>CM060961.1:167260745-167483245 GCA_030765045.1 Tenodera sinensis
GAGTGAAGTTAGGATGCGGTCCTTAACGATATAATGATCCTTGCGATTCACTGTTTATATACGTTTAAGTGTCTGATTCACGGGGTCAAATTAGGCTTATACCTATATGCATACACACGCTTTGTTTAATTAACAAACAGTGATTATACAAAAGCACGCGAGCGAATCTACCATGTGTTCCTTAACGATGCGTAAGGTTCACTATTTATATGCGCTTATTCTTAGGTAGTGTATGCATGAGAGGTTAGGTTAAATTTAGTTTATACCTATACATAAGCTTAGGCTTCTGATTCACGCCATTTGTTTCGAGTAATGCACTATCAGCAATACGCTGTCTTAGCACATGATCAGGAAGCGAACAAGAAACAGCACACCAAATCAAAGCATCGCTCATCTAGCGAGTTTTGCTTTTCATTTACGTTGGCAATGTAATTGCGCATGGTCACTAGCGTGAAAATGGCCGTGTATATTGACACATCCCGATCATTTTGCTATAAAAGGAAACATCTCAAAAAGGGAAGATTGGTGAGTTTAAGACTACAAGAAACACCATCTCCATGCAACATTCCTAAGTTAAGTGCCTCTTTATCACACTTTTTCTCGAGCCTTACGTTAAGCCAAAACTTATTGATCAGTTACCTGTATTCTCTCACTGAATTTGTCGAATTGCTCTCTTCCTCAAATTTGAGAGCCTGCAGCGGCCTTGTTGTTTTATGATTTGCCTACGACGTACACCGGTAGCCAGATTTCTGCAACTGGATCTAAGGAGTGTTTTCTTCTGGCAAACAAGGTAGTTATGGTGTAAGAACTTCACTGTTTGCTCCACTGTAGAGCCTTTTCTTGTATATTCCAGTTCTTTCAATGCCCAGTGCAGCAGTTTGGTAGTAACCGGTACTTCACTGGAGTTCCCCTTGTTAGAGTTGAGTTCTAAATCGCTTTGCAGTTCCCGGATTTCACATGAATTTTGTTCTTCTACGACAGTTTGTTGTTCCTGGGTATCTGTTGACTGAGTTCTTTCGATATCTATGTTACAATTAATCCTATTATTTGACTAAAAATTTAATTTTAAATCTTGTTATACCTGTATTTAAATGCGCCAACAATGATGTAAAATGTAAGAGTAACCTGGGAAACTACTATTATAGTAAACAAACTCCACGGAGTGATAAAGGAAAATGAGTTAAATGCTGACCATTACCACCTCTAACTAGAATCAAGAGAGTGACTGATTGGTCTTTATTACTTTCTCTGCCACGTACATATTAGATACACAAAATATTACATTCCACTAAAAATTTGATATTAGAATTTCATTGGAAATACCCTTTTTGAAGTCCCCTATAGGCTAAAAGCATTGGAGAAACTTTCGTATCCTGCCGGAGAAAGTAGTTGTAATTACAATTAGTAATATTACTAATACGTAGTGGGACCGTTAAGAATTGCTTGTGGAATTGACGCTATCAGTAACCCACCCACCATCTCTTTGTCAAAAATGTGATGTGAATGTAAAGGAAGTGGACACCTTGCACGACGCGGTTCCCGGACATCCTTTTTATGAGTCTTTGCTTTATAGAAGAATTACCGTGTGTAGACGGTGAGCGACGCCATGTTTAGATTAATGCGTAGGCTTGGATGGCAGTGTCAACCTAAGGTAGAAAGCGAAATGGGCCAGTTTTCCGACATTTTAGGTGCTTCTTGTTCCTTTTCTTAGATTTCGACTAAAGCTAAAAGTAATCCTTGCTTAAAAGTCAAACTAAATGCTATTGTTCGAATGCTAAGTTTTGTGTTAGTCCTAATAAATGTTACATGGAGTCATAAAGCTACGTAGGCTTTCATGGCCGGCGTCTAAATTGTAGAAAGAAGGATCTTCCAGGCTGTTATGCCGTGGTCTGCTGGAGATCTGTCTTCCAGACGTTTCGTTTACCGCAGTTGTAAACGAAATGTCTGGAAGACAGATCTCCAGCAGACCACGGCATAACAGCCCGGAAGATACTTCTTTCTACAAGTTACATGGAGTTTTTCTTTTTCATGATCATCTTCTTCTTTGATTACCGCTCATACAAACGTAAATGCTGAGGGGGTGTATTGTTGATCATTCATTATCGGGAATTAAATGGTGTAAGCAGTAGGCCAATCATAAGCATCAATAAGGAGCAAGTGCAACTCGTAGGCTTTAGTGTAACCACTGGTTGCTAATGAACATAAGCTCATATAAAACATTTGATGTGTTACACTCACATGACTTTCTCTACCCTTGTACTAACCATTCTTACAAACTCTTATTCCTATATCTTCTTCGTGTTAGTTGAGATAAACATTTGTACCTACTTCCTTGTAGGTGGCAGAAGAATGTGAATACAGTAGACTTTGAGTGATAGTCAAATCTTTTAAAACTTTTAAAACTTTCAAATTCTCTTTGCACGAATGAATAACGATTTTCCACTTGACACAAATAACAATGCATATCTCCAAAATGGTTCGCTCTAAAAAAATATATTTTCAGATGTGAATTGTGTATTTTAGCAAGATCTACATTTTATGTATAAAGATTTGGTCTATCTCTTAGGGCTTACCATTTATGCGTAAGTCATCCAGAGTAAATATGACTACAGGGTTAAAGTTATTTTGTTGTTTAACGACGCTGCCAGTTGCCAGGATCACATCAGCGTCGCCGGTGTGCCGGAATTTTGTCCCGCAGTTCTTTTACATGCCAGCAAATCTACTGACATGGAGCTGTCGTTTTTAAGCACTTAAAAATCATCAATTTCGACCCGCGACCTTGGTATCAGTAGGCCAGTGTCTAACCAACTGAGCCATCCAGACCGACAAATACGACTACAGGGGCTATAACCAGAAAATTCAAGATATGCATTTCATTTGTCATAAAAATATCTCAAACTTATGGTATTTTAATCAATCGTTAGAGCTATTTTCAAAAAAATCAAAATGTTTGAAAATTTTTCCATGGAAAGGATGGTTTAGGGTGAAGCAATTTTCTTCAAAATCTTCTTGTTGCATGCTTGAAAGACATTACATTTAAATACCAACCTTGGTTTTTAACCTACTTTTCGTTTTTGAGTTATGCTGTCCACAGACTGAGCGCGCGCACACAAACAAACACACACACGCACGCACGCACACACACACACACACACACACACACACACACACACACACACACACACACACACACACACACTTTTTCTGAAAATGTTTTCCCTTCTTACTCAGGGGGTTTCAAAACATATATTTCAGGTGAAATCTCGACATCGAATTTTTGAGTTCAATACAATACTTCCTCTACATACCACTAGAGAAAGTAAAAGGGACCTAACCCATCCTAACCTCCGTTGGTCGCCAAGGGTCGCGGAGATCGCTACGTTTATTTAAACGTTCAAGTTTTCGAACGAACGCACCTATGCAACCGGTTTATTAGACATCTAATATTGCACCTTACTTGACTGTTTGGTGGAGCGACATCCTTATCCGTTTATTTCTTTAGCTGCAAGAATGACTAATCGGTAGTTACGTGTCGCAGAGGTCAACCAAACTCTTCGTGCCTACTCTCATTAGCATTACATATTACTGACATGTTTTCCCCGTTAGTTGTGTTATATTGCTTTGTCATTGCTAGCATATGATATTATTTATCACAAAGAGAAGTAAGATCGACAAAATCTCAAGGATTTGGATGAAGTGCATCATCTACCTTGTGATGATACCTTACACATGTATGACTGCTTGTATGAATCAGATGATTCCAGCTCTGAAGATAAACTGAAAATGAATCAGAAACTGATCATAAAGAAGATGAAAGCAATTTATGTCCTAATAACATATATTTTGTAGGTAACATCACATACTTATTATTATTATTATTATTATTATTATTATTATTATTATTATTATTATTATTATTATTATTATTATTATTATTATTATTATTATTATTATTATTATTATTATTATTATTATTATTATTATTATTATTATTATTATTATTATTATTATTATTATTATTATTATTATTATTATTATTATTATTATTATTATTATTATTATTATTATTATTGTTATTGTTATTATTGTTATTATTGTTATTATTATTATTATTATTATTATTATTATTATTATTATTATTATTATTATTATTATTATTATTATTATTATTATTATTATTATTATTATTATTATTATTATTAATTGTTATATTTTTGATAGTTCGTCTATCTCTTATGGTTTACTAGTTATGAGGAAGTTATTCAGAACAAACAGAATTCACAGAGTATTCCCGGAAAATTAAAATGCTCGTTTTGTCACATTTTGTCATAAATATAGTTTAAACATGGTATGAAGTACATATCAAATAAAAACTGAGGAAATATTTTCCATATAAAGAGTAATATTAGTTGCAGCAATTATCTTCTAAACCTTGTGTTCTGTGCTTAAGTAAGAGTTTCGTGTTTAACCGAATTTTCGTTTTTGAGTTATGCTGTTCAAAGACACACACAATTTCTGGGATTCAGTGTGCCTCAAAACATATACATCCAGTGAAGTACCGACAGAGAATTTTGGGTGGGATACTATACTTCTGCCTAGTGTAAGTGTAGGAACGAAAAAGATTACATTTCTTAAAGATAATTTGCATGTATTGCCAGGTGACACATTTTTCATAACGAACTGGTGATCAGACTTTTTCAGTAGGTATTTGCTGTCGCAATGGTTTATTTTCTAACATTGATAATAAACGATTTACTGCTTTGTGATAGTTATTTTATGTATAGTGTGCAATAGAATTAACATAAGATTTGTCTTCAAGGTGGAGTGACAGGTATTTGAATTTATTTTAGGTTTTGTGCTAATTATAATCGACGTATTGTCGCAAAGTAAAGCAGCATTTTGCACAAAGTTTTTGGACTCCCATTACTTCTGTGTGCCATAAATGTACATCATTTAATTATTTACTGTAATTTATATATATATACTTTTGGTTATATTACAGTTAGCATGGATACAAATGGAAAATATCTATAAAATGTATATTGTACTGTGTTCATAATTTGGGAAATATGTGTTTTCATAGCTAGAAGGTAAAGGGTAGGAAATTTCGTCATAATTATCATGTGATATACGGTCGAGGACTTGACCTCTATAACGTGAATAAATAATTAGTTCTGCTCCATAGCCGGCTTTACTGGTTGACCTACAGCACAGGCGTATAAAAAGAGCAATTAATCAAAGCGCATAACTGTTCCCATAATGTCCTGAAATTACTATGTCAAACTTTAATGTGGTGGATATTACAGTAGCCCTGCGTTTATCTGTCAATTTCTTCCTGAAAAATTCTTTCAAGATAATACAACTGAATCTGAAATCGGAAGAAGTTAGTAAATCTTTCAAAATAAAAATAAACGTCTTTTATTAGTTTTTCTCAGCCAGACAAACGAAATATTCTTGCTTTCTATGCAAAATATTCTATATAGTATTTCACAGAAATAAGGCTTTGCTCTGAGTAGAATTTAAAAATGATTTTGGGAAAAAGCTCTATGCGTTTTCACAGCGCGATTCAAAAATGAGAAGTTTGATAAATATCAAGGTTCAGACTTAAATCAGACATCCTAAGGTACAAGGCGAAGACTTTTAGGAAATCCTCCCTACCCTAAACTGCCGTACTCAAGGCCGCATTTCATTTTTTTTTTTTTTTTTTTTTTTAATGGCTCTAAGGGTTTTGATGGGGATCATACATGACACATTGAAATTAGGAGTAGAATGTAATCTTTAATTTTCTGGAAATAGTCTCTGAAATCGTCTCTATTGTTACTGAATGTTCTACAATTTGTAATCTATATAAATAAACTGGTAACAGTTCTGTTAATTGAAAAAATATGCGGGCAACTTATTTACTTCGTAATACACAAATGTTATCCTGGATCAATGGGATTCAAAGACATGGCGAATGCAAGCCTTCATAAAAACTTGAGATCATCTCTTCTACGAAGGCTATTTTTGAACCTTCGATAGGACATGAAACCAAACAAATATGAATAGCAAAATGATTTTATTGACAAAAGTATAGTACACATATAAGCTACTCTTCAACAGAATCTTATGAATATTGATATCTTTGTATACCTATGGACCAGCTTAACGATACTGTCTGCAAAAACACATAGCGCCTGTCTCTTGAGCCAAATGGTCACGGTCTCCTTAAGATAATTGCAGTGAAAATAGTACTCTCCCAAAAAGTTTCTCAGTTGGAATAAAGAAGGAAGTCACTCAATGCTTGATCTGGGCTGTAGAGAGGATAACACAACACTTCCGTCCCTGACTGTCTTTATCATGAGCATCTGTTTGGTTAGCTCTGAATTTCCTGCACCATGCCATCACTCATAAAGTTCTCAGCTCATCCCGAACCATGCACTCCAAACTTAACTCCCACACCAATCAGCTGGTACAGGCATTAGGTCAATACGACCACCAAGCACCTCGTAGAAGGAAAAGTTACCGCCTACCCAAGGACGCCCTTGGGTAAGGGTAATGCCACTCCCATCTTCTAACACACACTTACCCAACACCCATTCCTGCCCCCTTCCTGTATCCAAAATTAGGTATACAGGAAGAAACCATTGCCCAAGACACAAAAGCAAGTAAATACAAGGACTCCTTCAACACCGCACAGATAAAGTAGCATTTGCGGCTAGGTGCTGTGCAAATAAACATACTGTACAGGAGAACCTGTACGACCTGTTCTCGAATGCTGGAATGCTGGATTAATTCTGGGTGGATTTCCACTCCACTATGTCCTTCTTCCTGTAGAACCACAACTTGGCGGTGGATGCTATGGTAAAGTGGTCGTAGCCAAGCTTTAACTGACCAGTTCACCTTGGCAGTATGCTGATAGTGGCGAGAAGACAGCCAATCACGTCGTGCAATGCCCTACCTTCCATCGCTATTAGGACCACCTGGCAGCACCTTCGTCACAAATCTCTCACAAATGAAATACAAATCGCGTATTGAAAAGTATGACAAAATTTATGTATTGACTAAGAAGAGCATAATTTTGAATTGGATTTAAGCGACCAGGCTGTTTGCGAAACGAGCCCACGGTGCAGAAGAAGCCTGCAAAGGGAGGGTTCCATAAATATGAAACGAAAGGATACCGCCTACCGCCGATGGAAGTGCGCCAGTAATATGAATGATACTAGCAGCTCTATCCAGCGCTGAGTATAATGATACAAACTAAAACTAGGGGTTTACCCTAGCGCAAAAGCCCATGAAGGGCCAAGGCTTGTCGCCCGCGTCCGCGACCTCTGCCCACTACAGACATAATTGGTGGGGTGTAGTACTGGAGGGTGGGACGTGCTAATCGCCCCGAGTCCTCCCGGCCGGTTATACCTTCTCGACCTGGGACCGCTACTTCTCCATCAAGTAGCTCCTCAATTGGTCTCCCCAGGACCTTAACGAGGCTGAGTGCACCCTGTGTCAGACCTCCAAGAGGGGATAAAATCCCCATGCTGGTACCGGGGATCGAACCCGGGTCCACCGCGTCAACTCCGCTAAGGAGGCGGTCATAATGATACAAGTTTCGTGGTATCTGTTTAGGGACTCCGAAAGGGTAAAACATCTTGAAACTTGTGTTTTTTTGTTTTTTGTTTCAACGTAATCTATGCTATTTCAGTTTTAAAATGATATATAATTTACGTGGTTCACTCAATTTTAAACCTATTTAACACAGGTTTGAAATTAAACTAAGTGGGCGTGGCACTTCTGAATTAAAACGCTCAAACCGTTGAACTTATTGTGATAAAACAATCAAATTGTGCGGTACTGAGGATTGGTTAATGTTCAGAGGGATATTTTAGCGTTGACCAGCCTGTTGGGCCCATTAGTTCAGTGATTACACCACAGATAGCAACAAGTTATTGCTTTTCAGTGTAATATTGTTTATTACACATGGGTCTAGGGATTCAACTTATTGGTGAACTTTTATCTTGCGTTTGCATTATATAAGTGCCATTTATCTATTAAAATGGGTAGAAGAAACAATTTCAAAGTGTTTAAGAAAAGGAAGAATGTTGGCAAGCCTAAAATATCTGCCTCAACAAATAATGAAAGTCCTAACCTCCAATCTACATCAACTCAGGTAGACCCATTCCAGTTAACATAAATATCTCTGCTAAGAAACTTAAAGACAATGGAGAGGAATACAGTAATTTGTTAAAATAAGTAAATGAGAATGATGTAAGTGAAGTACTTGACATGAAAATTTTACCCCAGACATTTTAAATAATGTGTTGTATAAAAGTTGTGGGCAAAGTGGTATGGAAATTTTCACAAACGACCATCGTGGAATTGCAACAAAATTTTTATTGAAGTTAGCATCATGCCCATATGAAGTAGAATTTAATAGTTCAAAGACCATACAGTTTATAGATAAAAATGTCAAAACTTCTGAACTTTTCTTAAACAATGTGTGATTGTACATGGCTAGCGAGCCATTGGTAACTGTGTTTTTGGTGGAAATTCTCTCTGTGGAATAATGAATATACCCCACCTGCTACTAAATTTACTACTTATAACCGATATATAAGAGGCAGTGTAGAAGATGTTGCTAGGAACACTGTGAGAACTGCAATTGAAGAAGCTATAGCTCAAAATGATGGTAGTCATGACTTGTTAGTTGCTATAGATGGAACATGGCAAAAGCGTGGCCATATGTCAGTAAATGGTGCTCTATCAGCAACCAGTGTTGGTATTGGAAAAGTGGCAGATGTTGTGCTTTCGAGACACTGTTTATGCAAAACTAAAAGCAAAGAGCAACATGAAAAAAATTGCAAAGCAAATTATCATCGGGCAAATGGAGGGAAGGAGGTAGAAGGTTCAAAGACCATTTTTGAGAATTCTTTTCCTATGTACAATGCAAGATGCATCAATTACTTAGGAGATGGGAATTTCAAAGCATTTAGAGAGGTATTGACTGCAAAACCTTATGGAGATGTAATAAATATCCAGAAATGAAAATGCATTGGACACATCCAAAAAAAGAATGGACACCACTCTAAGAAGGCTGAAAACTAGTTACAAAGAACAGAAGTTGAGTGGTGGTATGGGATTAGAAAGAAGAAATAGATTATCTGCGGCTACCATACACAGAATTCAGAATTATTATGGTCTGGTCATGAGGCAAAACACTAGCAATGTGAACGACGTGAGGAAAGCTGTTTGGGCATTATTTTTTCACCTACATAGCTTCATCTGATGACAATCCTCAGCATGGTTTGTGTCCCTTTGGCAATGACAGCTGGTGTGAATAGAACAGAGGGAAGGAAACTGGGGAAAAAATATTAATATTTAGGGGTCTAGCAGATAAAGATTTATTACAAAAGTGTGCCCATGGTCGAACCCAGAACTCCAATGAATGTGTCAACAGCATTATATGGTCCAGATGTCCCAAGACAGAGCTTGTATACATAGACACACTTCATTTGGAAATATATGATGCTGTAGGAACATTTAATACCTAATGGCAACATAAGATGTCATGCAATAAAAAATATGGGCATTTCCATTGACTGTAATACAATAAAAGCAATGTCCAATTTGGACAGAGAAGGGATTAGGGCCTCGAATAAAGCATTTAGAGCAGTGGAGCAGAGGGCAAGGCAGCACAGTAGAGGATGCAACGTGAAGATGAAATGGAAGATGACCCAGCATGTGGTTCAGGAATGAACTGAAACCTGTAGAGGCCTTTTCCTGTAACTTACAGTTTTTTAATATATAAAATAGCTTTTCTCCACTTCTAAGGGATATTGCTTTGAAACTTTCACAACATGTTTATTACAATATTATGCATATTTTAACACAAGAGTTTTAATAATCATAAACTATTTCGTGGTTTGCTTAAAAAATATGTTAAAATGTAGGAAAAATACATACATATTAATAAAACAGTTATGCTTAGTTAGAAACATAAAATATCCCCAAATCCCAGTGTTAAAGTGTAACCAAAGGCTTAATCTTCTGAAAAAAATTCATTAACATATTCCTAATAGATTAAGAGAGAAGCTACATTGAATATGATTAATTTAACATTGCAAGGATAGGAAGTATGCTGTTGTTTAACGACGCTGTCAGTTGCCATCAATCAGCGTCGCCGGTGTGCCAGAATTTCGTCGCGCAGGAGTTCTTTTACATGCCAGTAAATCTACTGAAGTGGAGCTGTCGTTTTTAAGCACCCTTAAAAGCCATCGGTCTGGTCCAGACTTGAACCCGCAACCTTGGGATCAGTAGGCCAGCGTCTAACCAACAGAGCCACCCAGACCGACATTATGACGTTGAGTTTGACACACGGCAGTAGACTGGTGGGGGGCCAGCTACTTCGCATTACATGATGTACCGGCGAGCGGTCAAGGTGTTCAAGGTCAGGCGGCCTCGCGTGCCTGCTGTGTGTACATGACAGTAACAATAGGCGACGGAAACAAAAGTACTTGTCTAGCACCTTCCAGAGACTTCTAATGACGTCATTTCCGGTTGGAGTGTGTATGTGGAGAGTTTCTCGAAAGGTCGGCGTGATGTCATTCCCAATATAAAAGGAGGCCCGAGAAGAGTGACAAACACGAGACGGTTAGTGTATTACTGCGTGCGTGGTGCGTCGGAAGAAGATTAACTGGCGTCGAGGAGGTCTAATAAGTTTATTGAGAGACAGTGAAAGGAAGAGACACACTGGAAGTGGTGATAGCAAGGTTTTCAGAAGAACAATTATAAGTTGTGAAACTCAAACTCGAAACACTGTGGATTGTGTTAACTGCGAGAAGAAAACGTATCTGTGGTAACATTTTAAAGGACAATGAAGTGATAGAAAAGTAACAGGAGTGCGTTTGGTTGTTTTGTTACAATAAGTAACACGACAGAAATTATTCTACCGATATTTGTAACTATCAAATGAGAAGAGGCCACAGGCTGAATGTCAAGTTCAGACTATAAATTGCAACTTGGAGAGAGAGAGAGAGAGAGAGGATTAGGGAATCCTCATGTCCACCAGTTCCATCCCTATTTCGTATTATTGAATAATTATTTCCTTAATGTGGAAAGTTTGAAGTTTTTCTTTTATTAAATAACAACCGGACCAAAATGAAGGTACAAAGGTGGAAATTGCATCCACGATGCTTATTTATAAATTATTCGTCATTTATGCTTTTACGCCAAGAAGATGCTTAAAAGCTTTGTAACATATCCAGGGTTTAGAACATAGTCGGTTGAAGCGAGTGGCTTCATGAGTTCCGAGATACGAACATCATTATTTTAGTAAAGCTGGTCTTTCATGCAGCGTGCGGAAGTATATATAGGTGTGCTAGGTACGGCCACATGCGGTATAGGCAGGCCCAGCGCAACGGGATATCTAACGTTTCCAGACCGAACACGCCCGCCCGCCCCTACTGTTCTAATGAACAGGTTTGGACAGCATTGTTCAGGCCAGGAATAAACTACTCGCTCCTTAAAGTACATTCCCGCGTTTGCCGCACACTACCATCCGAAGAACTTCAACCATGCTACACTCAAACTGAAAAGAAACATAAAGAGAGGAAATGAGGGATAGGCAAATTCATGGTTGTATCCAGCATTTGGATGGGCTGTCAGAGGTGGTCGGTTTAATAGGAATGGAACCTCGTGAAAGCAGACTCTACCGCCTAAACCTTCTGCGCCGTTCCTAATTATGTAACATAAGTTACTTATTGTCTATTTCGTGGAACATTAACAACAGGGTTGCCAGTGTTTAAAAGTAAAATGACCGTACCGGCCTCTCAAAATTATAGATTTGGATTCAAAATTATCGTACATTATAAACCAAATGCTACAACAATAAATGTATCAGCATAACACTTATGAAAATGTAATAGTATTGATGTTTATGGTATTACAAGACTGATTACCTCAATCAGTATTACAACTTTAATACTTATGTGTCTGGCACTATTCATTTGAAAGTTCGTCTTCCTCAACTGTTGCAGCATTATACAAATTTGCTGTTGAGATAAACTTTAACATCCCGTTTACAGGTTTTCGGACCTATCACATTCTTTCATAAGCTGAGACTACTGAATAAGTCCATTTACCGTATCTAGCGTTAATCTGTCACTAATTTTGGTTTTTAGTTTGGAAACAACTCTCACAAGAAGTGTTTCTGTGGGGCAATGAAATCACTGATAATGCAACCTCCGCCAGTTCTTTGAAATCAGTATTTCCACCAAGGTGACATGTGTTTAACAGCACTCCAGAAACTGCCATGTTCAGGCACGTTCTTTATTTCACACGGAATATATTCCATTTTCCGAATTAGTGGAAACAAAGATTGGAAACCGTTATTTGGAATCTTGTATTCCAGATCTTATTTAGTGTTAGTAAAACGAAGCGTAATAAGCAGGCTTAAGAATTCTTATACAGCTGGCTTCAGTTTAGCTAATTTAAACCCTTATTACACAAAGAACATAAGCAACAGAGGACAAGGGTTATTGACACGAAGGAACAGGTGTCTGTAAACACCAAGACATAGTATGAGAGATGAAAATGGTTTGTTACCTGGCATGTTCTTGACTACAGCCCAGTAAAGGTTCAACATTATTTTCTTCCGACTGGCTTTAATGCTTGGAAATTCCTATGATTATAAGATAGACCAAAAATTGGTTTTCAAATTTGAAAGTAATGTAATCACACATGCCCTTAAAAACTCTACTAACCGTTCCTAAGTTCGCAGCTCATTTAACATGAGATTTGAGGTAGAAGATATGGCTACGTGTAAATTTCAGCCATGGTTCTACAAAGTTCTGTGTAAAAGAAGAGATGGACCCATGTAAAATAAAAGATGATCACCGTGGCATCAACAAGACTTCAGCCGTGCCGTATTGAGGTATATTTTTTCTACTCCTATAGTTAGATGTGTGTTAAAATTTGTATTGAAATGAAGTCCATTTCGATATACACATTTTGTAGGGTGCAATTCGCAAAGGTAATTTCCAGTAATGATCCTTTATGAAACTTAGTCTATATTTATTTGTGACGTTTTAGTTTCTATGGACGTTAGTATTAAAATCAATATCTGGGACCTAGAATCGGTCACTTATTATGTATATGTATCGAGAAATTGATTTATGCCTTTTCATTTTCTTTTTTGCGCATCTAAATATTAAACATTTATTGTATATCTAAATGCCGTAGATTTCGCTCGCGTTGAATGTTGCTCGTCGTTAGCATCTTAATAACTCCTATTACAGGATCGTTGCATAAATAGCTTTTTATTCCATTTGCTTTTTCCATTTAGCAAAGACAGTGACTTCCTTTCTTCCTTCTGTATTTAATTTATTATTTTATTTAGTATCGACTATTCTACAATCCGTTGACTTGATTGTACTTTCTGAACCTGTAACAGTTAAAATAGAGAATTGGTCAAAGTTAACAGTTTCTTGGGTTTCATTTTGTATTTACAAAAACCGATTTTCTGATCGTATGGTATTATAACGGACATAGGGGCGACAGAAAGGGCTACTCGGCAATGTGTTGTTTTCTTATCAACTCCATTATCCGACACTTGTGGTGGAACAAGATACCGCAGATACAGATAAATTGGAACGCAAACAAACATTATTGCAGCAAGTCTACCCCAAGATTGACATATTTTGAAACTGGTTCACTAGCGAGCTGATGAAAGCGAGAGTGAACCTAACGCAATACTGAAACAAGCATGGGAGGAAAAAATCAGAGCGTCGCCAAGTCAGCCGCCCGCACGCCCTCTACCGCTGTCGTGACCAGATTACAATCACACGGTCTTCCTCATGTCCAGCATTCCTATGAATCTTCCTTGGTCACAAGAGACATTCTAACGCCCTTCAGCAACTACTTCCCAATGAGGTAGCGCAAGGAATAGCGTAGCGTTCCTATATTGAGTAGCTCTTGGTTTATCCTCTGGATACCCTTCATCCTGATTTTATTATATTTAAATGAGCCAAGTCATGGCTTTGCTGATATTCTTACCTCTTTGCTAATTAAGTTAAACTGGTCTATGCATTATTTATTCCATTTCACTATCTATTTTTCAAATTTTGACCGTTTATCACAAATTTTGCTAGTCATTATCAAAGTATTTAATTTTAATTTATACATAAAAATTTGATGTGTTACACTCACATGACTTTCTCTACTCTTGTACTCACCATTCTTACAAACTCGTATTCCTATATCTTCTTGAGATAAACATTTGCAGAAATTATCTTATTGCTCGTTTTCTTGCACGTGCAAGGAGAATATGGGAATACAGGAGGCTTTGAGCGATAGTCAAATCTTTTAAAGCACGTTCTCTTTGCACGGCTAAGATATAAAATATTAATAACGATCTTCTATTTGACGAAAGTTTGAGTATTCCAAAACTCACACAAATAACAAGAAATGTCTCCGAAATGGTTCATTCCACAAAAAGATCCATTTGGATATTGTTTTAACGAGATCTACATTTTTGTACACTAAGATCTGGTCTTTCTCTTACGGTTTACCAGTTATTCAAAAGTCATCCAGAGTAAACAGGACTACATATGTTATTGCCAGAAAATCCAAGATGTACATTTCATTTGACATAAAAATATCTCAAACATATGGCATTTTAATCAAAATCGTTAGAGCCATTTTCGAGAAATTCAACATTTCGAAAACTTTCCATGTAAAGGGTGGAGAAATTTTCTTCAAAATCTTCGTGTCGCATCTTGAAAGACATTAAACTTATTCCAACTTTGGATTTTAACTCACTTTTCGTTTTTGAGTTATGCTGTTCACAGACTGACAGACACGCACCCCCGCACCGCCCCCCTCCCCCCACCTCACACAAACCCTCACACAGACACACGGACGGATGGACGTTTTTCTAAAAATGCTTTTTTTTTTTTCATGGGACCTCAAGACATATTATATATGTCTTGAGGCCCTATGAATCCAAAAAAAAAAAAAAAAAAAAAAAAAAAAAAAAAAAAAAAAAAGCATAATTATGTTTCCGTTGAAATCTCGGCATCGTATTTTGCGTGAAATACTATACTTCCTCTGCTTTACGTGGTAGAGAAAGTGAAAGTATCTAGATAAGTTTGTGGCATTATTTTCGGTTTGGGATACGTAACTAGTATTCGCGTACATTAAAGGAAGACATACAGTATTTGTTAAGTGTGTGTATACTGGTGGAAGGGAAGTCATTACATTAATCTAAACCAGTGATAGATCTCATATTTGGAACACATTTTGTATCTTACGTTTTTGTCTCTGACCATTTCCTACCGAAATATTTTGGTTTTGTCGAAAACAAGCTGGCAACACTGCAGATTGTGTGGGTGCCATTTTCCCTAGATAAGTACATAAACAAACACAGTAACGGTGATTCTTGGGAACACAAACAAATACCCTCCCTTGTCCTGTGTTTACTGTGCGGGTGTAGGCCAATCACAGGCGTTAGCTCCCCAAACATTAAAGCGAAAGCGAAAGTGTCAGACCTGTTTACATCCACAAACTAGTTCAATTCCCTGACCAAGACAACTTTGTCAACTTACTGCACGTGTGAAAAAGCTGCTTGCAATATTCCTTCTCATCTTTTAAGTGATTACTTATCTCCAAACCTATATGATGTCGCATATTACTACCGAAGCTATGTCAAAACCGGGAGGGATCGGGACGCTGACCACGTACCAACCTCCAATACTGCACGCCACCAATGACACCTGTAGTGGGCCGAGGTGGGGAACGCAGCGGCTGGGCGGTAAGGTTTGTCCCTTCATGGGCTGTAGTGTTGGGGCTTAGTTTAGCTATGTCGAAAATTCAAGTAACAAACTGTTATCTTCGTACGTTCCTGTGGAATTATGCATCCAAGCTGGATCAAAAACCATTTATTTTTTCGAAATCGCTGATCAAAGAACAAAATGCCGTTAGACGTTTTTGTTTGTAATGCTTCTATGAAGCCCATATTAGAAGGAATGTAATGACTTCCCTTCCACTCTGCATGTATTCGCGCGCGTCCAGTCCAGTTGTAGGCCTAAACCCACAGTTTGGAGGTCTGTCATTCCACAGGTATTGTTGTTAATAATAATAATAATAATAATAATAATAATAATAATAATAATAATAATAATAATAATAATATTAATAATAATAATAATAATAATAATAATAATAATAATAATAATAATAATAATAATAATAATAATAATAATAATAATAATAATAATAATAATAATAATAATAATAATAATAATAATAATAATAATAATAATAATAAATGAGGGACTTCAAAATTTCGGAATAGTGCAGTAATTAATTCAAAGAAAAACTAAGTAGTCTGCATGGGTGTGGGAGAGAGAGGGAGAGAGAGACACAGACAGACGGAGAGAGCAGTTTCAAAAACGAAGAATTAGTTAACTGCCATGCTTCACACACTAGCCCCTTTTAAGTATGCAGCAAAAGTTGCATTTCTAAAGCAATGAACTGCTTTAAAAAAACTGTATCAAATAATCTTTAGTGATAAGTTAATATGAGTATTATTTCAGTCGCTTTTCCTGAACGTCCGTGCTACCCTTGTAGACTGCTTTAGTCCCTATTTTGCAAGCCATTAACTGCATTTACGGAGAATTTTTTGTGCAAATCACATAGTTGTTCTTTTAAGACAGATACTCTCAAATTAGGGACGTGATTATCCGCTCGAAAGTCTTAAAGAGGCTGTTTTGAAAACAACGCCTACTGGGAGGAAGAATTACTAATGGGTTAATTTCAAGATACTGTTGTTTGGAGCAGGTTTTATGCCCCCTCCCCTTTAATCGATTTTCCTGTTGTCCTCGAAGTTTCTACTTTGCACAGTGTCGCAGTGAATTACAGGTACGTCCAAAACCAAACTTACAGGGCTAATATCGGAGAATTACATTAAATAAGGAGACGCAAGGCTAGTTTAGGATGAAGGTAATAACAAAAAGGAGTAGGCAAAATGTTCTTTGATTAAGGGTTTATACAAAATACATTAGATATATGCTTTCACCCTACTTATTACCTTTGTAGCAACTTAAAGTTCTCTTAACAAATTAATCGTGAAAATATAATAAATTTGTGGTACTCTTTGTGATGTTCTATCGTGAGAATTACAGTCATACAAAGACTGGTACATAAATACTACTTAAAATTTCAAATATCATCTCTCATCCAAACGTATAATGGGAGAAAAGTTGCAATTGACTTTGGAGTAACTTACAACTGAAATAATCTTCTCTTTACTTATGCACAGAATATGCCTTTCAAATTACATATTTCGTCACTTTTTGACCAACTTTTTCTTCAAAACACGAAAATGACGTTCACTCTCTATTATTACTTCGTCATTTATTTTTTCTGTGAATACAATTCAAAGTACATAGATTCATTAACTTTAATTCATATATTACTATGTTAGAGATTAACATTTTTATGGTTGTATAGCGTTATGCTACTTAAACTTTTCAGAAATATTCTAAATGTATGAAAATAAATTTAAGAAACAAAAACAGTGATACGTTGATTAAGATGAGCTCCGTTCACAAAGTACGTTGTCTGTTATGAAAGTAGGCTAACAGATAGATGTTTTGAGAACCACTGTCTTGTGTTATAACCTTTGCAATACGACAATACAAATCATAACAAGTAATTAGTTGTTGCCCAATTTCTATCATGTTTCCGCTGAACCTGGCAATAATTAAATGCCGTATTATTTTACAAATTTGTCAAACCAGATGCCATTTTTAAATGGACAAGCATGAGCACCCACCTAACGCTCTAAAAATATTAAGAAACCGGTTTAGCTTTAGTTGTGTCCTAAATTAAAATGTTGATATATATGAGGTGTGTTTCCAATATTAATAATAGTAATAATAATATTATAGCTTTGGTCTGTTAATATCAAGAAACTTTGTAGAACAAATTACGGTACACTGAAATCGTCATAATGTACTTACCTGCTGCTGTCGTTTGTCATTTGTGTGGTAGAGCAGCGTGTAATAAGCAGAATAGATGATTTTGTGAAGTTGTTAAAATTAGAAAGTGTTGCTTAATAGCATTGGCAAACTTGTATTTAATTTTTAATTACACATCATATATTTGCATCTTAATTATTCTTGTAAAAACATTAATGATTATCCGCAGATTGCAGTAAGAGTTTTCGAAAGAGTTTTGTTTTCAAAACCAGTCATCTTTCATGGGAATAATTTTGCAAAAGCATAAAGATTATAATTTTGAATAATTATTTATACTACCTATATGTAAATATCTAGCATCTTACAGACTTATGTATATTGAAACAGCAGATAGGATGGGTATAAATGCAACATTTTGTGCACTATTCGTAATATTTTGAACCATTTTCAGTTAGACCTTTAAGTGAAAACGTCAAAAATTTACGCCTGCAGCAGACAACCGTAACCTGCCAGAATATAAATAATTAAGTGTACCATATGACTCAGCAGGATCACCGAATGAAGTTGCCCGAAATTACTAAAGCTCTGGCATTCCAAGAAATGTGTGATGCATATTTTGAGAGTAGAGCTGAACATGTAGTACTCGGTTAAAAACCGAGTAAGAGTGGAATCTCTATGAACAACGTTTTTCTCGTTTACATAGAAACTCCACCGACTTTTAGGGTCGATTTGTAAAAAATTAGATACATGAACAAAATAGCAGTTTAAATAATGGAAGCACCTAGGTTCTCCATCACCAAATAAGGCAAAATATGTGAAATCGGCCGTAAGTATAATTGATTTTCTAAGATGCCAAGGGTTTGCTGTAATTGATTATCTCATTCCCCCCAAGCATGTTATGCTACTTTCTGCAGCAACTGAAGACTGCGAGAAAAGCCGGATTTATCAAGTAAAGTGCTCGCTCTCATGTGTACATGTGTTATTGCAATGGCAAAAATAAACAAAGTGGGCAAGAATTATTGCCGCAGCTACCTTATTGTTCTCTATAGGCTCCATAACCTTCCAGTGTTCCCTAAACTGAAGAAATTCATTGGCTGAAAGGAATTTTTGTCCGTTGAAGAACTTTATAGTCAGCTGGGGTGTGCTTTGCAGGCCTGGAGAAATATAACTTCCGTGACGGCATTAAGGCCATGGATCATTATTGGACCAAGTGCACTGATATCAAAGGAAACTGTTAAACAATAATAACTATTCTTAAAAATATCTGTGGCAGAGTTTTGTGGTACATTCCCAAAACTTTTCCTACGTTGGTCGGGTTAATTAAGAAAATCAGACATGTAGGATACAAGAAGTATTAATGCATTATTTTTAACAGATGGTGATTTGGAAATAGATAAAAAAATCTGATGTGTTGCACTCACATGACTTTCTCTACTTTTGTACTAACCATTCTTACAAACTCTTATTCCTATATCTTCTTCATATTAGTTAAAATAAACATTTGTACGAACTATCTTACTGGTTATTTCCTTGTAGTTGCAAGGGGAATATTAGAATACAGTAGGCTTTGTGCGATAGCCAAATCTTTTAAAGGTTTGAAATTCCGTTCTCTTTGCACACGTAACATATAACAAATCTGATGTGTTGCACTCGCATGACTTTCTCTACTCTTGTACATACCATTCTTACAAACTCATATTCCTACGAGTATGTCTTCTTCTTGTTAGTAAAGATAAACATTCATACACATTATCTTCTTGTTTATTTCCTTGTAGGTGCAAGGGGAATATTAGAATACAGCAGGCCTTGTGCGATAGTCAAATCTTTTAAAGCTTTGAGATTCCGTTCTCTTTGCACGCTTAACATATAACAAAAAATGAACAACGATGTTTCATTTCACGAAAGTTTTAAGTTTTCCGAAACTCACACACATAACAAGGAATATCTCCGAAATGGTTCACTCCACAAGAAAATTTATTAAGACATAAATTGTGTATTTGTATTGTTGTATCGTATGATTTGGTGTATCTCTAACGGTTTACCAGTTATGCAAAAGTCGTCCAGAGTAAGTACGACTACAGCGGCTATAGCCAGAAAATTCAAAATATACATTTCATTTGTCAACAAAATATCTCAAACATATGACATTTTAATCAAAATCGTTAGAGCCATTTTCAAGAAAATCAAAATTTTCGAAAAATGTTCCATGTAAAGGGTAGTTTAGGGTGGGGCTATTTTCTTCAAAATCTTCGTGTCGCATACTTGAAAGACATTAAACTTAAATACCAACTTTGGTTTTTAACCGACTTTTCGTTTTTGAGTTATGCTGTCCATAGACGCACGGACACACACACACACACACACACACACACACACACACACACACACACACACACACACACACACACACAGAGTCCTTTTTCTAATAATGCTTTTTTGGATTCAGGGGGCCTCAAAACATATATTTCCGGTGAAATCTCGACATCGACTTTTTGGGTGGAATACAATACTTTCCCTACTTACCAGTAGAGAAAGTAGAAATAATTCACAAATGAGCTAAGGGCCACCCTAGTGGCAAATTTACACACTGTGAAGGTTTTGGACAGGACCCTCTGGATTAACGGACCTGACTCTGCCATCTAAGTTGTACAAAAATGGCGTCGGCTGGTGGGAGTGATTTCTGAGGTGTTTCCACACGCTATCCTTCGTATTATTTTCTATGCTGAGTTATTGTTTCTTATAGCAATTCCTATGTAAGTTTGTCTTCATATTAGCAAAGCGAGTGTTTAAAAACTTTTATTTGGGCAGTATAGGGAACGGGAATAAATCTAATAACGTGTTGACTATGTCGTGTGTTTAACCACGTGTTCATGTTTATTGTGTTTCATCTAAGACTATGGCTACATTAGCCGTATGGTGTGGTTAATTTATATGTTTGCAAGTACAATTTGTGTCACGATTACAGTGGTGAGAGGTTGTTGAAGAAAAACTGTTCCAGTAGTGTATGTTATTGTTGCCATACTACAACCTAACCTCAAACATCACAATGCCCCGTAACTGTTGCATTCCCGGATGCAAATTAAAAATCAGAGACTTTCAGTTAAAACAAAAGGTAAATTGAAACGTAACGCTTGTAAGTACAGTATTTAATTACTATAAATTGCACCGTTATGTGTGTTAGTTGCCGGTGTATATATAACATGGTGAATAATGTGAATAGTGAAAGACAATAATTTCGAGTGAACTCAATTAGTGACAGCTGCAACACCGTTTGTTTCATGTAAGTAGTATGCTGCTTGTATTTATACATTATCTTTTGTCTTTGTAATTTAAATGTGTAGCTGTAGTTTAAAAGAAATGTGTTATGTTGCTGCATGTAAAACCGTAGACTATAACAAAGTTGGGAAAATGTTTACAAAATCGGCCGCTCGAGAAAACGAATGAAACATAGTGCAATGGATGCAGCTTTTATTGCTGATTACGATTTTGTAGGTTTTATTGTGCGCTCAAGCTTTGTTTTTTATTTATGAGCAAATTTCGTACGGGCGATGCAGTGGTTTTATTTCGCTTATGCGGCGGATATTTAGCTAATAAATGTGTATAAACGAGTATAATATATACTAGAATGATTGATTAATGTATTTACGTTGAAATGATTGCATAAACACTGCCCAAATTATTAATATTTCGATAACACCGGACCCTGTCACCCCACTCATATACATGCACTAACCTAACCTAACACGGGCAAAATTTCGATAACATAGGACCCTGTTACTACACTCATATACATAAACTAAACCTAACCTAACACAGGAAAAACGAAAACGAAGCTTGACCGGCAAATAAAACTTTCAAAACCGTAAAAAGCAATAACAATTTCAACGTGAATACATTAATCAATCATTCTAGCATATATTATACTCGTTTATAAACATTTATTTGCTAAATATCCGCCGCATACGCGAAATAAAACCACTGCATAGCACATACAAAATTTTCTCATAAATAAAAAACGAAGCTTAAGCGCATAATAAAACTTTCAAAATCGTAATTAGCAATAAAAACTGCATCCATTGCACTATGTTTCATTCGTTTTCTCGAGCGGCCGATTTTATAAATAATTACCCAAAGTTGCTTTACAATGCTGATTTAAGGTTACGTATTTCATATATGTATTTCATTTACAGTGCTGTTTTGCAGTTATTACTTTTAATATTTCATCTGCTTTTGTGATTCCCCCTGTAAAATAAAGTGTCATGAAGTGCTGAGTAATGTGTTGTTGCAAACTGAGTAATCAAAAGTTTTCAGTAATAGTAAAAGCAAATTTCCACCCTAAAGCTTTTGAATTTAGTAGGTAACTAATTATTCTAAATGGCAGCATTTGTATATCAGCCATCCAGTATAGTATGTTTGTGTAGGTATATAACATTATGTAGATTGCACAAGTGTGACAAACAGTGTAAACAATGATTAATAATTGAGTCAACTCTTCTGTTTTATTTAAATAACATGCTGCTTGCAGTTTTGTCTATCTTCTTTGTAATTTGAGTGTGTAATGCAGTTACATAATGGCATGTAAAACTGTAGATTGTATGAATGATATTTAAGGTTATATATTTCATTGCCCATGGGTTATCGTTTAATATTTAATGTCATCCTTTTTTGTTTACTTGAGGTTATGTTTAAGACAGTGCTTTTGTGTTTAACACAGCCCATATTCACAAAATAGGCGTGTTATTACACAACATTTTTATTTTACTGCGTTGAAATGGTAGCCTGTAGACGAGTTGTTTATAAGTAGTTCCCACCACATAGGCCGCCATCTTGAATCACAGTGTCAGGTCCGGTATTTAGGAGGTCCTGGTTTTGGACGGCGCTGATGTAAAGGGTAGTCGGGGTGAGGAACTTTGTCGAAAATCTTCGTGTCGCTTCCTTGTGAAGATGCTGAACTTACATAATCTCTCTCTTTCTCTCTCTCTCTCTCTCTCTCTCTCTCTCTCACTCTCTCTCACACACACACTATTATTTATTTGTGTATTTTTTATTTATGTATTTATCTATTTATCGTCGCTTTAACTAGGTCATATCGCGAAGTCTTATTATGCACAAGTACAGACAAGTTTACAGTACAATAGCAATAATGTAATAAAATAATGTGATAAGAAAACGAAATAATGAGATTCTTGAGGTTATCTTATACTTTCACTGGTATATTGCAGGAGTCTCTTGGCGGCTTCACCGGCCATTTCCAGCATACCCTGGCGGGAGGATACTCATACCTTGCTTACTTATTATATTGAGAATTTTGACCTCTTGGAGAGTTCCCGATCAGTCGAGCTATACCGTATGTGGAATAAAGGTCAGGTAACCTCCAACCTGTAAAAGTGTCCATTCCATTCATTATACCCTATGGAATTATGGTGGGTAGCAGCTTTTTTGAACTCGAGTACTCCTGATTTTCATTTTACGTTCTCTGTATTATGGATGAAGTTTTTTAATGTATTCAGAAGAGCTTCTAGATCGTTAGTGTATTTGAGAGCCAGTGTACCTTGATCAGTATTGCCTAAGTGTATTGCCTGAGTTTGAGAAAATTGAGAGTAGAGCTGTGAGGTTCTGGTTCTGCATACGAAGTTAGTATTTCTGTTCTTTCTTGCCTTTTTATCAGTATGTTTTATCTGGATTGAGGCTGTTCTTCAGCATCACGATCCTCAGAAAAATGTTCTGTTGGTTCGAGCGGATCAGCTAGTGATGGTATTTTATCAGCAGTTGTTTCTATGGAAGTTTCGCTAGAGAGAGAAGCTCGGACAGGGCGGCGTTTTACGAGATTAAAAATGCCTGGCTCCTTTGCTGCTGTGTGGCACTTAGGTTGGGTTTTGGTACCGAAGCACTTTTCTCCTTATTTGTATTCTCTTCTTTACTTACAGATACCTGTAAGTTCCTTTGTTTGAAACCTATTAAATTTCTTAGGTACTGGAATTAGCTGCTCTGAATCACTGTTAGTATCTACGCGTGGCGGATCAAAATCATGCCTGCAGTATTTAGCAAGGTGCCCTTCTTGTTTGCATAAAAAGCAGGCGGGTGTATCGGAAGTGGCGTAAATCCAATAGTTTGTACCCTGGTAGATTATCCTAAAGCTAGGAGGTAACATGGCAAGGTCATCTGGGGAGACATACATTTCTCTTCTAAAGCTTATCATATGGGAAAACCCAGGTTTGTTGATTTCCGCCCTTACATAGGTAATGCTGGACACTGGTTTGACTCCACATTCATGTAATGCTTAAGTATTGTATTATTAGCTATGATACGGCACACGTTTAAGAGTACCACCTTCTTATTCGGTGTTATTAGCGGTCTTAGTTGGCAAGAAATATTGTTAACTTGTACTACAGTGATAAATGTTTTGATGATAAATGTTCGGCCAATTTGACACTTGAGAGATAGACACATTCTGAAATTGCTAATGCGTGATATATATCGAATGTTACTTGCATCGGTTAGTTTACTTATTGTCATTGCATAGTCTTTAACTGTAAGTCCATCGCGAGATTCAATGATTAGCGCTTGTTCTTTTTTCGGAGGAGTTAGCATAACTGATTTATAACTAGGCTGGGTACTAGATTTCTTTGGATTAGACTTGTTGGGATAAGACCGCTCTGATGGCAGCCTTGAATAATTGAAACTTCGTTGATTGTGCGGCAATTGTTTTCCGCTTTGGCAATCGCTTTCAACCCGCTAGGATATGGCAGGTCACCGGTGTTGCAGGTGTCCGTGTTTTGTGGTTCGATTGTATTTTAAATATCATTGAGTAAAAACAAGGTACAAATTGTTGCTAATACTCACACTTGTACCCGCGGTATTGGTGACTATTATTATTGAGATAAATTATCCTGAGGAATCATTGATCTTGAATTAACCTTGAAAGCATGCTGCATAATACATCTTCTGGACACACACGATACCACTTTCAACTGTCGAATCCAGAAAATGGAAGTAAACTCGAACTGAGCCCTGCCCACTTTGTGGTTAAGTGCAATTATCTTCCTATGATACCAAGTTGGCAGCATATAAAATTGATTTGCAAAGGTAATAACGCTTGTAAAGGTGAGAAAGTAACCCAGGTAACATAATAGAGGCATGTATTTTAGTACTCTCGTTAAGATCAATGCGATACAACGTTGAACATGTTGTGCCCCAGGGACCAAATATGTGACCATTGTTTCCCATTGCCAATAAAGTAGCACTGAAGGTACAATGCGTGTTTAATTTGCTTCAACATTAACTACAATGATTTTGTTTGCTCTACCTTATGTCAGTCTGTAAGATTATCTATCCCGGAAGGTAAGCGCAATTTTGTATTTCTTATTGCAAGAAAAGAAAGAATGTAAAATGTATGAATAATATGTACTTAAGTACTGTATCTTTAAATTGTTTTGAAGTTAGTACTCAATTCACGAATATGTTTTTATCACAGGTGTCCCAACACTGCCTTTCAGAATTTAGACATCCAGTTAAGATTATTGGTTTGTGAATCAGGGCCTGGAGTACTTGTCCAAGAAAATAAAGCTCCAAGGCGCATTTGTGCAACCAGGCGAAGAAAGAATGGTAATAAACATTGCATGAACTGTCTCTGGCGAGCTACAAATTAGTGGTATATAGCTTTGAGCTTTTAACATTACTAGGTATGTGAAGCAAAATATACTGCCTCGTTCGTGTCACTCTTAATCATTGCTGCCAAGAGATTATCATATTCTTTTACATTCTTCATGCCCTAACTCAAAGGACTACAAATATTTCCTTGAGCAACGCAGACTTCGTCTTCATCGGGATCTACAATAAGCATTCCCCATAGGAAGTTTGATTTTATCCATTATTTAGACTTGTTGTAAGTATTCCACACCATGAAAATATGTGTATTATTTTATGCACATCTTAATGGGCAAATGGTAAGTACAACCAAGCGTTAAAAATCCTAAAAAAATATTTGTTGAATGTTTACTTCAAAAAGGCATCACCAAACCAATTTAACTGCACTTTTGCTTCTCTAGTTACGCTGGTAGAAAAAGTATTAATTTCACTTAAAAGTTCGATATTTTATACATTTTTTTCTTTAGCGCTAGCAGTGTATGAAATATTTAATAAAGAATGCTTCAGATCTAGGTGGTTTATCTCAAGGAAGAGTTCCCGGTTCTTCTTATCTTTTCCTTTTGAGAACTTCTTACATTGGCTGGTTTTTCTTAATGCTTCTGATAACCATTTAAGCGTTGTCTTCATATAGCCAATTACTTATTGCCTATTTGAAATTATTTAGATAAAAATGTATTGGGAATAATCCTAAGTGCATAGAAAAAAATCACGCTTTAATGACTATAGTAATATATTCCATATGCCTGCAAATTTGTAAAGGGGAAAGCTGAGAGATTATAATACATTATTGGTTTTGTATCCAAACAAATTAATTGTTTCAGTAAATATTTAATTTGTTCCTCCATTTATGACACCTCTAACATCTGACATAAAGCGGCTTTTCCCCTTGGAGCAATTATTGCTCATTATCTCTGATGTTCACTCACTTACTGTTTGTGTACTAACTTTAGATTTTTTACGTTGTATTTTCTTTATAAACACTTTCTTTCATACTTCAGAATATAGGGAGAATGTCGAATAATCCTAGCTAAACGAACATTTCCGTCCAGCAGCCGGGCATCGAACCCAGGACCTCCGTATTTGAAAGCTAGTATACTCACATCCAGACCGCAGAGGCAGTCCAGTTATACAGTTTTGCACCCAATTCATTAGAATGTGATGCAATGCCTTGTAGATGAGGTATTTCGCAGGGAATTTGGAATGCGATATGATAAACGCGTTGGCACTGCTTTAGTTGTAAGGTAATATATTATTCCAGAATATGTTGATGTTTCATATGTTGGTTAAATGTTTAAGACCTATTATAATAATCATAAACGTTATTTGAAGCATCTTAGCTGTGTAGTTTTTCTTTTTAGGGAACTAAGTTTAGAAGTATTTGTGGGATAAGTAAATTAAATTAAAATGTTTGTCCACTGTGCACTGACTTAAAACACGCAAATAATCCAGCACCGGATAACATGAAGCAGTTAATGTAGTTTTGTGTTACCCGAATAAATTACGGTTTTCATATTAAATAATACGATATTAGATTTTGTTCTGATGTAAGTGAAGATCTATTCAATTAGTGATGCTTAAGGGCATTTTAATATGGCGTGGGACTATGCCACTACCTTTTGCTTATTCACTTTCATTCCATTTTTACTTCAGTTTGAAGGAATATAAAAGCTAGGTCTGTAGCAATTTCGATCGTCACCAAATTAAGTTCATAAACTTAATGAACTTGAATTTGCAGAAAATTGAAGCGAAAAAGCATGAGAAAGACGTAGACAGAAGAAAGAGAAGGGAAACATGGTGTGCGGTAACTTACGGCTTTATAAATAACATGTGCAGCAACAGTGAAGTGAAGATGTGTTTATTTTACAACTGACATAAGTTACTAATGTTACCTAGTATGGAAGTATAACAACAAAGAATAAATTAACCGAGGATGGCCTTGGTGTGTACGGGGGCAGCACCATAAGCAAGAGCGGGGGCAGCACCATAAGCAAGAGCGGGTGCGGCGACGGCGACCTTGGCGACGGCGGGAGCAGCCAGGGGAGTCTTGTGGACGACGGCGTTGAATCCGTTGACGGGGTCAGCAACATATTCGACAGTACGGACGGTACCGTCGGGCTCAACCAGGCTGTAGCTGCCCTGGACAACATCTCCACTTCGGCTCTCCTGCTGGCTCTTGGAATCACCGGTCAGGGCATCCTGGATGTCGTAGGCGTAGCTGTACTGGGGGTTGGGGTCGTAGTCGGTGTCAACGGCGACGGGAGCAGCGTGGGCAACAGCCAGGGGAGCGGCTACAGCTCTGGCTACGGGGGCGGCGTAAGCCAGAGGTGCGGCTCTAGCGAGGGGAGCTCCTGGAGCTACAACGGCTGGTGCTCCCAGGTATCCAGCCCTGGCGACGGCCACGACGGCGGCGAGGAGGAAGAACTGAAACATTTAAATATTTTCGTTTAAGTACTCCTTTCTTTAGAAATATCAAGATACGCAGTTGATCCGCTGTATCTTTAAGGATGCATATAATTCGCTGTAAAATTATTCAGGATGTACCTGAATTTCTTTCGTGCACAAGACTAAAAACAGAACTTTTACCTAAAAAATACGACGATAATCCTAAAACACAATTGAAAAACTTAGATATGTTTGCATTTTTCAGGGTTACGGTATATTTGAATTGGATCAATAGATCAAAGGGATACAAAAGGATGGCTGGCAAAATGTGATTTCTTGTGAATAACCCAAGTGCCGGAAGGAACGCAATCTGGAGTTTATTACGTCATACTTCGGTACTCTTCTGATATGAGTCATCTAATACCCAACATGTGTAACAATGCGTCGACTCTGGTTAGTGCCCCAGCTTATTACCATCAAGACTTATACTATCTACTTCTAACCCTTGGAGAACCTAAAACATGTGTTGTATTGGGCAAAGCCACCGATAATGGCTGCATTAAACAAAACTATTAAATTATCTGTGCAGTAATATATTTGTATATGTAGAGCAGATTGTTTGTGGCACTGCACTGTTCAGCGTATCTGACTACTGAGGGTAGAGGCTTCAAGTACCTTAAGTGATTTCAGTAAGTTGAACATGAAGCTACGTCTTCAAATTTGAGGCTTGTATCTCAATTTATTAGGACACTATTGGGGTGTACGCCTTTTTTGGACGCCTCATACACATATTGGGCACTTCATGGAAATAAATCATCGGCATATACGAGTAGAATGCATCAAACCCCATCCGCATTGCAGAATGTATTCAATATACTTGTAGTAATATTAAAAGGCAGCAAACTATATCTAATGATAATGGTAGATAAATGTTTATTCAATAAGTTGTTTTTTAAGGAAAAGACAACTTATTAGCTTAATTAATTTGATGCAGGTCTCCACATTCATACTAGTGTGCTTCGACGGCTTAACGTACGTCCTCTGAAGTTATGGACTGAATGATTCATTATGGTTCACGATTTTATTGGCAGATAGTTTTGAAGTAACCGTTTCTTTTATATCGTTTTCAGTGTATTAACATTTTTGTGACAACTTTTGCCAAACATTGTGAGTCTTACGAGGGTACTACGGTGAACAGTGGGTGCTTTTACTGACCAATGAATATTTTATACACATTGAATGGAGCACTGTTATTTGGAGGTATATTATGAAGTCGGCACAATGCCAAGGTAGTTCCCATAAGTTGCAATAAACTGGAAATAAACCTCATGATTGCGTTTTTCCATTTATTCTTTTCCGTACAACGAGTGATGCGAAAAATTACCGCCATATTATTCATTATGTTTACAGGTATAAAATCGACTTTAGTGCGCTATCCACATTCGGTATTTTCACAAACAAATTTGAAATTCCCTTTCTGGGACACTAGAGGTTGTGTTGAATCAACTTGAATTTACTTTGGGCGCCTTATCCGAGCAGTTTTTTGTGTGTATGGCTTTATAAAATGGTTTTTATATTTTCGAGTTTAAATGTTAGATCATGGTTATTATGCACTTACAAACAATAAAACAAGAAATAACTGTATGCATTTTCAGTAATATTTTTATGCAGTCTACTTATATGTATAACTTTGAATATGAACCCAATCCAGCCCTCCTCTCCTAACCGTATTGCACTGGCGTGGTCCTGAAATCTATGTATATTAATTGGAACTGCATAGTCTTCTAGGTTCAGTTGACTTACACAGTAAACAATTTAGGAGTTTAGTATTATTGTTATGCAACTGTTAATGATAAGCTATGCATTTCCGTACAAACTTAGGGGAAAATAAGCAATAACATTTTAAATGAGTAATGTATTTTATTCTACACTATGTATATCAATGAAATCACTGATAAAGATTACCATCTTCAAAGGGTAGGCAGAAAACCCTTTATTATGGGTTTGTGTAAGCTTATGAATATCACGCCAATTTTAAAATAATCTTGAAAATTTGTTTATGTAGGCTCAGTACCATTTCTTCATTTCCCGAAGACATTTTAAGATCTTGAAGTGAGCACGTACAGCCATGGGAAATATGATTGAGGGCATTCGGAGAATATTTCTAAGTCCCACGTCGAATTGAAGCGCGGTTTGCACAAGTCGATATGTCCAACATGCAGCTGAGTTTATTAATAATCTGTTCCGTATGTTATCGTCTGTCGGACACACAAATCATCATTACTGTTTCTAAATTTATTGAAGTTTTACTCCTTTTTATTCGAATATGGGCGCTTAGAAGCAATATTTTAAGATGAAACTTCGCAGAATTATATTTGGCACATGCAGGGACTGTGATAAATGTCACAGTGAACGAGCTACTGTTGGTAACGGAAGCATATTACAAGATTTTACTGATTTCATTAATTAGAATATTTTTCGAATTATTGTAAAATAAATTGTGATTAAATATTGTGAATATTACATATTCACAGGTTTGGTATAACGCTTAAAAAATTCTATCTAAATAAGAACTTTAAAGCAGGTACTTAAGTACAGAAAATGCATGGATCATGAATTTATAAATAGACATCTCTTCCACTCTCCACTTTCACTGAGGTTAGAAAATACTTTGAATGCTTTGAATTAGGCAATAAAATGCTGTTATAGATTGATGATGAAATTTGTGTGTTAAATGCTGAGTCATTGTATAGCAAATTTTGAACACATTATACATTACCCTATACCCTAAGTATAACTGCTACCAAAATGGTAGTACGATGAGCCAGTAACTGCTTTTTTCTAGTAAACACACTGTAGTGGCAATGTAATACTGCTGGAATTATTTGTTCACTTTTGGCTGATGTAAGATATTTCAAAGTTGCCATTAGTCCAATAGTTAATAAAATGAATGTTGTGGTGGACACTACTTTGACGGAGCACTTACCTTGTACATGTTGACTAGTTGTGTCCAGAAGTTACTGTACGATATTTTGGAAAGAATTCGCCTTTTATATAGGGTAAGGTTAACCCGGCCATGAAGCGGCCACCCTTGTCCATGTACCAGTTTGACAACTTGCGCATGGCAACATCCAGAAGGTGTTCAGAATATTGTGAAATGAGAGCTCCAATACGATTGCAACCGGAATAGTAATATTTTGATGTACTCTGCACTATTGACCATCGAGATTGTTAAAGGTCAGGAACACAGTTCCGCATTTTATGTGTCTACGGTAGGTATGTTTGAATAAATGAACTTAGCATATCATGCAACTATTCGTACTGACGCTCATGTTGCGAATCCCGAGTCACCATTGAAGGTTGTATAATTCAGAGCAGAGATAAGTATCCACATCAAACTTTTCTAGACTCTTTTACGCATTAATTTTAGTAACTTCGGCATCATTAGGTAGTCGACTTTATATTAGTCCAAAGTCCTTAAGAACTCATTAAAAAGACGAACATTCATTTGAGGTAAAATCTAAACACGTGGGCTTAGGCAATTGAAATTTTAAAAAAAAAAAAAAAAAATTAATCAGAAATAAGAGTCATTTAACATCAGTTGAAGTAACTGCTACTTTTTGGTTAAAAAAATCCTTATTTTTAAAATTGAAATGTATTTTCTGTCAATGGCACATTATTATTATTATTATTATTATTATTATTATTATTATTATTATTATTATTATTATTATTATTATTATTATTATTATTATTATTATTATTATTATTATTATTATTATTATTATTATTATTATTATTATTATTATTATTATTATTATTATTATTATTATTATTATTATTATTATTATTATTATTATTATTATTATTATTCTTATTATTATCATTATTATTATTATTATTATTTATTAAACAATTGGTAGGTATGAATGCAAAAATACCTGCTGTGTAACAGTCACCTACTTCTTGCTTTGTATAATCCAATAATTGTTTTCCACGCCTCCTCCCGTAGCAGCCAGTATTGGTAAAAAGAGTTGAAAGGCTACAGCACTATGCAGAAGTGTCTGGAATACTCTCTCCGTATTTCCCAAACAAATGTATTCAGTCTTACAGTAAAGTCCCCTTTGAAATCCATATACTTCAGACGTGTATTACAACGATTTCTAAATTTTAATGCGTATAAAACACGACAGCTCACAATCATTCTACCTATAGCATAAGAACTTTTTTATGAGAGAGATTTTCATAATAAGTAGGAGTTTCAACGTTTACATTTACCACAGCTCAAGGAAAATAAAAGAAATAGCAGTTTGAATCAAATAAAAAGTATATAGAAAAATAAAAATGAGAAAACGAATATAGCGCTCTGAACGAAACTTTGGTTGTCGGAAAGAATTTCGGCCTCCAACAGACAATGCGCGGTCGTTCTGCTGCTCCGAACTCCAGATTTAATTGTAGTGCAAAACATTCAGGCGATGAGACTAAATAGGGCGCCCGGGCCAGCTGGGTAATAACTATACCGAATAACAATAATAAACGAATGTGCAATTCAACTGAACTAGGTGTAATGTAGACTGACATCTTGAACCAGTAAAGGTTAGAGGATTATGAAGTACTCAGAGTTAAACTACAATGACAGGAACCGAATTTTATTATTTTTACAGGATTATTTGGAATGCCGAGAAAGCTATGATAGTCAGTGACTCTATGGAAGTACCATCAGCATAAGTTCCACGCAAAATGTTTATGCAAAAGTTACGTTTGCAAGAAGAGTAACTAAGCCAGAGAAGACAGAAACTCGCACTTAAGACTTTAGGTGACGTTCCAACGTCCCTGGGTAAACTGCGAGGAAGGAGAACCATCACGTGGTCGCAATTTTAGATTACTTTAATGTCCTATACATTACTGGAACATACCCTGACTGGATCAGTTACCAGAAAAAATAGGGAAAAGGGGCGTTCTAAACTGACACTGAAACTTGGGACACGACGAGAAACCTTTTGACTCAACGGCCATGGATATCACTAACTCAGCTCAACAGAGAAACTCCACTGTACTTAGGATCCTGTCATATGACAGTAAGGAAATTAAACCATCTCTACCCCTACGTCATGAGTTGAGAGAGCCGGATTTGCTTGCCCATCAACTTTTGTTTATTATGTTTAGATTATTTTGAGGCTGAAGAACAAAATGTGTTCATGTGAATTTAGTACTGGTTGAGTTACCTAGTCATGTATCTCCACCCCTACAACATAAAAGTCCGTCGCCATGAATTGAGGGAGCCGGATTTGCTTCTCCGTCAAATGTTGTTCATTCTGTTTGCATTATTTTGAGGCTGAAGAAGAACAAAATATGTTCATATCAGTTTAGTGCTGGTTGGAGTTACCTAGCCATGTAAACACTCAAAACTGCGGAATATGGGAGTCAAAGCCACCAAGGAGTATGTGGAAGTTACATCACAGTCTCAAAGAGCTGGAGTCAGGGCTACATGTCTCGCCTGAGTGGTAGGGCTGATTCTCTCCAATGGGAGATTAAACGCCGAGCTTTATCAACAATAAATTTTGGCGCTTTTCATTTAACAACTGGATGAACATGAAATTGCTAATGGTTGGTTCTACCAGCATGTTCTTGGTATCCATAAAGCTTATTCTACCTTTGAATTTCTTGAGAGATACTTCCGAACGAGATGAGATTAGTTAGTCACAAAAATAACTTTAATTAAACAAAATTGTAATTAATATGTTACGGTACAACACTAATGCATCCATTTTTATTGCATTGATTTCCTTTCAGGCTAATCAACAATCCCGTGTGGCCTCCAAGATCCATACATTTAACCTCCAGATGTTTTTGTTTGCGACTATATGAAAGATCGGATATTCGCTAGACGCCCTGAAAGCATGAAAAAATTAAAGGATTATTCTAATCGAAACGCTTAGAATTACTCACACATGCTGTGTTTAACAATGCAGCGACGCGCTTGGAGAAATATTTGGAAGTGACTGTTTTTTTTTTTTTTTTTTTTTTTTTTTTTTTTTTTTTTTTTTTTTGCAGCGCCATAGAACTTATTCCCAGATTTCCACGTTGTTTATTGATTTCCTTGTCTTGATCTAATTGATTATTTATTTACTACTGTGTTCTTTGTGTGTAGTTTTAATTTATTCTGCATAGGCCAGTTTTCATTTACTACTGTAAAGAGTATGAGTAGGCTTTCTGATAATGGAAAGGTAGTGACATTAAAGCCCAGGCACTCTACGCTATAAAAACCGTCCAAGTATTTGAGTTCCCTATTAGCATACGAACTGAGATTGCGAGTTTACGAGACACAAGCGAAAGAAGTTCCAAATGTAAATACTAGAAAGGTAGATACAGATAATTTAAATAAAGTGACCCCGAAACTGTAGATTCCCATACATTCGCCAGAGACACTGGTGAGAGACTCGATTCAAAGTACTGACCTCATGCGACGGCATTTTTTAAATGTTTAGGGCATTCTTCTGGGACTTTTGGGTCATAATTCATTTTTAAGTGCCTTTTCTAGTATCTTATAAGGCATTAAAATCCTAGACCTACTTATCAGTAACTTTTTTATTAATTCCTGAAGTGCTTTTATTTTTATTTATTTATTTATTTATTTATTTATTTATTTATTTATTTATTTATTTATTTATTTATTTATTTATTTATTTATTTATTTATTTATTTATTTATTTATTTATTTATTTATTTATTTATTTATTTATTTATTTATTTATTTATTTATTTATTTATTTATTTATTTATTTATTTATTTATTTATTTATTTATTTATTTATTTATTTATTTATTTATTTATTTATTTATTTATTTTAATTTACTCAGCTGCGTACGTGGCTGCTATGGAATGCATTCCACCCAAAAGTTTGATATCGACATTTCAACGTAAATACAGGCATTGAGCCTGTGAGTAGAGAAAGTAATAATTGTAACGAAAGGAAGTGAGCAGCGTAACCCAAAAAGAAGAACTCGGAGAAATACTAAACTTGGTATTTAAATTAAGTACGTTCCAAAGATGCAACTCGAATATTTAAAAAGAATCCCCTAACTCCAAACTATCTTTTACAATTTTGATTCTAAAGAAAGTTTACAATTTTGATTTTCTTAAGCATGAGATGAATGGGTAGGATACCATATATTAAAGATGTTTACATCTCATATAAAATGTATATCTTGAATTTTCTGGATATAGCTTGTGAAATCCTCTTACTCGGAAAGAATTTTGCATAATTTTGTGTAACACGTAATCGTTAAGCGATGGACGAAAACATGCTGCATAAAAAATGTAGATCTCTAAAGCTCACAGTTTATTTCAAATAACGTTTTTGTAACATAAACCATTTCGGAGATATCCGTTATTAATAGTCTGAACTGTTCTGTACCTTGCCATACTGCAAATGTCCTGCCGGTGTTAAACTGTTTCTTGCGATTACAGGGAAAGAGTGTGGAAACCTAAGGCCAGTGTATAGATCCAGTTCTTAAACAGTGGCTTCTCTAACCACTATATTGGACTCGCTAATTGCTTTGCATGATAACGAAATCTGTAGTGTAACTATTTCTCTAAGCCTTTATCACGATTAAAATGTGGTAGATAGAAACACAGGCATTCGTAATAACAGCTTTTAGAAGCTATATCAAAATAAACGTAGTACATATTATACATTAATGTCCTCCAAGGTTGTGTCATATTGGATGATGAATGAATGAAATGGGTGAAATGATGCTCTAATGAGCCTGAAGTCCATAAACTTTACCAACATTCGTCTTATCAGGATAAAGGAAAACCTCTGAAGGAACCTTATTCGGATAACTTATCGAATTCGAACTCCGGACGTCTTGGATGTGAGGCAGAAACGCTGCCACCAACTACGCAGGCGGGTTATAAACGATAATGGGTGGAAAGTTATATGAATGTAACACATTCGATTTTAAAAATTGTTTCATTTGTATAACTCGCTTCGGTATAGGTTATTACCCGAACTGTAGTTTGAGCAAAGTTGGGTTTTAATGCACTTTTGATGTTAAATACTCTCATATTCACTCTTACGTGCATATATACGTAGTTTCAGATTGCAGAGGATAAGGAAAGGAACTGCATTGTGTTGTAGGCATATTTTAAGACAGTTAACTGAAACTTGTCAAGACAATTGATTATATGATTGGCAAGGTGGTTTACAAATTAAAGCACAGAAAATACATAGGAAACACAGTGGATCTGTCACCTTGTGAGGACTAGAGCTAAACCAATGGCTGTGCATCTTGTATACAAAGTAAATTGGCACTGGCAGATAACAAAGTTTTAATTCTACTTGGTAATTCTGTGGGTTGGGCTTTAACAGGGATGCCAACCTGTTAGAGGGGACGTGCGATTATTTTAACGCCTGTAGGACGTTTGATACTTGGAAAACATACAATAAATTTTAAAGCTGTTAATACACCGAGTAAAAGCGGTTCTAGAGTTACCTCCAGCGAATTGCACACAATGCCTTATCTTTATTAATATTTTTAATGATGACTCACCCTTATTAGGTTGTTCCGATGTTGACAATACGTTTAAATAAGTAATGCCGTAGTACATTTCGGTTGAGTCAGTTTTATATTTTTGTATTAGGTAGTTTCAATGATTATTTAATACATAGTTTGTTTTTCTTGTCAAAATGCGCCTTATTTTTTATTGAACATTAAATATAGATAAAAAACTATCTGTAAGGCTTATATATCGTAGTATCGTAAGTAATAAACTTGTTTTTAAATGCACGATAAAAATCCCATTAAGAATCCACACTTCTGAAGTATTGGTACAATACTTTCCTACTTTAAGATTGGCAGTCCTGATCTTTAATGCTCTCGAAAGGTTAAGAATGTACACTACCAAGGTATACTAAGTGAATAAGCTTTAAACTTGGTCATTTTATCAACAAATGAAAGAGAGCGATGCGAAATAGGAAATCATTTAATGAAAATGAATTATCTTGGAATATTACTGAAATTAAAGGTAATATAGCTGCGATATCCTTGCCAGCAGAAAACACTAATAAATCTGAGACATGTGGCACAAGAACTGGCCCTGAGCCTTCACCGATTTCTAATTACTTAATTGGCTCCTGAGGAACAGGAGGTTGGTAGTACTGCAGTGGGCGTGCCGAACGACATCCTTCCGAACTTTGAGGAAAGGTCACTTGTAAATATCTCTGTTCCATAAAGGTGGACCTGCGCCGCCATATATTTCCAACACAACAAGCCTATCGCAAGGTCGTCGCAGGATTTTTAAACGCTCGCGGCTAAACTTGGCATTAACTAAATGAATGCTCTGTATACGTGTACCGCATCCTCCTATTTCTGAACGCCTTCTCTCGACTCCAGAGATCGATGACCATGCCGCTTCTTAATTGCACAACCTGCAGACCACCAAATCTCTTTATGGTGTCACATGAAGGACGTTTGCTGAGTTTTGCAATACCGACACCCAATAAACTTCATTTTGCGTGAAAAATAATTACACTGGGTTGGTCTTTCTAAAGCGAATGAATGACACGGAATATTAATGAGTTGTGATTTTAATTGGTGCTAATAGCAGAGTCCATAGAAAGGACATGCACATAAAAGCTAATCTTGCCGTCAATGTACCGTTATTTAATACATGTAACATACATTTGATCAGCAATTTGTGAGTAACAAGTTGCAAATTGCAAATAAATGAAAAGTCTGCAATACTATTTTATAGTAAGATTGCGTGTGCGTATGTGTGTGTTGGGGGAGGGGTAGATTATCGGTTGATTTTCCCTATGACAGAAATAAGATAGTTTGGAAATTAAATTCCAAGTGACTAAAATTATAAAGCGTGTATATTAAAGTATGAATGCCTTGGAGTTACGAAGTAACATGCTTGCAAAGAGTGCATCAACTTTCAGTTTAAAATTGTTGTTATTCCGCATAATATGATGTAAATAAAATAATATTTCATTCAAAGATGAATGTAGATATAGATCGTCAAGATTGAAGGAAAATAAAACAGATCGTCGCGATAGCATACGATATGAATGTAGCAATGTTTTGTATCCCTCATGTGAGAAATTATGCTTTATTTCCTTTCTACTTATGGTGTAATTAGCTATGTTAGTAGAGAATGCTAAATAGTTGTACAAAAATATGAAATTGCTAAGATTAGAAACCGGTGAACTGATATTTTATAATTGACAACTGAAAATATATTTTTTCTGACCGTCATAAACTATGTTTTTTAAAGCGCTTAATTTGGTAACCTAGGTATGAGGAACCTTTATATTCCTCTTCACCTTTATTTCATTGTAAGTGCAAATGTTCTATTTATTGTGTTAAACGATACAGCTCTTATGTTATTAAATAACTACGGTACCAAAGAAAATGCATAAAGGTTTAAAATTGTACCTACTGTAATTGCTTAAAAAGTTACTGAACCATTCCTATCGATGATTGTTTTACAGCCAAAGTGCACTTATAGGCTATGCAGAATTTTCAGAACGTGGAAACTATAGAGTGGAGGTTATGCAAATCAGACTTCCGCCGATGTTTCACTTCCTTTTACATCAATATCAGGGGATTTTTACAACATAGGAACATCTGTACCAAATGTCAACTATAGGGGTAGTTTGTATATTATATAGTTTATTGTTTATAGCAGAGTTCTTGACTCTTTTTCGGTGTTGTTGACCTGTAATGGTACGCTCCAGCTTGTACTAACGTATCTCTCTTCTTCTGAAATGCTTGAAGATGATAATCGATAGTCGAAAAATACATAATAGTAATTGAATTTCAGGAATCGAGGCGTAAGCTTCATTGTGTGCGTTAGGTTAAGTATTCCAAAAGGGAGACTTAGATAGACTTAGAGACTTGGATAGATGCCGGGGTATACCGTATTGCTTAGTTTATGAACAAGAGGTTACAGTGGATTTTGCAAGGTCAATAGTGGTAAGAGGTATATTTTGTGAAAATTAAGTTTGATGCGCCATCTAGACAATCATTTGCAAAACATATATGTGAGGAAGTGCACCTGTGTCTATGGAACAATGAGCTTTGTAGATTGGAGTATCGTATTCGAACACCAGATGCGTGCAGAGAGTACATAGGTGTGTCTCAACTGTACACGTTAAATAGTTTGGGAATAAGAATGCTACATTGCGCAACTAGTAAAAGAATGTGCCATGTTGTACAATGAGTTCTTTTAACATATGCAGAAAAGTACCACTTGTTGAAAACGTAATACGAGCCATAAAGTTTGTGCAGAGGTCCTCATACAGCATTCAATCAAAGGTTTGTGTAATGTATAAGCATTCTACAATGAAGTATTCATTTTTCAGGTACTGTTTTAGTCTGTTACTAAAAGCCTCTTATTTCTTGAAAACTACTTTGTCACTTTCCATTTTTTATACTTGAATGATTACATGACTGCCAATACAACATTTATAATTTTATACTATCTACAGTTCAAGAACATTTGGGGAACTGATTTCTGCATTTTGAAAGGTTGTCAGCAAGATTGCACACAAAAAAACACATTAGTAGATAGTAAAAATATGATTTATTGATGAAACTAGTTTAATGAATGGTATTTAATGATGGTAATGGACAATTTAACCAATGATAGCCTTAGCATGAGGAGCGGCAGCGGCAGTCTTATGCACGACGGCATTGAAACCATTGACAGGATCAGCGGCGTATTCCACGGTACGAATGCTACCGTCGGGTTCGGCCACACTGTAGCTGCCCTGGACAACATCTCCGCTTCGGCTCTCGTGCTGGCTCTTGGAGTCACCAGTCAGGGCATCCTGGATGTCGTAGCCATAGCTGTACTGGGGGTTGGGGTCGTAGTCGCTGACGGGAGCAGCGTAGGCTCTGGGGGCGGCATAAGCCAGAGCGGCATGTCCTGGTGCTACGACAGCGGGTGCTCCAATGACTCCAGCCTTGGCGACAGCCACTAGGGCGGCGAGGACAAACAACTGCAACAGAAGTATTATAGTTTCAATTTATGCACAGTAAGTCATAGTCTCAGTATTATAAGTCCTTTACCAAGCGTACTTTTAGTATTCCTCTTATTTCCCAGCAAGCTCAATATTCACAGTTAAAGTTACTTTTATTTCATTAAAAGCATAAACATAGATTACAACTATTATACATATACAAAAAGTTAGAACTTGTTTTTCAATTTAATGAATTACTATATTTTAATTTGTTGATTTAGAATTTCACGAAATGGTTTCCCTTTTAAAATTTTGGTAAGCTGTTAAGTTTTCCTAGACCAAATTATGTAAAACAAGATGCATTCATTTTTTCAAATTACATATTCTCACTTCACTATGAAAAAAATAGATAACCAAGAAGTAAAATCATGGTAAATAAAAGTTGATGTTCATTTTTAATATCCCTTTTTAAAATATGCATAAGCTAGAATAAATATGTTTGACCTTACTACATCATTACTCATTGATTTTTACAAGAATTTGAGAAAATTGTGCATATTTAAAGAACTTATTTCAGTGTGGGGGTATAGAAATGCATACTGAGCGTTAACTCAAAGGCGCGTTCATTTTGTGGCGCAAATAGTGATATTATTGTTGTTGTTGTTACTATATTCATATGTTGGGGAAATACTTTTTGTAGTTTTATTTTTTACATAAACCAGCCGTATTTTGCTACGTTCGTTAAAATGTGTTGGCAGGTTTTCTTCCAATGCTTACGTATGAATGTTCAAAACTACGGCACATATAGGACAGGGAAAAAAGAGAAGTAAACGTCTTTAAAATAATCCAGTTGTTGAAACCTGGGTACTGTACGTGCACTTTGGCACATTCCCTGGTTCATATCAGGAAAACGGGTTCAAACGCTTTTATACTCACTGAGCTAAAGCTGCCGTAATTTATATAGACTTTCAAAATCTAACCTTAAGTTCTGAAGCATAATATATGAAACAAAATTCTAGCGAGAATGAAAGCTCCATTGTCTTTTATATTTAACGATTTTTGTTTATAAATTTGCTCTTCTTGTAAAGATTATTGTAAATAAAACTAATAACGCTGTAACAAAAAATTTAGAATGTAAGCCATTTTTGTACATTAAATATTAGAATACAAGTGGCACAGTGCTATTGTACCTCGGTACCGACGTGGGGATTCTCTCCCTCGACATTGTTCAGGGTGTGTTCAGTCTCATGAAGTTTCGGGGACCAATGGAGGAGCTACTTGGTGAAAAACTAGCGGCACCTGGTTATGAAGTCCTCATTCACCGGCTGGCAGGGACTCGGGGCACTAACCACGTCCCATACTCCAGAACCCCACCCCTCTTATGACGCCCGATATGAACAAAAGTGGGGAACGCAGTGGTCGGACGGCATGCCTTTGGCCCTTTATCGGGTATGCAGTGCCATGGAGTTCAGTTTAGTTTACCATATAATTTACCGTATTCGATTAGTATGTCATACTAAAGCTGTGTTCATGCCCTGTCCAAAAACGTCAAGAATTTAGGATATATTATATCGCGTATAAGTTACAAAACAAAAAATGTTACATTCTGAACAAAAGTAATTCCAATATATTCTTGTCGTTCCTATTGTGGTGAACGAGAAAGTCTTCGTACCTGAAGATAGATCCCTTTGTTTCTTTCGTTTTTTTATTATTATATTTACCACTTATAATAGCTGAAACATTTTATATTATAGAAAAAGTCGATATTGAGATATCAACGAAAATATGTTGGGACATCCACCGAACCTGCATGTATCTATATAAGTAGTGTAATATAGATGTGAAAAACAAAAACACTAACGGTGTCAGGCGAAGATTTTCTAAACAGTCTTCATTAAAAAATCTTGCTATATTTATTTTTTTAAAAGTGATACAATTTGATTAAAGTGTAAGTTGGATCTGTTAATAGCAAAATTAAAATGTTCATATCGAGTTTTTAAGTAACCTTCTGTTCCACATAATTGAAATTGATATAGAGATATTATAAAGCATATAAAAATTATCTCAGAAAACTATGTAGATCACACTCAGACATAAAAATTAAGACGTAGGTAACAATGTTCTTATAGTAATATCCATTTCCGAAATATTAACGATTATCTATAAATGATTCTCTTTTCTTCACCGAATGTGTCTCTGTGAAGTTCATATTAGTAAATTTGAAACTGTTCGTTAGGCGGATATTCATTACGAATAACATAAGCACATAAGCTCAGGTATAGATATTATTTTCCATGAATTGCGGAGAAACTCGTGCGACTGTTAATACCTATGTGTTTTCCTTAAGATGTGCGATAAAATTCAGTACTCTTATGTCAGTAGTGCTTTACTTATGTATTCTGAATCCCATGTTGAAGGAGCAACTCACCTTGAGAGACATGTTGAATTGTTGTAAAACACTGTATGGTGGCAAGTAAATGTGAACCTTTTATAGAGGGCTGCAGCACCACCCTCTACTTCTACCTGTTTGTCTACTCTGTATCGGGCACTTGGATCAGTCGCCCATTGCAACGTCACTCGATATTATGAAATAAGTATGTCGCGTTATTTTTCCGCGTTACCCGAAAGTCAATTCCGCATTCGTTTAGCTAATGCATACCTTCTACTAAATATTCGCACCTGCCCTGCTAGAACTAAACTTTTCACATAGCATCTGCTGATACTTGAAACAAGCCATCTGATTGCATGTTATTAGTTTTAAGAAGCTCGTTTTGTAACGAAGCGTAGAAGCAGTGATTCCTATTGAAGAAAAATATGTTGCTGCTGCAGATGGGTCTTAATAAATTTTTAAGTTAGTACACCACCAATGTGAAATCTCAAGGCCTTGGGTATTATCAATTATGTTAAAAAAGGTTGCCTATGTACATAGTATTTTCATTAAAAATCCATCCACAACCGAAATACACCACATTCCCTAAAATCCGCAGGTCATATATATTCCTCGGTGTTAGTCCAAGATTTCTAAGTGACCGGAAATGTGTCGTAAGATATTGGGTATATTTTCATTAGATATAGATCTGTTAAGTCTAACTTATAGCAACTTATATTGGATTGTGGTTGGTAATCATTGTTTGCAATTTCCTGTCACATTATTTCTTGCTAAGGACCTTCGTATGCTACTTACGCATGTCCTATCTCATCAGCATATCACGGCCAGTTAAAATATTAATCATTAAGAGCGTACCACTCGAAATGTTGGGATAAATGTTTGCATTTTGATTAGGTATATAATTTCCATTGGAAGAAAAATATTCCCACACCGTCAGAAACGTCATACATTTTTGGTTTTTTTTTTTTTTTTTTTTTTTTTAATGGGAGTTATCTGTATGAGTCCCGCTGATGAAAGATCCTCGCACCATTACGTACCTCCTCTCTTTCTTTTTTGGAGAGACTTGTCCTGAACTCTGTGGATTTTAGCCGTACTGAAAGAAAAGCATCCTCTCACTATTACAGCTATGTTCATTACTTTCTTTCTGCAAGTATGTTCTCCTCAATTGTGTGGATTTTTCCAGCTCCACTCTCATGGCCTGAGGTTTACTCTGCAGTTAGTTTTGGGCGATGACCCAGTGGCCGTAAGTGCGGTGCTGCGGTTTGCCTCCCAAATTGGCTTTGGTAAGCAAGTTTAACTTGTCTAAGGAGTTTTAAAGCTTTGTAATGTACAAATTTTTAGGATGTGATAATGTCCGATATTTTAAAATATACTGTTTTAACTTTTAGCGTTTTAGCACTACTGGTTTTACGGATAAGTTTTTAGGTTTCAACTGCTTTAACTTTTAGCTGCTTTAGCCGTCACATTTTAACGTTTTAGCTGTGAGGTTTCACGGGTGATGAGTTTTCGTGTTTTTATCCTTTGACTTCATGCCCTAATGACCTAGTTGTTGACGGGCCCTTAAACCCAACTCACTCATTCACTCACTCACTCACTCACACACTCACTCACTCACCCACCCACCCACTCACTCACTCACTCACACAGTCACACACTCAGTCACCCACTCATTCACTCACCCACTCATTCACTCACTCACTCACTCACTCACTCATTCACTCACGTCAGCACCACTGTAAGGGAAACATCCTCACACCGTCACAGACCCCACCCTCTTACCTCTCCCCCTTTCTAGGAGCATATTGTCTTCAATTCTGCAGAGTTTTACAATATCAATCATCATACCATCACAGACCTGGTCTATATTTTCTTCCTGTTTCACTGAGAGCATCTCCGGAATTGAGTGAATTTTCAGTTGTTTTTCCCTTTCTTTCTTTTTGTTTTGCGAAATATAGTACCTGCTGAATGGTGTGTTTGACTGTGTCACTGAACGATTAGTATCCATATGGTATTTACTGTACTATACTTTTATTTGCCATGCAAATATTTTAAGCATATGGCAGACTAATCAAAATCTTTACAGCAATTTTTGAGAAAATAGAAAAAAAAATATCAAAACATTCTCCATATAAAGAATAGTTTGATGTAGAGGAATTTTCTCGAAAACCTTTGTATTGCATTTTTAATTTAAATAGGCCAACTTTCGCATTTAACCGACTTTCGTTTTTGAGTTATATTGTTCAAAGACACGCGGCCATACACTTGTATCTTTTTCTATAAATACCTTTTTGTATTGAGATCTGAAATCATGTATTTCTGGTGAAATTTCGGTATCTAATTTATGGGTGGAATACAATATGTACTTCCTCTGTTTACTAGAGGTAAGCAGTGGAGAAAGTAATAATCTAACCCACGAAAGGTAAGTAGGATCGATTGTCATTTGCTTCAGTGACTCTGCTGTTTGCTTAGCTCCATGGCGTGGTTTTTGCATCGTGACTAATTTGCTTGAAATAACATAATTAGCCTTTCTAGTTACACGCATTCTTTTTAAGGTAACAACTACGAAAGTTCAAAGACGTTTTAGTAAATATATCTTATTAAGATGCCAACACGTGATATTCTTATAGCTAGGCTCCGTAAAGCTTCTTTCGTAGTTTATTAATTTAAAAGTTTTTCAGAAGATGTCTTATAGCCCATGCCCATCAGAAATACATTTGAAATGACCTTTCAGTTGTGAAGGAATTATCAAAATCATTTGAGTACTTATTTGGATTAACCTTATAAACATATATAATGTTTTTGTTTTTATAATACTAGCACAGTGCAGGGAATGTCTGTGAAATAGATGCATAGTAGATACAGTTTGTTCACCAGCTCGTGGTCCCTGGGAGGAATGCAGCGAGACAGTACGTCAGTAAACAATTCTGATATCTCAAGCAGCAATCCTGGTTCTAAAAGCGCTTGCGATAATGTTGCCAACTTTTGAATGTGTATTCACTCTAGATCAAAGCAAAGAAGTCACTCAAAGTAGCGGAACTTAAATGTATTTTTTAGTTCATGCAGTATATATAGCTTATAAAACATAAACGACATTTTCAACTACTCCGTCTTTCTCCCATTGTCATTTTCTACCTTTTCTATGTTTTCCAAAACACTGCCAGTCTCTTTCGGTTACTAGTAATATACCCTCGAGCATTATATCGTGCAATTCCTGTAAGGAAAAGTCACTTCTTACATTTATTTAACTATTCGTTTTACCTTGGCCCAAGCTAGTTGTATGGGATTGAGACCACACATGTATGGGGGCAAACAAACGACATGTGGCCCAATAAAACAAAAAATGAGTCAGCTTTGGAAACCTCTTTAGGTTTCTTTGTTTCAGTCACCTGTAAAAATCTGTTTTACAGTTGGCTCCTCAGAGAGCTAACGAGGCTGAATACACCCCGGACCAGGTCTCCCACCAGGAGAAAATCTCCACGCCAGTACGGAAATTGAACTCAGGTTTATCGCTTGGTACTGCTACCCCCGCGCTAAGCAGAAAACCAGGTACTAGACACAGTATCAATAAATTAAAATAACAGATGGTCTTGATTCGCCCAAAAATTAATACACTGCCCGAACGGAATTCAGGGCATTTCTAGCCAAACGTAGCTTTCGTATATAACGAAAAGTGTTTCTAGACTAAAGATTATTCCGTGTTGTGTATGTTGTGCTTCTTCGACAGCAATGTGTATGCATATATGGACTCTGAAGGTAAAACTGTCGCAGTTACTCGTGCGGAATTGCTTAATTTGTTGTGAAAGAGAGATCACTGATGATCTTTAAGCAAGTAAACTACATTAACCGGTGCTTTAATTCGGTTAGTGGATGAATAGGTATGAATGGGGTAGTCGGACTTGGGGAGGACACTTGCTAAGAAAATTTAGTGTAATTTTGTTACCAGTGTTGGTATCACTCTGTATTGAGGATCCGTGCATACGTTAAAGAGTTGTGTGGACATATTGTGGAAAGGATCTGTGATTATGACTAAGCAAACGTGTTCTTCATCAACAGAAACGAAGTATGTAAGAAACATTTGTCATTTTGTTACTTGATTCCTTCCATTGCGCATAAAATTTTTGTGAAAAACGAAGGCGTAAAAGAATGTCCTAGATACGCACATGGTGACATCAGCGATCCATCTATCCGTGACGAATGAATGTCTCCAGCCTGTCTGTCTTCTAAGTTATATTCTGTTTGACCGCACTGTGGGGTAGACGGACACGGTCGGGTGGGGCAAAAAGACTGCTCAGTTTTGGTGTTGCAATTAATTCAGTACAACTTTTAAAACATTTATAGATGAGAATTATATTTAAATAATGCTGTGCATCGTATTTATTAAAGTTGAACTCAGTTTCGTGTTCATTTTTACGTGCAAATAGAGAATCTGGTGTTCAAAATTAGATTCTTGAATCTTTAATCAAGCTTGCTTGGAGAATCTTCAGGAGGCAATCCCAAATAATCGAAACACATCACAATGTCAGACTCAAACTATTACACCCTCGACAAAATTCGAACAGCTAAGTCCTCCTTCAACCAGAAATCGAAAAGAAATCCAGAAAATATGAGGTTTAATAAGCCCAGAATTTATGAATGATTTAAGTAGTAGGAAAACCGCCCGCGCTGAAAAGGAAAGGTCAGCATCAGCTAAAGCCAGAAAGGTAAAAGAATCTTGCCTATGAGAAATAGAACCTCTGTAAGGAATGCCAAGAGTGTTACAAGGAAGGGAAGAACCAAGTGCAGTGTCTCAATTCTGCAAACTTGTACCATATTAAGTGTGTAGATAACGGAATTATCCATATTTTGTGTGTCATAATTGTATGAGTGATGACAGTGGCTTAAATTTACCCGTTTGCCTCTGCCGCTGCTGATGGAGCAAAGGGACATTGTAACATGCCTTTAGCTCATTATTTTTTTCTCTGTTCTTGTATCCTATTTCACAAAAATCAATTTTCAATTAGTTTAAATGCCTTCTGTTAAACAACAATTTGTGATTCTACAATAATTGGTATAGACTTCATTCTAAAAGAAAAAAAAATTTAGCCTGTCCCTTTGTCCCGCCTTTGCCCTATTTACAGTCATAAATCACATTTGTGTGCCTTTTTGTACTTAAATCTTATGCATATACGTACTGTGGTAGACGCAGAATTTAATGGCGACTGATAGATCACTATTCTGTTTCCTGTCGTGCAAATAAATGTTGTGGGTGCAAATGATATTTATATCTCCGGCTTTACAGCATGTTAAACTATACTGCACCGCAAGGTGTGGCAACCCTATGATTGGATGTTGTATGGAGCCATCCGCCATTAAATTTTGGGCCAGCGATAATTAAAACGAATCATCTCGTAGTCCGAGGTCAAGTTTGAAATAAAAAAAATACCTAGATACATATTTATCTATTCCCATTCTTGTAACTGCTAATGATTTCGATTCAATTTACGAGTAAAAGTCAATGTACAAGTTCTGAAACTTGTGCAAGATTAAGACATCAGCGAGCAAATCTTGGGCGCCAGATACTTTCTGCTAATGTGAGCTACATGCTTTTCCAGTTTATTTACATACACGTTCATTCATCAAGTTAATTACTTTACGTAAACGTTGCGTTATAAACAGGTTGTGATGATGGTCAAAGTCATGCATAATTGTCTGTTTGTCTCATTAACATTAAGTAGATAAATGATTGATAAATCTACTAAATAAAATGCATTCGTAGTTCGTTCAATTCTGATTTCCTCTTAACTTACAGAACTCTAAGATCTTGTGTAATAATGGCTTTTTTATTCCTTCCCGGTCATTAAAATTGACAGTAGAATCCTGTAGCTCTGCCCAATGACCAAGTATTTTCTTACTATAGTTGAAAAGCAAAATTATCGTTCGTACTGTTATGCTCAGTTAAAATTAATCATTACTATTAGGTTAACACTCCGACTATTAATAGAGGAGGCCCTAAGAGGGGGCTAAAGCCTGACGTATTTACATGTGAATTTACAAAGTATGATATTAAACCTGACAGTTGTATTTCTGTGTTAAATAATATGCCTCAAAGTGGGATGAATGAACTACCCCTTTGTATTGGAAGTACTGGGTCGTTCTATCAGTGGCCAGAGGACTGGCAACAACAGGCCACAAGACGGCATCACGTACCGTTGACTGTACGAGTCCATTGCTCCACAAGTTGTATAGTTGGTAATGGGGTGCATGGACACAGCGTGTTTCATCATCATCATCATCATCATCATCATCATGTCAATCATCAACCCTCAAGATAGGCCAGATAGACCTGTTTCAACTCAGAAGGAATCTTCCCAGCATCTTCGCGGTCTTCCAACTTCTCTCCTACCAAATGGCTTGTACTGCAAGGCCTGTTTGGTTAGTATTTCTTCTGGCATTCGGAGATATGCTCTTGTCACTTCATTTTGTACTCCCTGATTTTGTTGTTTAAATTAAATATGTTTAGTTACCCTGTTATTATTTCGCTTTTAATATGATCTTTGACACTACAGCCAGCTGCATATCTCAAAAATCTCATTTTTCAGATGTATTCTACTTCGCAAGTAACACTATTTTCTGTGCAAGGAGTAACGGGAATTTTCTAGTATTTGAATGTTATCACTTCTTAAAAAACCGAACACTGAAGCTTAAGATAGAAGGTGTTAAAATTGTGGGAAAAAAGATGATTTCTAAGATGCATCTCCAAAGGAAATCTCGGCAATGAAATTTTTGAACAGACTCAGTAGTATATGCGCATGTGTCTGTCTGTATGTCTATGAAGAGCGTAACTCAGAGCGAAAACCCATCTTAGTATTTAAGTTCAAAGCCTTCCAAGGATTTGACACGAATGTTTTCAGAAAATCCTCCCGGCCCAAGCAAAATTACACAAGCAAATTTTCGTAACTGCTGACACGTCCGTTACATGGGATGGTGTGGTATTTCGTTGCGTCGTGTACAGAGCAGGTGTGGCTCAATGGCGTGCCAATTGGAGGTGCGTGCAACGATCAGATTTCTATGGGGTAAACGGCTCAATTGCACGGACATTATCGGGAAATCACTGCTGTATATTGTGAGCGTGCAATGGAAGTTATGGCAACATCCTTCATACAGTCCAGACTTAGCGCCATGCGATTACCATGTGTGGTAATGATATTGGTGGACGACGAGGAGGCGAGAGCAGTTGTATCCCGTTACATATTACTGGAGGTGATCTCTCCGCATCCGGAGTCGAAAAGTTGGTTGCCCTTTCCGACAAATGTTCACAGTATCTTGGAGATTATGTGGAAAAGTGAACTTGTATTGTATGTTGATATAGCCGTGTTGCCTATGTGTGTGTGGTTTAATGAGTGGCCATAACCTGGAAGTGTAACATACTTTTTGATTCGCCCTTGTATATGTTTGTTCTAACAGCTAATAGTTTAAGTTATCCATTAAAGACATCAGACTAGACATGGGTTCCAACAAACTTCTGATCTCGTGACTGTTAGGTATGTTTACTACTTTCGGGGTTGTAGGCCGTGGTCTTGAAGGCATTGTAGGTTGGCAGTCATGATCACGGGCCGTGTGTTACAGTGCACTAGATTTTTACACTTTGGTAGTTAATTTGTTTGGAACACTCACAGGAAATACAGCAAAACCTACTTATCAAACTGTCATTGAAAGGTTCTAGCGTCGGGAAATCCAAACACATTCTTTGTGGAATTAAAATAAAGATTTCTCAGAAGTTTTGATACTGCTTCATTTCTAACATCTGCAATATGACAAAATGACAAATGAATATCACATGCAAATTATGCCATTATAAGGAAATCGTATGCTGTGTCTTCTGTTTCCTCGACGTTCTTCTAAGAGTTAGCTGTCACATCAAGACCAACTGTATACATTGCTTCAAACAAGCAGTTATAACCGGTTTTTGTTTTTATACAATAATAAATATCTTATATTAAGCCTCTGGCATTTTGAACTCCAGCATCCAAGTATAACAAATACTTTGAGTCATTTAAACCTGTCTTTTAATCGAAGTCTGTCGAGAAGAACAGCTCTTTTCAATGGTTAAAATAATAATCAAATTTGGTTGAGTGGTTTCTGAGATTCCCGCACTTGTACATTCACACACAAACGCACTCACTCACACACACACAAGCCCACACATACATACACTGGTACACACGTTCCCCTATTTATAATATGTACCTATTAACATGGATATTTAGTATTTGTGTCATATTTTATATGATTGTTTCTTCATCCAAAGCCCCAAGCACAAATCAGTAAGCATTTCCCATCATTAAATGAATGATCGTGTTACCATTCAACTTTTTTGATGTTTGAATTGATACAAGATTTTACTTTTTCTTAACCAGGGGTTGTGTGTATTGAGACCGACATTTAAGGCAAGCGGGTAGGAAGGGTATATTGAGCGTGAACAAGAAAGTTTCTTATTATATGTTAGGAATGTATTAATGAATGAATGTGTGTGTGAGCGTGTTTTTTTTTTTTTTTTTTTTTTTTTTTTTTTTTTTTTTTTTTGTAGTGTTTAACGCCCGCTTTTACTACATACGGCATTGCAGGCGGTGACACTGATGATACATGGAATGAAGATGGAACACCGGTGGAATGAGATGGCGGGGGAAACCGGAGAACCCGGAGGAAACCCACACCAGCGCCGCTTCGTCCACCACAATCCCACATGCGGTTGCCTGAAATCGAACCCGTTCCGCTTTGGTGAGAAGCGAATGATCTAACCACTCGGCTACGGCGCGGCCGCGCGCGCGCGCGTGTGTGTATGTGTGTTGTTTAATTGTGCGTGTGACACAGAGAGACAGAGATCCTACAGATTGGTATTTGAATTTCTTTATTTTCACCCTTCATGTGAAACAGGGCGTAACCTCAATGGATGTGGGTGATGTATTACGTACACTGTAGTTTTCCTCAAATTGATTGCTAACTTGGTGTTCAATATCATTTTGTGTACATACTCCTTTTAATATCATTAAAAACCAGGCTTTCCAAAACATTAAGATTTGAATTCGCGCCACTCTGCAGCAGTATGAAGGAAACTGGTGTTGTGCGCCTGAAGGTCTGACCCAAGGTGTTTACCGAGGGAGACCACATCTCGCCTTAGGATTTGTGCTAACATTTTTGGATTTATAAGCGTGAATAGAAAGTAATTCGCGCTTTGTTTTGCTTCTTGTACGTGTGCTCTTCAATTGGGAACATTTGAACATGATTTGGGCACTTGGCTACTTACTATCAAAGCAAAATGTAGGTAAAGATTTGCGCGGATTCCGGGCGAAGGTATGTGAGAGAGGCAGTTACATACATGACGTCACAACATGAATCAGAGATAGAGCGTAAACAAGACCTTGTTTCCGTGCTGTTGTTGCAACTAAAATCAAAATAAACTGTTGTGTGGTCGACAAACTCAGCGTTAGTAGCTCCCAAACATTAAAATTTCTCTAAAACGCACTATGTAATTAAAAGTACATAGATCCTCCAAAACCCTTACCCTATATTACAACGAACATTAAAACATGTATAAGGCCACTTCAACATCAAAGTTTATGAAAGTGAGCCCTGACTGTGTCGTAATAGGTAAACAAGTATTTTGTTGATATTTTCTCAAAAGAAAAGTGAGTTTGAAATTCCCGCTGTTCTGAAGATTTAAATAACATTTTGAGGACACCATAAAACACAACCATTCTTGTAATCACATAATATGCGAAAAACAGCTAAAAATGTTCGGGATAGCTCCGAGAATATAATTTTCATTGAATAATAATCAATATAAGCTCTCAGTTGAACATCATAACAATGAAGTGAAAAAGAACAGAATTTTACTTTCTGATTTTGTACGGGCTAGGAAAACGGGCATTTGCTCTTTTATGGTCACAGTGAGAATGAAGGATCTTCAAACAGAGATAATTATATTGAATATTTAAATAAATTAGCAATATATGACACCTCTCTGAAACAGCACTTGGAAAAATTGACTTTTTCGTGCAACTTCACCCGATATTCAGAATGACTTAATTTCAAGCGCGAGTGCCGTTATAACACATTGAATTACGAAAGAAATTTCTGATGCCTTCGTTGTTTAATTAATATTAGATGAAACTCCTGACAGTAATAATGAAGAACAACTCTCTATCGCTCGTTATATAAATGTTGACCAAAATGATGAAGAAGCTTATTTGATTTACAGTTCTGGGAGCAAAGCATATTCTCTTTTAAATCATGTTCACAGTATTATCGAACATTTCTTTCAGACAATGATAAAACATGAAAATTCCGAAGGGTAATTTTGTTTAAGTTGGGTCATATTTTAACGAATTTTACAATATTCGTTGGATTACATACCCTAGTCTGATAGTCAGGCTACGCCACTGCTGTGTAAGCGATATTTAAACGTATGTGGTGTTTTCCTGAAACATTTAAAGCAGCAATTCCGGGCATATAATATGACATAGCCCGGGCACGTTACTATTGAGGTGACAAACCAGCTTCCGTTCATCACAAAATTACGAGTCTATCAATCTCAATGAAGCCGGTTGCACTACAATGTAAATTGATACAATCAAGCTAATATTATTATCCACCCGGTTGTAAATGTAACCCGTTGCTCAACCTGTCAAACAGGAGCAATGTGAGATCTGCTCAGACGGGGTAGTTACGCGACCAAGTTACGGGAGTTTCTCCCCAGAACGTCACTACATACCCTATAAAAGCCCAGGACGGTTTTGGCTATGCACATTCTGGTTTAGCACCACATCCAGTATGGCTTGCAAGGTAAGTGTCGCTGAGGTTGGGCAGATACTCTTAATTATTCAACAATAGTTTGATTGTATCTCTGACGAAGGTCGGTGAGAGGTATTAGTGTTCTGTAATCTTATTTTGGCAACACTTTACGGTTTAATTGGCAGTAACTTCTTGGAAAGAGGTTCCGGATAAATTAATTCCAAATTCCTCTTTAAGCGGTTTCTCCTTTTCCGTACAGTGAACGTAAGCAAAAAATCCTTATCGGAAACTGATGGTGTTGCATCATAAGTGCTTAAATGAATCTCAACTATCCTTACATCCAGAGAATTAAAAAAAAAAAAAAAAAAAAAAAACACTTTTACTCAGATGCATTGTTGTTTTTATATCATATACTTTATTTATTTCAATCATTAGTTTTGATTTCTTTAAATATTTTAATATAACTATTACTTATTTTCATAAATGTCATTCCATGCCTGTTCTATGAGTGAAGCTTTCTTATGTATGGCCTATATCTCGTCAGCTATTTTTATTTGAATTCTGTGGATTGATTTAAACTCCATTATACATGATGGCATTTTCTTTATTATCTTGTAGTATTTAATAAATATTTCTGTATTATCTCCATCCTTCCGACTTGATTTCGCTTGTTATGAAACTGGGTGTTCGGGTCTCTGATTTTTAAATTAGCAGTTTCCTGAAGAATAGTATTTTTTAGAGGACATAGGAATTCTCTGTATATTTTCTTATACTGTACTGTTTTGAATCGATAATGCATCAATAAGGCTTAATGCAACCATTCCTGCATTCATCTTCATTCTTATCTCCGCCAGTCAATGTAGTTGCAATTTCCAAGTAACCCATTAAAAAACTAGCTACAGTTCCACCATATCAAGGGGCACACCAAAGTCCATCCACACGGATTCTGCTGAGCTAAAGTAAATGCTCTAATTACTCCAATATATTGAAATACTTATCGCTGCTAAACATTCATAAATTCGTTTTAAGATTTCTGTCCAACAAATTATTATTGACTGTTATCTTCCGGTTAATTCTTGAAACAAGATATTTTTCAATAGCTCTTGGAGACCGTTTGTGTAAAGGTGGAATTGAAAGAAAAAATGATTTGGTCTGTCCTCATTCGTAGTTTCGTATTAATTACCTTAATAATTAAATTATTTCACATTGTCATTGTCATTATTGTCATTATGACATGCAGTTGTAACATGCTATCTTGAGTCATTGGTTAATTTGAAATTAAAACTATGCATAGTGCAGAAAGAAGTGTGTAGTTTTAGTTATCACTGAGAACTGTTTAATTTGGAGAACACATCTACGCTTTGAACTTGTTTTATGTAAGTGGCAATGTGTCAACAGTTGTTCATCCTCGCCGCCGTGGTGGCCGTCGCCAGGGCTGGAATCATTGGAGCACCCGCAGTCGTAGCACCAGGACCCGCCATCGCTAGAGCCGCCCCTGTGGCATATGCCGCCGCTCCAGCTCAAGCAAGGGCGGTCGCTGCTCCCGTAGCTGTTGGCCATGCTGCACCAGTGGCCATCGCCGCCCCCGTCGCTAGAGCTGTTGCCGTGGATACCGACTACGACCCTAACCCACAATACAGCTACGCTTATGACGTTCAGGATGCATTGACTGGTGACTCCAAAAGCCAACAGGAGACCCGCAGTGGAGATGTTGTCCAGGGTAGCTACAGTCTGCTAGAGTCCGATGGCACACGAAGGACTGTGGATTACATCGCAGATCCCGTCAACGGATTCAACGCTGTAGTGCACAGGGAACCTGCAGTGGCAGCCGCCGCCGTAGCGCAGGCTCCTGTAGCCCGCTATGCTGCTGCTGCTCCTCCTGCAGGCCCTGCTGTTGCCTATGCCGCTGCTCCAGGACCTGCTGTTGCCTATGCCGCTCCTCCGCCTCAGTATGCTGCCGCTCCTGCTCTTGCTTATGGAGCTGCCGATGTTCACACAAAGACCATACTGGGTTGACATCTTTGAACATACAAAACCGTTTAAAATAAAGTCATTATTACCATCCTACAAAGTGTGTGCTTTATTTCATAATTTCTTTTTTATTCCGGATCCTGCCTTTTAATTGAAAAGCATTTCTTACGTACAAGATAGTATAAGTACACATAGCAAAAATTAAATTACACATAAATGTGATTTTGAAAAGATAAGTCAGACCTTCTTATTCTGCAATTGTGAAACTCATTAGCGCAATATAAACCGCCACGAACACAATACAATCAGTTACGAAATGTGCAACAGAAGAGCAGGTCCAACTTTTAAAGAAGAATTTATTTGTCTCCATATTGTAGGTTATTAAGATTCTGCAATTTGGAGTATGCTTTCGAAAATACAATTATTTATCGTGCATTCGTTTCAAAACAATGAATCAATACAGGGTTATATAGGAAGGCAAGTCATCTTATTACCCTCCACTTCCTTTCTCTTCCCTTTCCTCCACTTCCCTACCCTGCTGTTCTCTTCCTCGTACTAAGGGAAGTAAGGGAAATTAGGAACGGCTGAGCACTCCAGTACATCTTTTATATCGTATGTTTGTAAACTCGTGGTTTGTCACTTGTGTTAAATTCAACGAGAAATACGACTCGAGGCTATTTGTAGAAAGCTCAAGATACACGCCTTGATACTGCAATAACTCAAATATATACGTTAATCAAACGTATTGCCGTTTTTAAAAAACATTTATTAAACACAGTGCGTATGAGCATACCTTGATTACTGGAATTCTCATCTTTTCTATAGAATGATACAGGAAAGCTATCTTCTCACATATTTGTGTATGGTATGTTTTGCGGTGTAGTTATGTTATTATGGTATGTTTTGCGATAGTACGCATTTACATCCGTTTGAAACCTCGTGCTATTCATCCTGGATGCATATGCGATGATGGAAGCCGTGGATACTGTCCTCGTGTAGACGTGGTCCATGTAGAACCGGATCTTTCCAGAAGTAAGGTTTCATTGTCAGGGTTTTGAGGAATGCGGGATTCACTACCATTACTGTTGCTACTCTTTCTTTGAGTAATTTTGTCACTGACATACCTGTTCTCCAGGTTGTAGCTTGTATGAGCTATTCTATGAAGTTTTTGGTCTCGACCAAGAGCTAGATTTTCCTTACGGGGAGAACTTCGAAATGCAGAGACCTTTACTCAGATACATTGAGTTAACTTAATCGGTCTTTTGATATTTTTAGAGTTAAGAAAGTCCAAATAAACTCTTATTCCTTATTATACAATTTGAGTAATTTTAACCCCGTAAATTGCAGTGCCTTATTCATTGAAAGTGACTGGACATTGCGTATCTTGACACTTCCACCCTATATTCAATGTGCATGGTGAACGTGATTTCTGTTATTTGCAAAGTGATGCCGAGGTGTTGGAATGAATTACCGAATTTCAGGTTTTGGTTTGGTCATCCTTGAAGTGGAGACTTCGCTTTCTAAATTTCATCACTTTAGTTTTTCGACTGTTGATGTCAGTTAATGTTGGAAACGCTTTTGAAAACATTAAAGCTTTTCCGTGGAAGAAGTGCTTGGGGTTGGGGAAGGTTATGAATATCTTCGCTTTTGCCCTTAAAGATACTGGAAGTAGAAGTTTAAGGACCTTTCGTTTTTGAAGGTTTTGCGCTCTCTCTCTCTCTCTCTCTCTCTCTCTCTCTCTCTCTCTCTCTCTCTCTCTCTCTCTCTCTCACACACACACACACACACACACACACACACACACACACACACACACACACACACAAATATCGTCCTCTGTACTATAAGTGTAATACGCTAGCCTCTGGTTTCCGAGGTCGCAAGTTCAAACCGGCGGAGGACGATGGGTCATTGGCTCATGAAAGTGCATTGTCAAGATATTCAGTCATTAGATATGCAGTTTCATTTATTATACTGTTGCACCAGCCTACTCTGTCCTATAACATATTGAAACTATAACATAACATATTGAAACAATGTTTATCATCATTAGCCGCAACTTTATGTGTAAATAAGCTATAACCAGTAAAGAAAGTGATTCCTAATTATTACTATATAATGATTCCTACACATCAGAATTTTTCAGGTGTTTAAGAAACTTTCATTTTCTTGATGAAACGAAAAAATAAATAGACATCTCAAGCGATTTCTCGAGTTCTATTCTGGTCAAAAGATATGTCACCCTACAAGCAGGTTTCCTATATATACTTTAAATTAGGAAACTTTTCATATTTATACCGAACTTTAGAAACAAAATATCGATATTTGGAAAAGACCATACGGGATATCAAAGTTAAGTATTAAGTTCAAAAGATCCTGTAATTAAGCCATTTTCAGGAAAAATTGGAAGGAACGTATTCCTTATATTTCTTACTGAAAAAAGACGTATTTTCAAAGAAAAATATGTAACGTGAAAACGCATTATTTGTCATTTTATTTACTGTCTATAATACATAATTACCAAACTTGGTAGATGGCATGTTTAGCTAATCTTAAAATTCCCCATTCGCTCATTCTCTCTGTGGTTCAAGGATTTCAGTTCTTGCACACAGTGAAAATCAGTTAAGTCTCCAAAGAAAACAATGTTATCAGTACATAATCAGTGGTGTCATTCTGGTGCGCTGAAATTGAAGTGAGGGCCCGAACATCACCTTCTCCTGTGTTTTGCATATGTATTTACATTGGAACTTAAGTGAATGTATAAAACATGAGTTGTTTAGGTTCGTGTGCCAGGTTAGTGTATTTTTCAGTGATCAAGGCTGTTGTAAACTCTAACGAATGCCGTCAGCCTGAATTCCACACTGACATTTATATACGTCGAGACTTCAAGTGGACTTCCTAGCGCATTAGCCAAAAGATTTCAATGAGTGTATTGAACTGCATCGGTAATAAATCCATCTTGTATGACAAGACAAAAGTTCATAAAAATAAAATATGTCGCATAAATATTTTACGATCAGTACTTTAATCCGCATTATTTAATAATGAAAAAAATTACTTAAATTAGTTTAAAACTAAACAATTCAGATCTTTTTGTATGTAGAATATGCAACTTTTCCAGCTGTCGATACGTTCAAGTAATATTTGTCTTATTTTACAGATATAAAAAGATTAAACATTAATTTATTTTCAAATATTATGTATGGGTGACATATCTAAGTACATTTCATTCTGCAAAATTGAACGTTTAACATCGCAAGTCTCAGGTATTCTTAATACTACGTATAGTAAGTGAGGCAAGTATTTTATTCGACCCAAAAATTCGATATCGAGATTTCACCGTAAATATATTTTTTGAAGCCCCCGAGTTAAAAAAAAAGATTTTTATAAAAATATTAAAAGGTCCGTGTGATGTAGAGTGTGTGTGTGCGTGCGTGCGTGCGTGTGTGTGCGTGCGCGTGTGCGTGCGTGTGTGTGTGCGCGCCACAGATTTTGAAGGAAATTCCCGCATCCTAAACTAGCCTTTACATGGAAAATGTTTCGATTATTTTGATTTTCTCAAAAATGGCTCAACGATTTTTATTAAAATGTAAGACATTTTTATGCAAAATAAAATTTGTATTTTGAATTTTCTGACTATAGCTCTTGGGGTCCTACTTCCTCTTTTTGACTTTGGCATCACTGGTGAACCGTACGAGATAACAAAATATTACTACAGAAAACGCAGATCTAGTTAAAACACAGTGTACCTACTGTTATTACATTTCTTTGTGGAGTTGACCATTTCGGAGATATCCTTGTTATTTGTCCGAATTTTCCAATACTTATACTTTTCTAGAATGGAATTTCAAAGCCGTTCATAGCGACTAACTTGAAACATGTTACTATCACATAAAGCCTACTGTATTCCCGTATTCCCCTTGCACCTACAAGAAAATTAGCAATAAAACAGTTTCTGTAAATATCGAGTAACATGGAGTAACATCCACGTGTTTTAGTAGGCTACATTAATTAGGTTTACACAGTTTATGAAGACATTAATAACATATTAATGTTATCAAAGTCTACAAATTATGCTACGAAAATAACCATAGAATATGTTTTCATTTTTTGTTTACTGTTTACACATAGCCAAAATGTCTTGCTCAACTTATTCCAATAAAGAGGAAAAATATTGTTTACCAAACTACTGATGTAATTATACAGAGAGATCCAAATACATGTAAACCGTTTTTCCACTGTGAACGTGGAAATACGGGAAATACGATAACAGCAGCTGATATACACAAGGTCACGAGCATTACTTGTTTTTCTCTGCTCTGCTCACAGTCATTATTGAGTTGACGCGATATTGTGCGGCTGCATTATTACTAGAGCCCGGATTTTTATGTAATAGTAAGGTGCGAAATATGTACATATTTATGTAACAAAAAACATCAAAATATGTAATGAAATATGTAATATCAACAAAATATGTAAAATTATGTAATAATTTAAATGGTAAGATTACAACCTCAAATCTAAATGCAGACTGCAAATTATCCAGAATTTTCTAATTTCATGGGTCCGTAAATACATAAATTAATTACAATGAGTTAAAATGTACTAAATATAGAATTAATTATAGGGAAAATGTTTTGTAGTATGCAGAATTTACCTAAAATTGATATTCAAGTAGGTAATTGCGAAATAAAAATGTGTTTTGGATTATGTTTATTAAACTTACTCATTTCACATAATTATTTTACTTAAATAATGTTGAAGCAATGTTGAAATACTGAACCAATTTACCAATGAGTGAAACAATGAATTCAAAATAATTACATTTTATAATGAAGATGCATTTTCAATTTTATATCTCTTGACATACAATGAACAACCATGCATTTTAATTTTGAATCTTTTGTTTCTTTCAACGTACAGTGAATAACCATATACTACTCCATATTTTCAGGGGTAATTGTTTGTCTCCTATCGGATAAAATGTTCTTTTAAGCAGAGAAGCTTCTCCCCAAGTAATAATAGGAGCATATTTTTGTATGAGCAATTCCGCGAACATGTCATACCGAGTGTTAAAATTTGAAATTAATGTTTCACTTTTTTTACTGAGGAAAGATGATGCTAGATACTCCAAAGTATATTATGAAGTGAAAAATAAATGTTTTTAACGTGAATATCGGTTCAAATTTCACTTCTTACCCATATATTTCCAAAGCACTAAAAATAAGCGCGAATAACGGTGATTTTCATATCAACATTTCAGGAGCTATGTACAACTGTTTTAATTTTTTTGTTCTGTACATCACACAATGACTCTTCGTCTTCGAAACGTGTATATGGCTAATAATTTTCGTCATTTATAAATAATCCTTAGAGCCTCTTTAATTATCACTGTGTGTCAATGTCAGTTAGTCACGGTAAACAAGGAAAGTCCTCTGGAGGGAAAAGTAATAGACTAAAATAAATATCCTTTTTGATTCTGCGTCATTACAATATAACAAATAAAAAAGTATCAGAAAGTTTTCCTCTATAGTCAATAGTTTTCCCACAAAACACGTGACTAACGGACATTTAGTGCTGGGGCCCTGTGGTCGCATACGCGTACAGTGCTTCTGAGACTTCAGTCAGGATAGACGTATCAGTCTGTTTTTGACTCCATGACTAAAACACTAGCCCAAAGACAACGTGAATACAAACAACGTCTGAAGGAGCAAGGCAGTTATGCACAATGGAAGGAAAAAATAAAAGTGACTATGAGGAAAGGAAGAGCAATAATGAAACAAACAAAACAAGGAAGAGAACAGCTCACAGCTAAATATAGGAGATATAAGGAAGCACAGTGGGCAAGACAGAAGATAAGAGACCAAGAAGGGATTGATAAGGATACTCCATCAACATCAACCGCTTTCAAAAGCAAACGGTATTTCGGAAAGTGCAGAAAACGTGTTGAGGAAGCATTGCCGCAATCTCCACGTAAAAGAAATGATTCGTAAAATAGCTGTTGAAGAGGGATTACATGTTGTAAAAACCAAAGCATTCTGTCCCGGTGTCAGAAAAACAACTATCAGAGGAGCTTAAAAGTGCAATCACCAAGTTCTGTCAGGATGATTCAATATCTTACCAAGCTCCTGGAAGAGATGCTTTTATTGAAATCCATGTTCAGGGAGAAACAGAAGAAATTCGCATTAGGTATCTAGTGGTAGCATTAAAAGAAGCACATGCACTCTTTCTACAAGAGCGAGAACAAATGTCCGTGGGGTTGACAAAATTCGCTGAATTACGCCCTGGTCACGTGCGTCTTCAAAGTCAGATCCCATATAATGTGTGCACACGCATTATACATGAAAATACGAAGTTTCTTCTCAAAGCATTGTGTAAAAATCATGTACTCACTGAGACTGAATTTCGTAAGTTCATAGCACAAGTGGTTTGTGATCAGAAATTGAGTGAATGTGTGCAGGGAGGATGCTCCAACTGCCCGGGATTGAGTGGAGCAGCCATTTCGGATAAACTTGCTAATTCTCCATGCGAATGGAAGCTGTGGAGTTCACGTAATGGAAGAATGGAAATAGAAGTTAAAAATGGGTCTGTAAAAGAGTGCATTGAGGAACTGAGCAATTGCCTACCATGTTTCCTTAATCACGTTTATGTAAAAAGACAGCAATCCGAGGCCTTTAAGAAGGCTCGGGAAAATGTTGCAATTAGTGAAGCTGTGATACAGATCGACTTCTTTGAGAACAACACATGCAAGGGGCAAAATGAAATTCAAGCTGCCCACTGGAACAATACACAGATCTCAATATTTACTCCTGTTGCCTGGTATAGGAAAGATAATACTGGTGAAATTCAGAAACAATCTTTTGCTTTGGTGTCTGATTATGTATCGCATGACAAATATGTAGTTGATATTTGCTTAAGGAATATATTTTCGGAAATATTGGATATTGTTCCGAATCTTGAACTTGTGAAAGTGTTTTCTGATGTAGCTGCTTGTCATTTTAAGCAGAAATACACATTGAGCCATGTGACATATCTTTCCGAAGTATTTGAATCCAAATTGAATGGCACTTCTTCGAATCCTATCACTGAAAGGGGGCAGTAGATGCGATTGGAGGACAAGTGAAGAGGATGGCATGAACAGCTGCGAAAGCAGGAAGCAGGATTCAGAGTGCTGAAGAATTTGTTAATACTGTTAGAAAGAAAACCAAATTATGTCTTCTTGAGGTTTCTCTGCCTGAAATTGAAGAAGCAAAAGAATTTCTCGACAAAAGATTTGAACGTATTTCATCTATGCCGTCCACTCAGCGGGTTCATTATGTGAAAGTATTAGGTTTAAATGTTGTGGAATATGCTTTCCTTTCATGTGCGGAAAGTGTCAGAATGATGCACAACTTTCGGAAATAAAAACAGTGTAGTGATATGCGTGTGCTACGAGACTACTGCATCTAGAGTTCCTGCACTATAAGGAGCCCAATCATGTGATACAGGTATGTGCTGTGTGCTCTCATGTGTCGTCTTTGTTATGGTTTTGAGTCAGCTTTTTATACTTGCAACAACGTAACTGTAATAAGAAATGGGAGCTGTCAACATGTTTATTCTGTTTATGTTGCATGACAGTAATGCTTCTCCAAAGGATATTATTCTTCTCAAAATGATAAATACAATTACACACCTGTATGTATTACAGGTGTGTAACGTATAATACGTAACACTATGATTTACCATATGTTGTACCATGTAAAACAAAGACAAAGTATTACAATTTTCGCAAGTGTCAGTTAGTCACAAACTCATGTCAGTTAGTCACGCTGACCTTTTGAATAAATATCTCCAGATGAGAATAACACGCCAAACCTTTTTTCAGGTCATTTGAAAGCTTAGAAGTTCCTCTCTCAAGTGATTTTTCAGAACAAATCAAATAAGAAAACTTTCAAAGAAAATGGAGGACAAACGTTTGAAGTTGGACCTGCAGTTGACAAAAATGTCAGTAAGTCACGAAAAGTTTAGCGCTCATTATTAAATAATTGTTTCACTTTTTTAAGGCTTTTATTATTCCTATCACAACCGCCAATGTATTCTCTGTCATCGTATGTCGTTAAAATAACATTTTTACACCTATATTGACTATTAGAGAGACATTTTAGGAAGAAAATGTAGTGTAAATGTCAGTTAGTCACACGCGGAATTGCTCTATAGGAATCTGGTTTGCAGAGAAATGTTTTGATAAATCGACATTGTCACCATTTAGCAGTTTAGTCACGGACACAAGCGTAGAGTACCCTGGATTCCTGTTTAGCACAGCCTTGCATTTTTCACCTACCTTCCTTTCTGCAACTAAACTAAGCTTCTGTAATGCACGTTCCATTAAATCCATATATTCGTGAAGAAGGGAACCTGATGTCTTGATGGTGCTAGGCAACCAGCCGAAGATACTTTTGATGTAAGCACAGGAACTTGCCACTTTAGATGTCCTGAGATTCACGTATGGAAACAGCTACTTCTGAAGAGAACATGTTCACCACTGACTGGACTCCTTCAAAATGTTTACAATAAAAGTTCACTCTTCTAACCACGTACCCCATCTTGTAAGTACTGGCTCAGGAGGCAAAGGGACATGTTGGAGATGATTTTTATAGCACTGAATTCTGTCCGCTGCTTTTAAGAAGACCTTTTTGTTGCTGATATCAACTTATTCACACAGGAAAAATTACTTCTTGCTATTTCAGCAACACGTTGCAATGCATGGGCCAAGCAGGTACATTCGGGTAGAAAACCTAAAGGGCAGTAACAGCTTTAATCATGTACGCTGCGGCATCTGAAACTTTTCCTCACACACACCCTCTGGCCACAGAATCTTCATCCCATCATTTACGAATCTTGCAATTGTAGAATGATTCGTTTGCTCCAACACCTTGCAGCAGATTAGAAGCACTTTCGGAATCTAGTTTTCCAACTAAATTTGCTATGTACCGACCCATGTCATCTGTAGTTTCATCGACGGCAAACCAAATACAGGAGACTCCAATTTCATTCCGTATATGAGCAACTGCTTCTCCATAACACACATGAGACCTTTTCCTCAGAGTAGATTTGTCTGGAATAACTTCTTGCAATATTTTTTAGAAAGGAGCGAAATTGGGGAATTTGAAGTTAATGCAACTAAATATTAGCTGCAACTATTGCACTGCACAAGTCTTTAAAAATCATTTCCGGACAGTTCCTATTGCATTTGTGTCAACAGAACTTGCTTTCTAGAATATATTCTCTCAAGCTTCCACGGCCATCGTTTAAAATATCTTGGCTATCCGGTTGTTGCCGCGTCGAATTGTAAAATACCGACGTTTCGACCATCTTGTCGTGGTCGTTATCACAGGCAAACTGCGCCGCTGTGTAGCAGCTTGTCAACTTATGCTTTCTAGAAGGCTGTAGGTGTGTGTTGCGCATGCAAAGAACACTTTTGATATGCTGTTCCAATTGAGATTTCATGGAACAGCGAATTATTTTACCTCATGATTGACAGACTGTTACTTTTCCGTTTGTTGAAAAGGCACTATCTAATTTCACCCTTGAATTCAACTTGCAGGATAGCGAGGACGCAACTGGTGCCATTTTACTAAGATTTGCAAGAAACTAACTGCAGTATTATCGCCTCGCTATATTGATGGTTGTCGAGCGGCTCACTTTGTTTCCTCGCAGCTATTATATTACAAGATGCCAACTACCGCGACAATGGTAACAATCAATTTCTCAATGCCCAAAGCGCTACCACAAACGTGACACTGGAGGTCAACATTGTTGAGCGGCACCTGTTTTGGTATAAACATACAACAATCAGAACGAGGCGAGGCGGTTATTATCGCATTCTTAATTTAACTTGCATCTTATTTCGCAGATTGATTTTTGTTGCTTTCAGCAACACTTTGGAAACCGTAACTTATAATGTGACTGCAATATTTTTTAAAAAATAACAAAATTGTAACGAAACCCAGATAATAGTTACGTTTTATGTAACATCGTTAAAATATGTAGAAACGTGCAAAATATGTAAAAATATGTAAAATAAAAATTTTTAAGGGAGTCCCAAATGACGTAATTCGCCAACATTTTTACTTCTCATTGAAATATTATGCAGGATTTAAAATATGTAATTACATAAAAATTCGGGCTCTAATTATTACCAGTGTGCTAGTCCTGTAGTTAGTCACAAAGTGTGTTATGGCTCAGCATTTGTTTTTTACTGCACAGCGTGTATTTGTTATACATTTTTCCGAGTGAACAATTGTCGCCCGTACATACCTGAATACAATTTTGCGCCCTTTTTTTAGAGAGAGAATTAACCGATAGGGAGCGTGATTTGCATTTTGTCATCAAGACTTTGCAACAGCTCATACAGCCAATATTTCGATGAGAACAATTGAAAGTGTGTTTCAGGGCAGAATTATTTGTAGAAATTTGTGACCTCCTCGGTTCCCCGACCTAATCCCCTGCGGTTTCTATCTCTGGGTTAACTTAAAGCATAAAGTGTAAAATACAAACCCACACACCCTGGAAGTATTAGAACAAAATATCCGTCAGGAAATTGCCAGCATTTCTCAACGTGAACTACGGGGAGTGGTGGATAATTTGCTAAAGATGTGCCAAAAATGTATGGACAAGGACGGTGGTAGAATGTATAGGTATATTAAATGAAAACAGCATTCATGCAAACATCACCAATAGGGTAGAGATACAAGCACGTACATATGTTAGGAATATAACAAGAAAATCCAGAAATAATTCAATTTGCCAACCTATGCCGTTGTTATGGGAGAAATTTATAAACATGGATGAAGAGATACAAGTTGTTTTGTCTCAGAGACAAGCGCGTTTACAAATTGTACTCGAGCACAAGATGCCATACTGCCACCTGTTGCTCGAAAAAAACAGCAACTCTTAATAATTCCTGCATATAGTTAAAGTTTGACAGGAGCACCATTGCTCCAATTTGATTCAGATATTAATAATCCACAAACCGTGATGATGTTTTGCTCTGCATTTAGTCAATGCGGGACATTTAACATAGTATTTTTACCCATCATATACTTACATGATCATATGTTCCCTTTAATGTATTGCTTATGAATACAGAGAGTCATGTGTCACTATTTTTAGGCATGTGTACCCATAATAATATTCAGTTTGAATATAATAATAGTAACAGATTTCGAACGAACAGTAGTGAACACAGCAGCATTAGCATTCCCAAATGCAGACATGAAAGTCTGTTTGTTCCATTTCTGCTAAAACATAAGGGTTAAAAGGAACTCTATTTTCATAATAAAAATATGAAGCAGAGTATGAAGGTTGCCAATAGGGCTACCGTTCATTCCTGCAGATGATTTAGTTGCCCTATTTGAGGGTGTGTATGATACACTTGCTGCAGGTACTTCGAGTAGCAGATTATATTAGCATAACTTACATAGAGGGACACCACCTCATGGAAGACGTGCAGTTCCAACTCAGTTTAATCCTAAAGCTTGGAATGTGTGTAATCAAGTTTTAAGCGGAAGGGTGGCACTGTAAATTTCAGAAGTTGACAATGATGGATCATGCGTCTTTTTCGAGATTCCTTCCACTCTCTAGATCAAAGAAACAATTACTTCTAATAAATCAAGCATTGGCTGGACATATGAGAATAAAACACGCATCAAGAGGATGTAGTAATGAACTGAGGGCAAGTCGAAAACATGGTGAGAAATTACAATACAGGCAAAGATAACAATGAAATTTATATTTACCTTTTGAGCTGTGCGCTGAAGATATTGTAGAAAACGATAATGTAAGTGAGTAAAATGCACAGAATCTGATAACAAAAAGAGCAAAATTCTGTTATAATGAAACTCTTAAATTTATGAAATAAAACTTTGAAGTCATATAACCTCCTAAACATCTAATGTAGACCACAATAAAGTGTAGCATAGACATACAATTGTAGACTTTTTTACTTTCTCTACTGCATATAGTAAAGTAAAATATGTATTGTATTCCATGCAAAAATTCGATGTCGAGATTTCACCGGAAATATGTTTTGAGGCCTCCAGAATAAAAAAATAATGTTTAGAAAAAGTTCCGCGCGCGCGCGCGCGCGCGCGTGTGTGTGTGTGTGTGTGTGTGTGTGTGTTTGTGTGTGTCAGTATGGACAGCGTAAATCAAAAACGATAAGTCGGTTAAAAACCAAAGAGGGTGTTGAAGTTTGATGTCTTTCAAGGATGCGACAGGAAGATTTTGAAGAAAATTGCTTCACCCTAAACTACCCTTTACATGGAAAAGTTTTCGAAAAGTTTTATTCTCTTGAAAATAGCTCAAACGATTTTGATTAAAATACCATATGTTTAAGATATTTTTATGACAAATGAAATGTATATCTTGAATTTTCTGGCTATAGCCCCTGTAGTCGTATTTACTCTGGATGACTTTTGCATAACTGGTAAACCGTAAGAGATGACCAAATCTTACTATGCATTTCATTTGCCTTAAAAATAGCTTAAATATGTGGCATTTTAATCAAAATCGTTAGAGCCACTTTTGACAAAATCAAAATTTTCGAAACATTTTCCATCTAAAGGGTAGTTTGGGGTGGAGGAATTTTCTTCCTGTCGCATCCATAAAAATTATTAAACTTAAATACCATCTTTGGTTTTTAACCGACTTTTCATCTTTTAGTTACGCTGTGCATACACACCACCCTTCTCTAAAATATTTTATTATTATTATCATCATCATCATTATTATTATCATCATCATCATCATCATCATCATCATCATCATCATTATTATTATTATTATTATTATTATTATTATTATTATTATTATTATTATTATTATTATTATTATTATTATTATTATTATTATTATTATTATTATTATTATTATTATTGTTATTGTTATTGTTATTGTTATTGTTATTGTTATTGTTATTGTTATTGTTATTGTTATTGTTATTGTTATTGTTATTGTTATTGTTATTATTATTATTATTATTATTATTATTATTATTATTATTATTATTATTATTATTATTATTATTATTATTATTATTATTATTATTATTATTATTATTATTATTATTATTATTATTATTATTATTATTATTATTATTATTATTATTATTATTATTATTATTATTATTATTATTATTATTATTATTATTATTATTATTATTATTATTATTATTATATTTTTATTCAAACCATATATTTCCGGTGAAATCTCGATGTGGAATTTGTGAGTGGAATGCAATAATCTGCTTAATGTAACTACGAGTTAGATATACGAGTATAATAAACGATGTCGGATAGAGAAAGCTACGTGAGTGCAGCACAAGAGTCTGTCTCAAAAGATTTGTGTATGGAATACGATACTGCCTTACCTACTGGGTACATGGTAGGGAAAGTAAAAATGGAAGCGGTTGTAATGAGGTTGCGTTAATTTGGGGAGTTCAATGAGCGTGTAGAGCAGGAAAATGTTTTTGTTCCTTTCTTTTTTTGGCTGTTTAACTTATAATTAAAGGTAATTTAGCTTTTTGTCGAGATAAAAATTAGATTAATTTCCATAGTTTTCTTGCTATATAGAACAAATGTATACTTATCACATGCCGTATTTTATCCATGGAATAAAAGTGAAGGTCATAGCACTGATATGCTTAGCCTAAGTAGGCCGGAAATTACTTATTAGTCTTTCGTGCCTGCCACTGGATCAAAGAGCCGCAATTTTGTTTCGACAGAATATGCGTACGAGTGAACGAAAAATATTCAGAATGAATGCCACAATTACAGAATATTGAGACAAAATCAATTTCCAGTTGTTTGATCAATGCCTGAACCCCTCACATTCTGTAAATCGACCTTGCGGTTAAGATTAAATTAAGATAAACTTTGTTGTTAACTAAAGCGTGTAAAATATATGGCGACACACACACACACACGCACACGCACGCACGCACGCGCAGACACAGACACAGACACACACACACAGACACACACAGACACACACACACACATGGAAAGCTAAGAGCTTATCGCCACAGGTTTGGATTTTTAGATAACCCAATGTGCAAATGTGAAGAAGAGGACCAAACAGTAAACCACATTATATTTCGATGCAAAATACTAAACAACCAGAGAAACGCAATGATTAGGAAGATACAAAGTAAAGGTGCTACTTGGCCCATAAACAAAGAAGAACTTGGAAACAATTTCATACAACCTTTCGTTAACTTCATTAATGCTATACAATTCACAGAAATAGAATGACTAAGTTCAAATATATATAATTTCTACTCCTTACCAAAATTGCAATCAGTATCATTGTCCAAACACAGTTCAATACTCTACTGCTGTTACAAGTATAATAATATTTGCCTTTCACTATATGATAAGTACCAGATTTATGATTTGTAAAATAGCATTAGGTTAAAGAAATAAAGTCAAAAAAAAAAAAAAAACTAAATATCACAATAGAGAAGTACTCAATTAGACTAAGGTAGATAAAAATTAGAGGTAAATAAAGATGTAAATGTTCAAATAGAACATCACCAACATGTACATGTGTATAAAATGTAAATTGTATGTAAATAAATAAATTCAAGCATGTAGTATTCATATGGAATGGGTCATGCATTTAAAAAAAAAAAAAAAAAACACACACACACACACACATACACACACACACACACACACACACACACACACACACACACACACACACACACACACACACACACACACAACCTCTCTACTAATTACAGCTTCATGTCTTATGTACGAGATGCGTAATACAATTATATTATAAATAATTTCTAATTATGGGTAATCAGTACCCAATTTTCGACAGCAATTAGAGAAAGGAAAGAACATATTTTTAAAAATCTGATGTGTTGCACTCACATGACTTTCTCTACTAACCATTCTTACAAACTCTTATTCCTATATCTTTGTTCGTGTTAAGATAAATATTTATACAAATTATCTTATTACTTGTTTCCTTGTAGGTGCAAGGGGAATATTAGAATACAGTATGCTTTGTGCGATAGTCAAATCTTTTAAGGGACTCCGCTCTCTTTGCACATTTAACATATAAAAAATGAACAACGATGTTCCATTTCACGAAAGTTTTGTTTTCCGAAACTCACGCACATAACAAAGAATATCTCCGAAATGGTTCACCCTACAAGAAAATTTATTGATACATAAAGTGTGTATTTAGTAAGATCTACATTTTTGTATAGTATGATTTGTCTATCTCAAACGGTTTACCAATTATGCAAAAGTCGTCCAGAGTAAATACGACTACAGGTGCTATAGCCAGAAAATTCAAGATATATATTTCATTTGTCATCAAAATATCTCAATCATATGGCATTTTAATCAAAATCGTTAGTCATTTTCAAGAAAATCAAAATTTTCCATCTAAAGGGCAGTTTAGGGTGAAGCTATTTTCTTCTAAATCTTCGTGTCGCATCCTTGAAAGACATTAAACTTAAATACCAACTTTGGTTTTTAACCGACTTTTCGTTTTTGAGTTATTATGCTGTCCACACAAAGACACACGGACCTTTTTCTAAAAAATGCTTTTTTTTTTTATTCGGGGGGTCTCAAAACATATATTTCCGTTGAAATCTCGACATCGAATTTTTGGTGGAATACAACACTTCCCCTACTTACCAGTAGAGAAAGTAAAAAAGTGTAAGGAAGAGAAATCTTCAAATGCTGTACAATCAGGATGTATTTGCGGTTGTGCCTTTTTGGTGGTTTAAGTGATCAGGTTTACGCGAAATGTTAACGCGAGTTGTTCTCGCAATCTTGTTTTCTTACAATTTTGTGTTTTTAAAACATTCCCTATTGTTCAATTTTATTCAAATTTTTGTTATATGTTCTTTGAGGGCTAATAGATTAGGAGCATTTTCTTGATATCAAGTATAGAATTAGATGGAAGGTTCTAATAATTTAATACACAGTTGTTTTTAGAAGTTTAAAACTGCTATGTACCTTATTTTTTCCTTGATTGTAAAGAACCATATTCAAAGAATAGTGTGCAACATTTAAAAGTTTAATTGGGACATTTTACATCATACTCGATATAGATGATTATTAATTTTCGGCGCCGTGGCCGAGTGGTTAGACCATTCGCCTACCACTTAGGCGGCTCGGGTTCGATCCCAGGAATTCGCATGTGGTATTTGTGGTGGCCGAAGCGGTTTCTGGGCGGGTCATCTCTGGATTCTCCTGTAATTGCCCCATCTTAACCTTTCCATTAATCGATTTCACCTACATTTTATGCCATCCTCTTCCTTACTCTCATTCCTGGTGCTGGGCTGACCACCCGCTTCCGGGTCTTCACTCTGCCCGGTCAATAGGTTCCTCTGCGCCCTGACAGGTATCTGACCTTAGGCGCTGGCTTGTAAGTCCTAGGGGATGTAAGTAATCAAAGAAGATTATTAATGTTATTATTTTATATGCTTATGATCTAGATTATTTTTGTCATATGATTATTATTATGTTTATCATTATTGGTTTATTATTATTATTATTATTATTATTATTATTATTATTATTATTAGTAGTAGTAGTAGTAGTAGTAGTAGTAGTAGTAGTAGTAGTAGTAGTAGTAGTAGTAGTAGTAGTAGTAGTAGTAGTAGTAGTGGTGGTGGTGGTGGTGGTGGTAGTGGTAGTGGTAGTGGTAGTGGTAGTGGTAGTGGTAGTGGTAGTGGTAGTGGTAGTGGTAGTGGTAGTGGTAGTGGTAGTGGTAGTGGTAGTGGTAGTGGTAGTGGTAGTGGTAGTGGTAGTGGTAGTGGTAGTGGTAGTGGTAGTGGTAGTGGTAGTGGTAGTGGTAGTATTACTTTGTAGGAATAGACGTACAATGTTCACCTTAACCAACATCTCTGTGGCAATACTTTGATCATAATGTTGAATAGTGCACGAGGGTGACACTCTGACTTTTAAGGGAAATGTCCTTTGAAGCGATGAATGCTAGTGCAGCAACTATGCTACTATGAATAGATACAATATGCACTACTGGGCCCTTCACAATCCTCCTGGCTATGAAAATTTTTGGTATGGTATTCTTGGGGTCAATTTTATCGGATTTGCCTTTCTCCCACCAGACTTAGAGGACTACGGTATCTGGAATTTCTGCAAGCTGACTTTCAGGATTTTCTTGATGGGCTTCCGATACGACTTGGTTAAAACTGTTTCCAACAAGATGATGCATTACCTTGTTATTATGAACCTATAAAGGTCCATTTCAATTAGTTGTACCCTGATTCGGCCTAGGTGCCATAAAGAATATTGCGTTTGAAACAGATCGCCTCAGTGTAGAGGTCTTACGTCAAAGGATCGTTGAGCCATGTGCCTCTGTCACACACTCAGTTCTCAGAAACGTCCACATGGATACAAGAGGACGGTTGGAACATTGTAACAATCAACAAGGGCATAATTTTGAACACCTGTTCTGTGAATGAAGTCAGCACATCAGGAGCGTTTCATAATAATAACGATGAACATAATAATAATAATAATAATAATAATAATAATAATAATAATAATAATAATAATAATAATAATAATAATAATAATAATAATAATAATAATAAACCATAACACTAACAAAAATATTAATATTGCTATGATAATAACAATATTAGTGATAAGCATAATGATGGTGATAAACATACTAAGAAGTATAATAATACAGTATAGCACAACAATAACTACAAAAAAAAATTGATGATGATGATGATGATGATGATGATGAAAACTATCAAATGCCAATATTACGCATTACGTGCCCTCATGCTTGCACTTTACAATCTGCAATCCATAACGTTAGACAGTAGCACCATATGCAGGAGCGAGTTTATTTCCTGAAAAATAAAGATACTGTAAGTAAAGTAAGACCTTTTCGGTTGTTTATACTGCCTATTATCACGGATTACACACGCTAGTTACCTCTTACCACAAGTCTTCGCTGAGAAGCAGAACACGCCACTGCCATCTACCTACGCCGATGCCGGATGAAGTCGTTGTCGTTTGTAGTGTTTAACGCCCGCTTTTACTACTACGGCACCGCAGGCGGTGACACTGATGATACATGGAATGAAGATGGAGCACCGGTGGAATGAGATGGCGGGGGAAACCGGAGTACCCGGAGAAAACCCGCCCTGACGCCGCTTCGTCCACCACGAATACCACATGCGGATCCCTGGGATCGAACCCAGGCCGCCTAGGTGGTAGGCGAGCGCGCTAACCGCTCGGCCACGGCGCCGCCGCCGGATGAAGTGGGCCACCTGCTATATATGATAAGAGGTTCCACTAAATTGGTTTAACTTCGCATTGCAATTTCAGTACCGTATACCCTTGAGCAATAATAATTTGGTTGCATGCAAAATAACAAAACAAAAGACAACTTCTCGCACATTTGAAGCTCGTATTATGTTGCTGGAGAACCCATGAGCATAAGAAGGTTAAGATATCTAGATACTGATAGTAGTTTAACTTCAGGAAAAGTCAAAATAAATATGCTAAGGAAGAGTATTTCGAAAACGTCTAATCTTGCAAAATTTATTTGACACAAATTGTACATAATATTTCTGTAATACATAAACTAAAATATAAAAGCCACTTAGATAAGCTTTCTAACAGAGTAATGAGAGGTGAAAGTGGTTCGGCAATAGCAACACATTTTAACACTGGCCTTCTTGAATATATGGGTGAGGTAAATAATGTTTCCAGAGTCCAGTATTGTCTTTAAGCATCTCTACTCATCCCTGAGGTACTTTCATGGTTGCATTTGCAATTGTCAAACGACCACAATAATTCTAATCTCAAATTTTATCCATCGGACTTTATCCGCATGAAATAATATCCGAAAATAAATTAATTATGGTTTTGAAATTAAGATATCTTTAATTGAAGTTTCAATATATTCAACAGTAAATTCCAAATAGCATTTCAGAAATGAGGGGAAGGGAAGGCTTAGTGAGATAGCAAATTAAGCTGCTTATTCAGTCCATCACATACTAACATCGCTTTGGCCATCGTGTCCATACTCCTTACAGTTATGAAGCAAAGTCCGAATTACTGCACACGTGGCCCAAATTGAATATGCGAGTGTTTAAAAACAGTTCTGTCATCACTTACAAATTTGATTGAATGTAGAACTAAGCGCAATTTGCAAATCCCATTAATTTATATGTTTTCATCGAACCACTGCATATGTATAAAATTAAAGTCTTATGCATAAGAGGAGGTAGAAACTTTACGAATATACTTAAGTTTTCAGAGTCGGCAAAGCCAAAGGTAGTTCATCCAAAATGTTATTTTTATGCGACTTAGTGTTAGTACAAGTGCGGAATTTTATAAATAATAGTTCAAAACCCATTTATTGATACACTTTAATTGTAATCGGCACAAAATTAATTTATGTTGCGAATGATCTAATACTTTACATCTTCAGGCGAGCTGCTGCATGCACGCTGATGCACTTGAATATGTAAGAGTTCGAATAAAATTATTTGACACATTTAACATATTGAGAGTAGTTCATATGGAGAAAACATTTTCAGGCCAAATACAATATGAAGAATTGTAGAGCCTCCTAAAATTCACTATTTTTAAGATTATTGTCCAAAATAAATGAATGACGATGACGATTATGACGATGTGATACAGTTTAGAATGCCACTCGATATTTCTAGTATAATAAGCCTGAGAAATGCTACCAGCGGTGCTTAGGATATCTGTGACGCATAGTTGATGCGTATAGTAGAGAAACTGGCTCTAAGAGTAGTGAGGAGTTCTGTTTTGATGTATTTACACGTGCTAACCGGTTTGTTTTCAAGAACGAATCGAGATGCTGGTAGATGGAGCCACTGCGTGGATTTGAGAGTCCTGCATTCTGTCACACCTGCTTCCAGATCAGTCGAGAAACACGAACGAGTGTTCACATCAGACGTGAGCAAGATGCAAGTAAATAAGCATCACTTGAACGGGACTCCACCGACGCTATCCCGCTCATTGTATTCTTATATGGGTTCCTAGGCGTTTCGCATTAATTCTGGAAAGCTTCGAAATTTCATTTGTAGGCCTATTTTTATTTTGTTACTTTTCTTCTTAGTATTATTGTTACTGTTTATTATTATTATTATTATTATTATTATTATTATTATTATTATTATTATTATTATTATTATTATTATTATTATTATTATTATTATTATTATTATTATTATTATTATTATTATTATTATTATTATTATTACTTTTACTACTATTTTTAAACAACAGCGTAAGAATATCCTAGAAGCTGTGAAAGCTATTAACACGTACGGGTAAATTAGGTGTGTTTGAAGAATTCATTAGTAGCACATACAAGTTTAGGATACTGGTTTAGGCACTCCCTCCAAAACGCGTTATTAAAATAAGATTCATTATACTTTTTATTGTTTACAGTTTATTAAAGTAAGATTAATTGCTCGTAATTTTTTGTTTTATTAAAATGCGGAGATGTGTACTATTTTAAATATGATTTTAAAGGTTTTGTATCCGTAAATTGAATACAACATATTATTTGTGCAGCGTTTTCACAGTAAAATAAGATGCAATCAAATGTAAGCACCCCGTGTAAGTGAGTAAATATGAAGCGGTTGTTTTCTCTAGTCAAAGCTCCCGATATGATTATAGATCCCAGTTATAAAGCATGGAAGAAGAAGCGAACAAATAAAATAAATCATTCTTCTATGAAAAGGAAAAGATTTTATTTTTCTTCTCATGGATCATGTTGCACAACGATGAACCACATCCCTTGAACGTATTAACGGGGATATGACATTTGTTTAACGCCTTGTACAATCAGTGATTAATGTCTTCTACGGTACGCTGTATTTTAGGCCATAAATAATTACCCTTAAGCAATGTATGTTTCCTGCATTACACGTGTATTTTTACTTTCTGGATTACTTACTCTAGATGAGGTATTGCATTATAGCTAAGAATTGGGTATTGAAATTTCACCTGAAATATATACTTAGATTTGCATTATACGTGTGTACCCCCCAAAAGAAACATCTTAGAAAACAGGTTCATGTGCCTGTGCTAACTCAGAAAAGAAACATGAATATATAAGAAACTTAATGCTTAATTTCAAGATATTTAAAAATATCTTTCCTACCCAATCCATCCCTGGCAGGAAACATTTCCATTGTTTTATTTTCTCAAAATTGAGTTTAATTCCGACTGGAAATATCTCACGTTTCATGAATTAAAACTAGGAGTAAAATACATATCTTAAATTTTCTGCGAATACCTGATAACTCCCCCTTCTTCTCATTGGATGTTGCATCGTCTGTATAGCTTTACCAGATTCCAAATGTTCAAGATGCCATGTTTGGTTTAGATACAAGTAAAATGGTGCAGTGTATTAAAATAAATGGAAAATATAGTAACCGTGATTCGTAAAAAGTTGTAAAGCAGCAAGTGGAGAGAACATTAGTTTTTAAAAGTGAAGGAACTGTCAAATTCGAATAGATAGTGACCGCGCCGTGGCCGTATGGTTATTCGCCTCTCACCAAAGCCGCGCGGGTGAATCCCAGCGACCGCGTATAAGATTTGTGGTGGACAAAGCGGAGCAGGGACGAATTTCCTGTTCTCTGGTTTCCCGCGCCTTCTTATCCCGCGTATATATTCCATGTATTATTAGTGTCACGGCCTTCGGAGCTGCATGTAGTAAATGCGGGCGTTAAAGACTACAAACAAGAAGAAGAACAACAAAATAAATAAATCGAATGGGTTCTTTTTTAAGATTATTCGATACACCTTTCCAAAGTTTAACAAGTAACCCGAGTTACCTATAGGTATATTCGTTTAAGTTGTCGCAGACTAGCACCATCGGTCACTAAGCCCTTGACGCACAATTAGCTAATTAATTGGAACTTTCCTCTAAATTATTTATTTTTACATTTGGACCAAAGAATATGCTCTACTATTTGCCAAGCTCATGGAAATTAATTTTTAAATGTTATGCAGTTTTCCAAAAATCTTTGAATTCATTAAATACAGAGTACTGATAACCGCCAAACACTGTACGTAAACGTATAACACGGTTGTAAACATGATCATTTTTTTCTCGAAGTTGGCTGCTAGAATGTTAAGGCAATGTGGGAATGCTTGCTTGCTATTCTTCAAATTCATTACGTTGCAATTTTGTTACTTTTGGTTTTTTTTATCTACTATTTGTCCTATTCTGCTGATTATCTTTATATGTTTCTTTCTCTTTCAAATTAGCAAGTCATCTATTACTTAGTTTCGCAACTTTGTCAAACCTGACAACAGTCCAGTATGCTGCAATTTGTTTAATATGTTAAATAAATAGATAAATTAATGTCTGCATTAATGTTTTTGCATTGAAAGGCCTTGGAAAAATAACACTTGCCCTTTGTCATCTAGCTCGTGTAACTAAATAAGGCCACAAAAAGTGCATATATGTTAACGTGTGTATTGTTTTGGTTTTGTAAAAGATTGAGATTTGGGATGTCGCAAGCTCCTCACCTTGCCTGCCTGGTCTACTTGTTGGCGGGCGGCCAGTGAAAGTGAAAGTGACCCCGCCCCACCCCACCCCGCCCTGGGTTATGCCCGCCTTACAGAGCGAGGTCAGCCCACGTCACGGCCGCGTTCAACAAACTCCAGCAACATGCTGACCGAAAAGGTCACACACGTACTAAATGTCATCCCATTAATACGAGTTCTACACTTTATTTTTAACTTGTTGTTAGGTCGTGACGGACTGGCTAACATCTTAACAAGATATCTCCTTTGTTTAGGATCCTACTTCTTTCTGATTGCACTTTGCTGTCCGATCCCTTTATTGCAATGTATTTATCGCATAAGTATTCTAGGTCAGCTAAATGTCGTTTGAAAGTAATGCTGCAATTATTGATAAATAGGGCGTTTCCAGCCAAATTTGGCTTTAGTTGACCAAATACTCAGCTGTGTAGAACTGCATTGTAGTTTAGATGTTGCAACATGCGATAGTTTCTTCTTATACCAATAAGGAATCCGCTTATTACCATAAATGCAAAACCATAACTCTCTGTGGGACACAAATAGGAACAAATCTGATATTTCATTTTATGATGATATAGGTATAAAACAAAAATTATGTACATTTCAGAATATATATGGAACGCTTAAACGAACTAGATTTCGAAATGCAACTATGATGAAGCTTTATAAAGTGTTGGTCGTACCAGTATTGACATATGGTTCCGAAAATTGGGCAATGAACAGAAGCGATTAGAGCTGAAATGAAGTTTTTCAGAAGCATTACTGGATATACCCGTATAGATCACATGAGGAATGATACAATCAGAGAACAACTAAACATATAAAACTTAAATAGTAAAATATCTAGATACAAACAGAATTGAGCAGCTCACATAACACGAATGTGAAGTACTCGAATAACTAAAATAGTTGCAGGTTATAAACCCGAAGGGAATCGCAGTGTTGGAAGACCTAAACGTCGCTGGAAAGATGATCTCTGAGCCGAAAGAGGCCAGCCTGGCCAATCTAGATTGCATGAACAGCTGGACTATTTTTCTGTTCGGTGTTTTCAGAAATACTTGTGATAATATATTTTCTTTGCTTATTTTTATACTACCAATATATTTATCAATGCTACAATCTGCCTCTTCAATTAGTCTGTGCTGAAGATCACCACAGGCTAATCATAGACAGTTTTCAAAATTAAGCTAATGTGCATGCGCACCTATAGAAAGTAAGGCACAAATAATAATTTGTAATGTCAATATCACTTACAAAACATTAATTGAGATTTCAAAATGGATTGGCAATAAGACTTAGAAGGGAACCTGATGTAAACAAACGCGAAATACTGGTCTGCAAATTGTAGCACTACGCCCTGGGCGGGGATACGCAGTATCTGAAGGCACGTGCTTCTGACAGACATTTGACCGGCAAATGCACAGCAGCAGTGTTTGTTTCTGAACAATTATTCACGTACTCGAACCTAATTTCCTTCAGTACAGTACTAAAACTTGTTCTTCTGAAGTTAGGTAAGGTTATATCACTATTAACAATCACTAGCACTTTCCCAATAGTTGGCGGTTTTTTGTTCAAGTAAACCTGAATGCACTTTAAGACGTACAGCGTTCCTGCAGTCATCACAAGTCGTGGCGAACACAGTTTTTCTTCACGTTCCCCTTCCTTTCCTTTGAAGGTGATGACAGTTTCCCAGTTTTCTGTTTTTCCACGCGAATGGATTGACACCAATAAACTCGTATGTTAACTTAGTGCACTGGCCATGCTCTCAAAGCCTGAGGTCGTGAGTTCAAGTCTCGGCAACCGCAGTTAAATGTGCCTGTGGCAAAGGACGGGGAGGGCCCACGTAAAATAATCGGTGTGATGGCACGCGTGGATGATGACGGGTTATCATTTGACTGCGGTTGCATGGATTTTGCTTCTTTTCTTATTAAAAACACTACCATATAAATTGTAAAAAAAAACAAACAATTTTTTACAATTCAAAACGTCTTAAATATGTATTTTTAATTGGTGACAGACAGTATAACAAGAATATAGCAGAAAAAAAGTTAAAACTAGTACAAATAGGAAAAAAGCCTATGTATCTTATAATACACACCAGGCATGAAAGGGTTAATAATAGAAAATGGTGCATACGCATATTCCATTCATGTGCGTTGCCTATGTACCTAAATTGTGTAAATTAACACTTAATATTTTAACAATGATTTTTAACAAAATAAACTCTTGAATAATATAAAATAATACAATATAAAACAAAACTACTTTCCATAGTGCGACAGCTAACTGTTGTAGCTTTGATAGTGATTGACTTCCTTATCAATGTTTGAACGATTACTGGTATTTTTAATCATTTGCAGTTTTGTCGAATATTATAATTATTGGCTTTCTATTTTACATATATTGCGTTGCATGCATCAGACTATAATCCATTTTATAATAAGACTGACCAGTGATCGGAACCACTCCTATCACGTGATTTAATCCAATTATGGAAGGTATTCTGATATCTCTGATTGGCTAAAATTAGATATGACCCGATTCCTACTAGATGGAAGAGGGTTAGGAACGAACTCTACTCCAGCGCTCGCGCGTACTTACAAAAGAAATGTGTGCTTTCTGAGTGATGTCCAGCCAGAATATATTTATAGTATGTAAATACATTTTTCGTATTAAAAACCGTGTCCATAAATACTCGCAAAAATTAAAATAAATAGCTACTACTGACTTTATGACTTAAATGAAATCGTTTTAATTTAAGAGTGCAGAATGCAATTTTCCCGAAGTTCTATAGTCACAGCAAACTAACATAGTGGAATGTCCATTAAAATACAGTATGTAATGCGATTGAGTAAATTACATTTAGCTGCTTTTTTTCTCGTGTGAATATGAATATTCTGCAATTTATTGTTTATTAAATACGGCTTTTAATTTTATAAAAAATATAATTACATATTGCAGTAAATATCAAAATTGTACATGTGACTATATTACTCTCTATCACTATTGTCAGCCAGGCTAGTCCAATATTGAAGCATAGATGACTTAGTTAGTTAGGTACTTGTCAGAGTGTTTGGTGTGTTTGCAGGGTTGCCAGCCTTTCTGTATCTCCTAAACAATAATTTATGCGTTCAAAAATAAGCAGTTGAGTTTGCTGTAAGTTTCTGCTTATGTTTTGGCGGTGTTTTTACACATTTATAGTATTTGGTGTGTAATATCTGATGGAATAGACATTTTAGAAATGACCTTGGAAATAAATTCCCATCATCATGCTTCTAGCACAACACGAAGAGGTTTTTATCGCAACTCGAGCAAAGCGATTTAGCTATCCGTTTTGTGCCGTAGAGGTCATTGGAATCGTGCGACCTTTAGAAATGTTCCCCTGCTAATTGTTTCTGCGGCCTTGACTTTTCGACTGATTTCAGCAGTCCTTTTGTCTAACAGCTACTGGTTAAGGTTCATTGTTATTTGCAAGATTGCGGAAATCCTCAATGTGCACTTTCACGTATCTGACTGACCCGGTTACAGATTTCTACTAATTGTTTGTCCTGTGATTTGTTACCTTAAATCGCGTTTGAACCAAAATGTGCAGATATGTTGTTGCCTGAGGTTGTAAGGAAATATTCAATTGTAATCGTGAATGTTTCCAGAGGAACGCTTATCTCTTAAATTGTGACGTACAGAAATTGTACCTGCTTTGTAGAAAATTTAGGAACTTCAAAGGAATTTGTACATTATGGAAAATGGATAGCTTATACGCCAGAGGGACAAATCGCCACAAACTATTCATACAAAATATTCTTCTTCTATCTAGTTCATACTAATTGAGATAAACTTATCTACAAACAGTTTTATTACACATTTCCTTGTATAAGGGGGATGCAGCAACTCGTTTTATGGTGGCTTCCGAGTTCTTTGAATGACGAAGTGGAAAAGCCAAATAATTTCTTCCTGTTTGAGAAGAGTGCAAATATTTGCCAAATCAAACCAATTTCAAGGAATATCTCGGAATTTGTTAGCTTTTTAAAAATGTATTTGACATAAATTGTGTGGTTTAAGGAGATTTACACTTTTTATATAGTAATACTTCGTACATCTCTTACGGTTTACTAGTTATGCAAAAGTCATTAGAATGAAGAGGACTTTAGAGACTGTTCCCAGGAAATTCAAAGAATGCGTTCATTTATCATGAAAATGTCATAAACATAGCATTTTAAATAAAACCTTTAGAACCAGTTTTGAGAAAATTAAAATTTTCGAGAAATGTTCCTAATGATGCGTAGTTTAAGATGATTCCTTAAAAATTTGTGTCACATCTTTTGAAGAATTTTGAAATTGCGAGACCAACTTTGGTATGTAACCGACTTTCCTCTTGAGTTATGCTATTTACACACACCACAGCCACACACACACACACACACACACACACACACACACACACACACACACACACACACACACACACACACACACACACACACACACACACGTGGACGCTGAACTTTCTCTGGTTTTTTTTTTTTTTTTTTTTTTTTTTTGGGCGTTCAAGGAGTCTCAGAACGAGAAATGGATGAAATCTTGACATCGAGCTTTCGGGTGGAATATCATACTTTCTCTAGTTACCATAGGCAGAAGAAAAAGTAAAAATTAATAGTTTAATGGACATTAAGGAGTTAATAACGTGATAATAGTGAGGCCTATAATCATAACCAGTGTAATAATGCTGATTTAAATCAAATAAAGTTCTCAAAACCACACATTTATTTCCAAAGGGTTTTAAAGTAAGTGCTATAAATGCCTGTATGACTTATTGTTTCAGCAAATACTTTAAACGTAGGGTGTTTGCAAATTCACGCATAACGGTTTGGTGTGCTGAGGTCAAGTTGGGGACATGAGTCTTAAAGAAACAATGTTCCCTGTGGAACAGTTGTAATGTTTTGGCCTTAATAAGGTAAACCATTATAACATATGACTTCTGTACAATTGTCAGCCCTCTTGATGACCTTACACCCTTCTTGCTCTCGTTTGGATATCATACAACACAGTTGCCGTGGAATGAACTCTGGTTTTTCCAAATCACGTAAATTTATTGTGCTTTTATAGCCCGGCTTTCTTGTTCTGTTTCTTCCAAGGCCGTCTAAAATGAACATAAAGAGTTCATCTGTGTTTCTGAGTCTTGAATATACTCGTACCAAGGCAATAAAAGTCCACACGTGTGACAAGGGCCTTGATTTTTGTGATTATAGGACGAGTTCCATATTTGCGCAAGCAAAAACGAAACGGTTCAAGTTCTTTTATATGTAGTTTTCCATAAGCTATACATTTTCAGCGCTCCTCTTTCTAACGGAAGATACGGATAGTAATATACATTCTCTCTAAATGAGTTTAGAAGTGAATAATATACCGACCATATGCGTAAGTCCTCAGCTTACTCTTTTAGCACCTACCAGTCTTGCTGTGTGTGTGTGTGTGGGGGGGGGGGGGGGTGCGTGCTTGCGTGCATGCGCACATAAAGTAAAATCAACTGGTGCACGTACGGAATAGAAGTTTAATTTTCATGAAAACTCAAGAAACTTTGGCGACATATTCCAAATTTTGTTGAAATTGGTGTAAAATTAGGTTAGCTTAGATGTAGAGCCTTTTTTATAATTCACGACCTTACACCAGTTGCTACACATACAAATCTTAATATGTAATTATTTGAAGAATGTTCTTAACTATTTTAATTTGGGTATAAATAAAAATTAGCTATTTCTATATGAACCAATGTACAAATTGTGCGTAAATGTCAAGAATTTGAAGATCATTTGTTGATACATTTGAACTTTGATTGAAGTTGGCAGAAAATGATTCATAATTTTACATGTAGAGCCGCCTTATAGTTCACGATTTCCAATCTCTATACTTAAGGAGTTGAGAGTTGAAATTCACTATAATACGTTTTATGGAAGTTTATTGAAATCGTCCGAAGTTAAGGGTAGTTTACGTGGGAAGTCTATTAAAATATTTTGATTTTTAGGATTATTTTCCAAAATATCCTAAATAATACATTAGCCAACTGTCGCGTTGTATCCACGATAAAACGACTTCTGACTTCCACAGTGGACCCTGAAGATGGTAGGCGCGGTCCCTGGCGAAACGTCGATTCACTCAAGAACTTCCAGACCACCGCCGATAAGCCAGGAACACAACATTTATCTTCATATGAACTTATCGCAACTAGTATTCATATAGTTACGATTTAGTTTACTGAAACCCTAGTCATATGCCTAAACTGTGAAGCTACAAAGAGATAATCGATAATAAGGTCTTGAAAACAAAGTCTTACTCCCAAAGTTGATGTTTATTTCTAGACGCTCATTGTGAATCGAAGACTTCTCAAAGACTAGTTTCCAATAACTGCCCTTTCACTGCAATTCAGTCTCTGCAATTATGTAGTACGGGTTGAATTTCATTACAATATTGACTGATTTTGGAAACACTGCAGTAGATGTGCAATAGCAGCATCTTGTCAATCCACAGACCATGGGATTTAAGGCTATCCATGCATATGTGGAGAGGATGCAACGCTTAAAATTTGTATGCCACTGCAATGGACCTCATCTTCATAACGATACTGTTATCCACCAATCAAAGATGCATCCGTTCATAACGACACTGCTATCCACCAATCAAAGTTGCACCTGTCCATAACGAGACTGCTAACCACCAATCAAAAGATCCGCATGTAACAATCAATTCTTTGCTGTCTGGGCTCATTCCCACGCAGCTGAAAGCAAAACTATCGATTCCTGTATATGAAATAAAGATGCTCTCTTTATTTAATAATTGGTGTCAATGTTGTAAGCAAGATTCTAACCAATTTAACTTGCCTTCTCGTTTTTGAAAGTCTGTTTTAAAGGTTATAGTATACACTTTCTGTATCATTGTGTCAAGGCCAACATAACAATAACATGAATAATTTGGCAGTTGAAGGCGCAACTATAGATTCCCTTATGTTCAATCGAATAACAAATACTTCCACGGTAAAAAGGTCAGACACCAGTGACATGTAGCGTAGAATATTAAAAAGGTTTTTGAATGGTTTAAATTTGACTCGTGGTCGAGCATATATAGCTGTATGAAACTTGAGTATAATGGTAATTAAGACACTCGTAAGAGTATTATGAAACTCATTCCGCACGTCTCATAAAATATTCTCGCATCTTAATTGCTACCATTATGCTCTCGTTGCATAATATATTAATTTTATGTTTAACTGCAATTCATTGCAGTTGCAATATCGAATTACTTAGATTTTCCTATTTACTTTGACTGCATACCGTTAAAACTCTATATTTAATCGTAAATACACATTTTGAGGCCCCTGAATTAGAATTTTTTTAAATGTTCATATTTGTGTGTGAGAGAGAGGGAGAGCGAGAGAGAGGAGTGAATGAGTCGATTTAATGGCTTTTAATATTACCTCGCATGCACACACAAATTTGTTCTCTTTCTAATACTAGTATAGATATATTAATGTAAATAACACAAAGTATTAGATAAAATCACTTGCATTTTTCTCGGAGGTAAAGTAGGCTTTGAAATGTGTGGAAGGAACGGGGGAGTTTATGATGTAATATTGTTTGTGAACGTTCTTGTGAGGAATGTGTGTTGTGACCGATATTGGAGCAGGGCGTGGTCCATCAGGTTGCCCAACATCCCGTGCAGCTTGCGTGTGTGGTCGCCTCTTCGATACCTGCTTAACTATGTCAGCTGACCAACACAGAACCCAGTTTTTAATGTAAGGGTTATAACCGTCTACTCGTGCTCTGGTTGAAATTCTTACGGAGCTTTTAACCTCTGAAAATGAAAACAAGATGAAATTCGCTTGCTTTGCATTTTCGAAAAAAAATGTAATTTCGTTTTATCCTGAGGTTTTACAAGCGGACGTATACGAGTAGGTGGCTGTCTATGAACAGCACAACTCTAAAATGAAGATAGTGGAAAATCTGCAAAAGTCAAAGTTATCGTTTACAATAAAAAAAAAAACTCCCTTGTTTTTACTTTGCCAGACGCGAAAATGCTTTTGAGTAAAATATGTGTTAAGATCCTGCTTCACGTACCTTCAATTATCCGTGAATGACCTGTGAAATTCGCTTCCTCGTATAAATGTCATAATTCGGAATTGAAAAGAGAAGATACTTTTAATTTATAAAACAGTCTAATATGTTGTATTCACATGGTTTTCTCATTCTGGCCCAAGTGACCTCGTCGACGGGTCCTTAACCCCTCCACCCCACTTACTCACTCCGTCACTCACTCACTCACTCACTCACTCACTCACTCACTCACTCACTCACTCACTCACTCACTCACTCACTCACTCACTCACTCACTCTCTGCTCATTCTTGTACAAGTTGTTCTGACGACCGCTTATTCCCCTAATTACTTGATGTTAATTGAGTTAAAGATTGGCAGAAATTGTTGTTGGCATATATCTTTTATACAATGAGAATAGAAGAATAAAGTAAATTCTAAGCGATAGCCAAATCTCTTAAGAGTTGGTTGCTATGCTTTGAAATTGCGATCTATTTGCCAGGAGAAATAAGCATGAATATCGACTTACTGTTTGAGAAAAGTATAAGTAATGGAAAATTCATGCTTCTCTCCCTCCTCCCTCGCCCCCAAAAGAACTCAATTTGACATAAATTTTGTGCTTTAACGAGATCTACATTTTTTGCCTACGGTTTATCAGTTATGCAGAATTTATCCAGAAAGAAGAGGCTATTCCCATATAGTTCACGATATGCATTTCATTTGTCATGAAAATATCTAAAACATGTGGTCATTTAATCAAGATCGTTATAGCCATTTTTGACAAAATCAACATTTTCCATGTAAAGAACAGCCTGGGATGGGGGAATCTTTTCTGAAAATCTTGGTGTCGCGTTCTTGGAAGATGTTGAAGTTAGTTTCAGACTTTTTCTCATAAAAGCTGAAGTTCTTGGTTTACAATATAGTGCAGTGATTACAGAGTATCATCAATTTTTAAAATTATATTTTTTCTTAATGTGGACAGTTTTTTTGCAGCAATATAAGAAGGTCCCTGCTTAAATATATAAGATGATGCTATTGGAAATCTAAGAACACTAAGCTTTTAAATTGGTAACATTTTGATAATATTGCATAAAAATGCTATATCATCCTCTTCCTCACATTCATACCTGGTGCTTGGCTGACCACCCGCTTCCAGGTCTTCACTCTGTCCGGTCGATAGATTCGTCTGCTACGCGACAGGCGTCTGATGCTAGGCACAGGCTTGTAAGTTCCGCATAAGGGAAAGTTAATGAAATAAAGAAGAAGAAGGAAAACGCACTAAAAGTGCCAGAGACAAAGGAGTTAGGCTTTAAAAATTGTAAGTCTATCGAACATTTTTAAATTACTAAAATAGAGTTGTAGATCACTCAGTGACGTGAATAACAAAGCATGAGGAATAAATTCCAATAAATATGTGTGAGCGGTAATACACCGGTAGAGAACTTGCGTGAGCATTGTTTATAAATATGCTAAGTAGTCGAGCCACATTAAAGAGGATTCAAGTTATGTGCGTTCGTAGTGCATATGACGCCACATGCTCGTCTGCTCTACAGACAAAGAGTGCATAACGTCATTCTTTTGGTAGCTCACCTGCTAAGCCTATTGATCAGCTTTCATTTCTTTATTCTATATTCGAAAGTAGATTATTGTTAATTGCGTGTATTTGAAGCACAAGGATGCAAGAATAAGGAGAAAAATTGAGTAATTGTTGTGGTTTGTGTGCTTGTACCATGAACTTAGCGACCTTAACCTCAAGTTGTGTTACATTCTGCTCACTTGTCACAAACGTTGGCTGTTTTTTTAGAGAATTGTAAGCTGCGGCGAGGAGAATTAGGCTTTATGTAATCAAAGTGATAGTTGTTAAATGACAACGGCGACCTTGTGTGGAAATAGGTGAATGTTCCGGGCGTCGAGTTTAAGGGCGTGAAAGTGTATTGACATTAACACAAAAAAGGGACAGTCACAGAGTCCTAAATCGAGATTTATTGAGTGTGGAGAGTACACTATTAATGAGGATATAAATATTGCACATATTTCACCAGTTGGAGCCTACATTTCATTAGAGGATGACTACCATGGCTTGTTAAAGTTCTACTCACAAGTAATTATTTTATGTGAAAAGCTGCAATCTCTAACTAAATAAACAACGATAACGTGAAATTAAAACAAATATTTCACAAAACCAGTGAAATTAATTGCTACACTGATGAGAAAAAAATATTGCCGTTAATTTCTGGTGAAATATATGTATTTTTAAAATTCACCTTTCCTTTCTCAACAACCATTTGCTAATTACATATTTGTGTATTGCTCGTATATGTATAGGTGTCCTCCATTCAGAAATTAAATACTGAGTTTTGATGAAAATAAACATTCTGAGATCCTACTCATCGTATGTACTGAGTGTCAACTGAACCTAATTTATATTGTATAGGTCCCTTAATATGGAAAGATAAGTCAATAAGTTTGAGTGCCGTTTTGTTGAATTCGGTTACTGTTGTATTTTAATTACTTTTTTGTACAAAGGAAGCTAGAAAATCTAATACAAGAAAAAGAGGAAAATGTTCCTTTTCCCGAAATGGGCATGGTTCGAGAGCCCCTGTGTTACCTATCTGGGAGATAATAACGGTGGAAAATGGAAAAAAAGGACGCTCCGCCCCCCCCTCTCCCCCCACATGTCTCAATATGTACTTACCTATAGTCAGTAGAAGAAGTATTGCATTGTACTCAACAATTTTCTGTGGACGCTGTACTGTAAAGAGACGTTTTGAGGTTTCCTGTAAGAAGGGGGGAAGAAGAAGAAGAAGAAGAAGAGGAAGAAGAGGAAGAAGAGGAAGAAGAGGAAGAAGAAGAAGAAGAAGAAGAAGAAGAAGAAGAAGAAGAAGAAGAAGAAGAAGAAGAAGAAGAAGAAGAAGAAGAAGAAGAAGAAGAAGAAGAAGAAGAAGAAGAAGAAGAAGAAGAAGAAGAAGAAGAAGAAGAAGAAGAAGAAGAAGAAGAAGAAGAAGAAGAAGAAGAAGAAGAAGAAGAAGAAGAAGAAGAAGAAGAAGAAGAAGAAGAAGAAGAAGAAGAAGAAGAAGAAGAAGAAGAAGAAGAAGAAGAAGAAGAAGAAGAAGAAGAAGAAGAAGAAGAAGAAGAAGAAGAAGAAGAAGAAGAAGAAGAAGAAGAAGAAGAAGAAGAAGAAGAAGAAGAAAATGTTAATAACGCATGTACGTGAACAGTATAACTTAAACAGAAAAGTCTGTCAAACACCAAGCATGTTTAAGACATTTACTTGTAAAAATAAAATACGAGACATGTCTTGAATTATTCTGGCAGTAGTTTGCAATGTTTTCTTCATCCTGGACTTTTGTATAATTAATAGGCAGTAAAAGATAGACAAAATGTTACTACATAAAAATTTTAGATATTTCTAAAGCATGCAAATCATGTCAAATAAAGCTTCCTGTGGCGTAAAGCACTTCTGAGGTATTCTTGATTAGTGATTTGACGTTTCAAGTACTTTCTTCAAGTGGTAAGTCACTGTTCGTTTTTTATCGTGGTCATTCTAAAAACATGATATTTTAGAATATAGACTTTTAAAACTCTTACTATCGCTTTAAATTACTGCATTCTCCTGTAACTTCATACGCGAACGTGTGTAAAACGTGTAATGAAAGTTTATCTCAGTTACCAAGAAGTAGACACAAGAATAAGCGTTTGTAAGAAAAGTTTGTAGAAGACTGAGCAGAGAAATCCATGTAAATGCAACAGATTTGAAATTTTTTCTCGTGGCCATGCAAAAATTGGACTTTCAAAGCCACAACATAGCAACCCGTTTTTAAAAAGTTTGACTTTCTATTCAGCCTAAACATATAAGGAAAACAGTTCTGTAAACATTTAACAAGAAGCAGATAGAAGCAAAGCTTTTGTGAGAATCATTTGAGAAGAGTGGTACAAAAGGTAATGTAAATGTAACATTGGAACTTCCTTTTATCCCCGCTTGAGTGCATCTCATAAAGGAGAGGAGAAAAGACCAATTACCTCTTGGAATTCCGCGCTGCAAAATACCTGGGAATACAAGTTTATACAATGTACTTGAAATGCCTAGATTGGTAAAAAAGCAGTTAGGATTTTCAGATTTTCAGCCAACTTTGTCGGCTCCTAACTTCCGAAACGCTCATGTAACTTCGATTTTATTAGCATCACCTCGAAGTGGTGTTCTTTATCTTTCCGAGGATGTAAATCGCTTAACGTCCAAAAATGAATCACGGGATTACTAGTCTTGCAAATACATGCAATACATATATCATAATATATTAATAAATTCATTGTTCATCACATACATCAGTTTGAAATATCGCGTTTATGTAGACTTTCATTTCCACCAGTAGAAAAGCTGCTACTTGTGCCATCTACTGGTAAAGTTTATAATTATCTGGTTGTTGATTAAAGGACAATGTATTACCAGCTTTGCACGTTTCATTCAGATATGTCCACACAGATTAGTTCTGACATAGACTGGTTACCTATTAACATAAGGTGTTAGTTAAAGACTAGCAATGAAGCCGTTTGTTCTTATATACATAATGTGCTCAGAAATTGCTTTTGATCAAAATCGAACATATCTGAGTTTGGCACCAAAGCCGTCATTTGAGTTTTACAATTCAATAAGGTACAAGGATCTCTGATGATAATGATCTTGACAAGTTCCATCTTCCAATTAGTAGCTTCACCATTAGGTATAATAGCAGTTTCCAGGTTTCATAGCTTACAAACTGCAAACAAGCTACTATAAATACATTGAGATCTCAAGACATCAGCTCTATTTTGTTCCTGATATTCACTCTATATTAAATGATCATTAAAGTGTAGAATAATCATTTATTTGCATAATTATATCACCGACTGCACGATTTGGAGCTAACGTAACCGTTTGGTCTAGTGCCCTTACCTTGATAGCAGAGTAACCTGCTCTTGTACAGGTTTTTTTTTTTTTTTTTTTTTTTCCAGTGGCCTGACTTCCTGAAGCATTCCTTCCATCAGATGTCCTAGCATCACTTTCGTCTTCGTTTCCGCGTATTTCATATAACAAGCTTAATATTGGTCGTCAATGAACAGAGTACTGACATTTGTACGACGAGTAGCTTTTCACTAAATGGCGGAATTGCATCTGATAGCGATATTTCCTGAAAAGAAAATCTGCATTTCATGAAACTGAAACTCCTATAATAAATTCCATTTAATTGCAGATAATGTTTTTATGGAGTTACAATGTAAAAGTTGATTGTATATCATAAGTAATGTACTTTGTAAGTATGTAACAGTTTCAGTATGCTTATAATTAAACTAATGTGATACTTAACGGAGCTTGGTTTCTAAAACCAAGAAGTTCAGTGTGAGAGAAGTAGTCCAATCAAACGTGTATGATTTTAAAACAATAAAAGGGAACATTTTAAAAACAAAAACTAATAGTGAAGGTGACTTGGGCAACGGATAAGCCTGAAAATTCGTAAAGAAAAGTTGTTACAACTTTGCACATCAGCTATCACAAGGAAGCAACATCACCCATTTTATAACTCTGTTATGTGCTCGGAGACATCAGACGACACCACTTAAATGAGACTGCGTATGGCAGAGTATAGAGTTTTTATGACGTTGTTTAGTGATCCATTTGCAAATATCGCAGAAGCGACCAGTTGTTTTTTCAGTGAAGCATGTAATCTCTTACGAATCAAAGAACCTTATGTCAACAATATTGATTAAAATCCTCTAACACTGTGTTACTTACTCAAGTAACTGTGTTACTTCATTTATTGCAAGAAAAGAAAACTGAGTTATTATGTGTAATAGTATAAAGTTACTTGTGAAGTGAACAAAAGATAATCGACTGCAGATAAAAACTCTGCATTTTTGTTAGCCCTTTTTGCTAACAATTTGTAGGTTTTTAGACACAGTCTTAAACACTGAGCCCTCGAATTTGACTCAGCTGTTCTGGAGTTTGAATATCATAAAATGTAAAACATATTTAAATTTGATAAAATGAATAATTAAGTGTTATCCCTTCAGTAAAATAGCTATACATGAAAGATAACATTGAAACCCTGTTAATACCACAATTACTTGTTCTTCTTCTTTAATTGATTACCCTCTCCGTATTGAGGACTTACACCCCTAGGGTCAGATGCCGTCGGGGAGCAGATAAACCTACGGACCGAACAGAATGAAGACCTGGAAGCGGCTGGTTAGCCAATCACCAGGTATGATAGTGAGGAAGAGGATGATATAAAATGCAGGCGAAATGGATGAAGTGATGATGAAGCAATTGGTGGAATGAGTGGCGGGGGAAACCGGGGAACCCGGAGAAAACCCACCCAGATGCCGCTTCGTCCACCACGAAAACCACATGCGGGTCCCTGGGATCGAGCTCTAAGTGGTAGGCGAACGGGCTAACCGCTCGGCCATGGCGCCGTGAATACCGCAATTGCGATGAACTTAACATAATGTGGTGTAACGAGTTGTAAAGAAAAATCCAACACATGTTATTAAATAGCGACATTTAGAGCTGATTGATTTAAGTTTATAATAATTCAACGTGACTCAAAGAGTTTGTCATTAGAACGGTTTTTTTTTTTTTTTTTTTTTTTTTTTTTTTTTTTTTTTTCCAGTGATGTGTTTTCTGATGCAGTATAGTGTTTTGGATGTTACCAAATATCGTAAATGCAATAGAGTTTTTTACCCTAACAGTGATTACGGTATAGTTAAAGTAGCAGATAAAATGAAGCGGTTACTTCAGATTGCCGCATTCAAACGAAAGACGGATCTACACAGAATCGTGCTTTTGAAGTTATGGCCACGAGAATTCTGACTTTCGTGTACTAAACTTCAATGTATTTACTTCCATGAAGGTTTGCGGTAATACTCTCTTAAAGCAGAATTAGATCGTTTATATCAGGCCTGAGTGACTCGAGGTACATCTTGAGTGCCCTTTTTCTTTTTAACCTGCTAAACATACAGTTAGCAAGGCCATGAGCAGATTGCGCTTTCTGAGCACCAGTTGCCCAGCTCTGGTTTATATTGAAATGAAGTCTTTTGTTTCCCTTGTTCCAGGATGTTTGCCGTGAAACTTTTGATATTGATGTTTTCGAAACCGTCAAGTGACGCATGCGTGCATCATTTGTTACCTTGTTTTAGTCCTTATTTTAGTTCTTACGGTAACTCGAAGTAGGCTGTGGAATAAATCTGTAGTTAGTGTATATTCTCCATTACGTTTCGTTGTGACATGATTAAAAAGGACCACTCGGTTGGAGAAATTAATATCATCTAGTTGCAATATAGTAGCCTCCTTCCCGGGGTCCCAGGTTCAAATACTGTGGAGGGCGATGGATTTTATTGCGCGTAAACATCTATAGCAAGACTTCCTTCGGAAGGGAGATAAAGCTGGTGGTCCCGTGTCGAAGATTTACGGCATCTTAAAGAACCTCAAGTTCGACAAAGAGATCCCTGACTAAAATTAAGCGATATTTATTAATTTTGAAAAGAGATTTTGTGTTAATTTGATCTTAAGTTTACTTAAGTAGTTTAATATAAAATTATGATTTGTGGTGTCATAGACATAAATTGTTTTTCTTAAGTTGTGATATATTTGTCATGTGTTATTTATATTATTTATATATGCTACTATATTAGCCTGGAATAAAATACTTTTTATTAAAATAAAAATACAGAATGGGACGTTGACAGACATAGCAGTGAGCGTCCATAAATAAAACTAAATTTTGGAGGAAAAATTGTGTTTTCTATGAATATTGTAGTAGCTTTTTTCTGTATTTCCCCAGCTTGTTTGCTTTTTAAACACCCAGGGAAAAGCAAGAGGTGAAAATCTCACTTAAAGCAATCAAGTGACATGTAGTTTCCTAACTGTAGCCTTAGGAACCCGAAAGAACTTCTCAACTATGTTTACCAAGGATTAGAACAGCTAACAATTGTAATCAATCATGTATTGTTATGTTAAATGTGTTTCTAAGTTTAGAGTAGATTCAAAGAGGCGACATATGTGACCAAAATTATGTAATTTGCTCAGAAGAGGAAGAAAGTAATCTGAGGTTCTTAGGCAAGTAGTTATCGTACAATCAATTTATGTGTGTTACAGTTTCATTAACCGTAAACTATATGTCACAACTGCAACGCTCGCTGCCACATAAACCACTTTTGCTCTCGGGTGTGACTTAATTTCCAGTTCTCTTTGAGATAATGGCCTACTTAGATTGCGTGTTGCAGCCACCTGATTACGATCCCTCCTTCGCCGTCCTTTAAGCAATATGTTCTTGTTTTATTTTTTATGAGGCGAAGAAACCGCCCAAGCCAGCGTAAGCATGTAAAAATTGTTAATTTAGAAAATTTCGAGAAATTAATGACCGTGGTATACCGAAAGATTTATGTATGAGCTGTTGAAATGTATGTGAGGACAAGTCAAAATGAAGTAGAAGTCCCGACAAGTGGAGCTGTATAGAAATTCCCTGAGTGGATAAGGCTATACTAAAAGATTAGGAAATTCTTCAGAGCAGTGCTGCTACAAATTAATAGCAAATGCAACTCGCCAAAAAATGTAATTAATACAATATTCAATAAATTATTTACATGTTATGGGCCTTTTTATTCTCTTTAATAATCATGGAAGCTAAGCTTAATAGACTCAAAGAATCTTTTAAACAGAATAATTTCGAAATGTGACAAGATTGTATTAAGCTCACTGTGATGGAGAGTGTAAATGCTGAAAGTGAATTAGTTTTCAAACTGAAATGATAAAAAAGAATGAATGTAATTATATGCAAAAGTAAACGTTGACAATACAACGTTTACCTATTTAAGCAGTTTAATGATAACTTGAGCAGTTAAAAAGAAAGACAAGAATATTTATTTTCAACTTCTGAATACCAGAAGGTAAAGTTTACTCAGTTTCGTTTTAAAATATAAGGATAGTTAAGAGAAATTTCATAAGCAAGATGGAGTTTTGATGCTCGCTGTTAACTGTATTAAATTGATGACGTGAGGAAAATAAGGCAAACAAGAAAAGGGGAAAAAGCTCAGAGTTTTAATACGGGTAAAATGGCAAAGAGTGCATTCCTTAAGAGTTTATCGTAATTTTTTTTTTTTTAACCTTTACATTTAAGACGTGCGAAATATATCTGCTCCATTGCTGAAGCAATGGGTATTGTAGTCTAATTATCAACAGTTTCAAATTAATATCCGAATGTATGAAAGAACTCCATTGGAGTTTCGATTCACTAATAACTAAAAACAACGTTGAGCCACCGTCGACAGCGGCCATCTTTTGAGATTCTGAACGTCTGCGCCACCTGTTGTAACTATTAAGAATTAGGCTTTTTGCAGAAGCTAACACACTTGAATATCTGGATGGTAATTTGATAAGAAGTAGAATAAAAACTGTGATAGGTTCGAGATTCGTGAACTCTGCATATACAAGAAAAGTGGAGAACAACATGAAATAGATGATGCGATTTAAGGTATGTCAGGTGTTACCCAAATTGCTCATTTAGCAATGTTACCAATTTGCAAAATAATTACATTTTAATGCGAAAATCCCGAAAGTTATAAAATAAGCTATGAAACATTTTGTTTCCCAATGGTTTGTCCAAATCCCCCAGTAGCGAATATCTGCCAGTGCGTCCTGAGTTGACCACTACAATGAAAATATATAAACAGTGTTTGAAATAGGCCTAAGGAAAATGCAGTTGGAGATAAATGACAACATTCAGGGGTAGCAAATGAGAAGAAAAAGCAAATATGACAAATATTGTGGATACTGGAAAGAAAACAATGAGGGTTTCTTATTCAAAAAGAGGTAATGTGGGTTGTGGTCTATTTCAGGTATTGGTAATGTATTATAAATGGTAACACGAGCTGCTTCAAGAAGTTGCAGGGATGGTAACGATAAACGAAAGTTCTAATATAGGTAAAGCCTTTATGTGGAGTGTGTCAAAAACAGTGCGACAATAGACCTGGCGACGAAGTGAGGAAAGCTGTTGGAAGAATTTGAAATGTGTAAATGAACAAGAGTGGACGTGTGAAATAGCAAGGCGGACAAATAAGGAAGAAAAGTACTATAAGGAAGAAAAGTACTATAAGGAGGAACAATAGTGCAGCTGGTCAGGAAGAGGAAAGAGCAGTTGGCCGGCTAGAAGAAATTGTTTCCTGTAAGATACACCAGAAGGAATGACGAATGGATAAAAGGTTCTGCACATTAAACATTACAATACGTGTTCATATGTGGAGACCAAGAGGAAAATCAGAAACAATGGAGGAGGCTGCTTTTGCAGAGAAAGATCTACATTTGGGCAGATAACTATAATTAGACGAATTATCCTTTGTGGTTTGCTACTTGCATTTTAAATGCTGCTAATACGTTATGTAGGAACATCTAGTTTTCTTCCAGATTGTAATTGAGTCTACTCGTATCTTAGTGTTTTCATGAAGCATTCTGCGGCTTGAGAGGAAAGGATATACATGGAGGTTCTTAATAGAAAACAAGGAATGTGGGTAGCATTAGCAAATGATATGAACAATTGAAAACAGGAAAAACATTTATTTCACAAAAGACATTACAAATATACAAGAAGAATAAATTAAAATGAGATGCTTAACCAATGATCTTAGTGTGAGCTACAGCGGGGGCAGCGTATGCGAGGGGAGCATGAGCTACGGCGGGAGCGGCGTATGCAAGGGGAGCATGAGCCACAGCGGGAGCGGCGTATGCAAGGGGAGCATGAGCCACAGCAGGGGCGGCGTATGCGACGGGAGCGTCATGGGCTACAGCAGCACCAGTCTTGTGTACGACGGCGTTGAATCCGTTGATAGGGTCGGCAGTGTAGTCGACGGTACGGATGGTGCCGTCGGGTTCAGCCAGGCTGTAGCTACCCTGGACAACATCACCGTCACGGGTCTCCTGCTGGCTCTTGGAGTCTCCAGTCAGGGCATCGTGGATGTCGTAACCGTAGCTGTACTGGGGATGAGGGTCATACTCAGCGTTGACAGCGACGGGAGCGGCGTGGGCAGCATAAGCTAGAGGAGCGGCAGCGGCATAACGAGCAACTGGGGCTGCGTAAGCTAGAGGGGCGGCTCTAGCAATAGCGGCTCCAGGGGCTACGACAGCGGGAGCTCCCAAATATCCAGCCTTGGCGACGGCCACAATGGCGGCGAGAACGAAGACCTGCAAGAACAATGGATGTTAAAGTACTTTCAATTTTTGGTGCACAATAGCGAACCAGTTCTAACAAGTGCTGACTTACTTTAACCTCAAGCTCAGGCCATAAATGTGTATCTATAACACTAATAGGCGGAATGGACACTTTGTTGTCACCGTGCAAGTGACTGTCTGACGAGTCAGTTCTTACGTAACAAGTTCATGATGGGAGGTAAATCTACATTAATATTAAAGGTTATTTCTCTCTCTCTCTCTCTCTCTCTCTCTCTCTCTCTCTCTCTCTCTCTCTGTCATTCTCACTATTCCGGAGTAACGAGCATGGCGTGGTCATTAAGATTTAGTTCCCTTGACTGCCTCTTATCCTTAGAATGCCGATCTTTGTGGTAGGATAGCAAATTTAGAATTTACATTAACTGTCAGCCCTTGGGTTATTTTGATCCTTTCTAGTGTTCAGTGTTTTATAATGCTTCTTTCGATAAAAATTCAAATTTAGGTAACAATTTATAGGTCTAGTGCTTACAGGAAAACGCCGAAGGTTATGGTATAAAACAAAACGCTACAGTAGGTCCTACATTGTGACATTGCTGAAGGGAAAGAAAAAAAAAAAAAAAAACAAAAAAAAAAAAAAAAAAGAAAAAAAAAACCTCTTCTGCAGATAATTCATACAGTTTTCTGTATGTTTGAAATACAAATGCTACGTATTACATTAACACCGTTTTCTCTTCTCACTTTTAGGCAACACATGCACATCTCTTTCTCTACTCACTCTTCTATAAACGATTTTCCCGAAAAATGGCGATTTTACACGATTTTTTATTCCCTCTTCTACAAATAAGTCATAAAGTTTTCTGCATGTTGGAAATATAAATGCTACGTATTACATCCAAATAAGCATCTTCTCTGAAAAAAAAAAAACAACCCTATTTTATAACAACAACGCCCAGGTCCTAGAGGACTTAGGTGCGAATTTTAAGTAAATGAGAAAGTGCATAATTTTTTCCAGGTAAAAGGCTCTTTGAAGGATAATTTCTTTCAATTTTTATTTGTAGCTAATCTTTAAAGCTTTACGACATAGTATGAATTTTGGTTAGTCTATTTATCATTTTGGTGTTATACAGTAGCGTGCCCAAATCCTTTTTTATTTTAATTAGGGATCTCAGGACGTATAATTTTGATAGAATCTTAAGTTTTTGAGTGGAATGCAATACTTCGTCTGCCTATTACAGGTAAGTTTTAGAGAGAGTAGGTGCGGCCCGTACACGTGGTTTGGAGTAACTCGTCTGCCTCACATTCAAGGGGTACCAAGTTCGAATCCCGATTAGGGTGTTCTACCTGGGTAAGGTTTCTTTTCGGAGTTTTCCCCTACAATGTGAGGAAAAATATTCGGTAACTCTAAGATTAGGGATCCCGGCCCATTTGAGCGCTATTTCAATCGATATAAATTACTATTTAAACTGATATTATAAGAGCAAGAAAACATTTGTGTGTGGGAGATGGCAATATTCTCAGAGTTTAGGAGGCTTAATAGGTATTTTAAAAGTTTTTTTTTTTTTTTTTTTTTTTTTTTTTTTTTTTTTTTTTTTTTAATAGAGGTCAGAGAATTTTATATCGTATTCATATCTCTATGATTTTGCCGAAGTTTGTTTATCAAAAGGTTTTTTGGTATGATTTAGTAGTGGTAAAATGATAAGTTACAAATTTAAAAATTTTCTCTAACCTTATCATCAATCCATATCACATTTTTAACTTTTTATGCAGAGATCTGCACTTTTTAATGTATTTGCTCAGAATGTTGTGTAACTATAACGGACTCGCCATATTCATGTTACCCTACAGTAATAAAAACCTTTTTTCACTCACATATCTCCAAATGTTTAAAAACTACTCTTGTGTTTTGTTTCAGCGTTTTGCAGAAAAAGGTAGAGAGCTTGTCCTCTCCAGGGAAACATTTATGCATCTGGGTTAATGGATTTAGCGAAAATTATAGGATACCTTACAACTTTAAGAAACCGTCTCTATTCATATTTTCAACCCTTATGTGCAAATTATCACAATTCTATAAATCTGGCTACGACTGAAAATATTGTAGGCTATTCACGACTTTCAAAAATCACTCATATCCGTATTTTCTATCCTCTGATTACAAAAAGCATCCAGTAAGACAGCTAGTGTTTCATATTTTTATTGCTAACGAATTCATTAATTTACACACACTTATGTGGTTTGGAAGAAGAATAGTGAATATACTACGCGTGTAAAATAAGTAGCAAAAGTACATTTACAGTGTTCTATTCTTATTAGGACAAGAAAGAGTTATTTGAAATACACTTTATATTGCCCTAGTTGTGTCAGCTTTTGCAAGATGGGAAACAGCGGTTGTGAAAGCTTGCCTGAATAATTGAGTTGCACTTACCTTGAATGCCATTTTGTATCGGCTGTTGTGACAAACGTTGACTGGCCAAATTGCGATAGATGCGGATCTTTTATAGCATGGTCAGTGAAGTTTTGTCACACCCCACTGGTCCAACTGGTACAGGTCACGAGGGATGTGCCCACCCTGGTCTCTTATTTGGCAACTTTCTGGACCGGGGTTGTTAGGCAATCTTCTACTTCCTCACTGTAACGCACCATTTAGCCCCACTCAGGTTTCGGAAGTTAGTGCTTTATCAGACTCTCATGGGATTGCAGCTCAACATGTGAACTCTAACCTGGAAAAGCGGGTTCGATCCCCGTAGTTGGCATCTTCCTGGATGGTTCTAGACGCTTCGGAAGTCAAATATGAGGAAGTCTGGAACAGGAAGTTATTCCAGAACAAACATTTTAAGTAAGTAATTCATGGCAAAACAAGTTTATAAATAACCAATACCTTTTGTCATTCGGAACCCTTAATACTAATCTCCTGTGTTCTGCAAGCCTAAATTTGGGTTCTCCAGCATTAATTACTAACACAATCCTAATTCTTCCGCCTATTCTGTTAAGGAAGCTGTCTCTCTCTCCCTCTCTCTCCCTCCCTCTCTCTCCCTCTCTCTCTCTCCCTCTCGTCTTATTTTCTGCATCAATATGTAACAAAACCTTAACTATTTTATCTACTCCGCTTTGGCACTGAGTAATTAACTAATGCTAAGTTAGTAATCCCTGAAAGGAAGAAAATTATTTTTTATTTTATACTCGTATGTTTGTTACCCAATGATTCAAGATTTGTGGCAATAAATTTTGTGTTTATATGATATAATAGAACCCTCTTAGTATTGGACATAGTTAAAAGGTTGAAATATTTAAATTTTATTTTATTTACCATTTTTGCGCTAAAAGCAGAAAAAGTTTTACTCCACTTCAAAAAAAGTTCTATCAGCCAAAATAATGGAAAGGAAATTCTATTTCTAAAATTCAAAAATAAAAAATGACACCACAATTTACTTTTCTGGCTTTTTCCAGATTTTTTAATTTATTAGTTTTGTCAGGTGTTTGAAAATTGGACCGATTTTCAATGTTTTTCATGCATGATCTGTGCAAACTTGTTTCATATGCATTTAGTAGAGCACATTTTGTTATTGTATACATACCTGACATAATCAACAGAACATTATTTAAACTGATAGAAAAGTGGATTTGGTACTTTCTAAAATTTTATATTTAAATGAGCAATAAAAACGTAAGACCTTGAAAAACAAGAAAATCTTGAAAAACGCCAGAGTACGTAAACTGTAATGTCTTTTATTCTTTCCGCATATTGAAACTTAGAATTTCGTCTCTGTTGATCTCTCTGCGAATTATTTTAAAGTGGGAGACGAATAGTTTCTGCAGTCACTATAGATAAAATTTGACACAAAAGTTCGATATGGAGATTTCACCTATAACATCGTTTCTGGGTGGCCTGGATAGATAAAGCAAACTTTTAGAGAGAGAGAGTATGGTGTCTGACCGTGAACAGTGTAAATCGAAACAAAAAGTTGAAAAATAGCAATTGTCTTGTTTCTAATGATCCAGGGGGAAGATTTTCAGGAAATGTTCTCAACAGAAATCATCTTCTATGCTATTCTTTCGTTATTGTTTACTTTTTCAAAAATATTCTGTTGCATTCATATGACTTTCTCTGTTCACTTTTGAACAAACTATACAAGGGCTTATTCTTGTGTCTACTTCTTGATAATAAAGACAAACATTCATAACATATTTCACATTTCACTATATATAAAAATTAACAAAGTTATTTTGTTGTTTAACGACGCTGTCAATTGCCAGGATCACATCAGCGTCGCCGGTGTGCCGGAATTTCGTCCCGCAGGAGTTAGTTTACATGCTAGTAAATCTACTTGCATGGAGCTGTCGTTTTTAAGTACACTTAAAAACCATCGGTCTGGGACGGATTTGAACCCGCGAACTTGGGATCAGTATTATAGATAAAAGAAAGATAGCAGGTAAAACGATTGTCAGATTTTAAAAAGAGTGTCGCTATTTGATGACTTTGAAATTCCATGCTCCTTGCCTGACCACTTGAACAAAGGAATAGCGCCTTACTAATTATAAGAGTAATTCTGTGTGTCTGTTGCATTTGTGTGGCATTGTCTATTCATTTCTGCTTTTCATACAAAAGAATTTTCTTCTCTTTCTTTTTAATCCAGGAAAACAAAACACATTTCATTACACGTTTGCACATTTCGTTACATAGCTATACGAAGGATATACGATACTATGGCCTAGACTAAATAGCATGTCGCTATGCGAGGGCCTTAAAATTTGATGCTCTTTGTACGACTACGAGAAAAAACAAATTGCCATTAAAAATGTATTGAAAAATCTGATGGGTAGCACTCACATGACATGTTCTACTCTTATATTAACTATTCCTACAAACACTTATTCCTCTATCTTCTTCATGAAAGTTGGGATAAACATTTGCAGAAATTATTGTTATTCTTGTGGGTGTAAGGAAAATATGTGAAAAATCCAATAGTTGGATAGCTGTCATATTTTAGGGTTGTCATTAAGACACGCCTTTTACTAGATCTTTAGAAAAGGACTGTTTTAATTTTGAATGATAAAGGGTAAAAAAATTGTATGATGTAACAATATTTGATATATAAAGTGGACTACTATACAAGATTATTGTACAATTTGTAAATAGAAAGCTAAACAGTTTTTAGAGTTATTTATTTGCTTAGTTACTTATTTCGTATTTATTTGCTTGTTTATTTATTTATTCATTTATTTATTTATTTATTTATTTGTGTATTTGTGTGTTTGTTTGTGTGTTTGTTTGTTTGTTTATTTATTTATTTACGTATTTACGTATGTGCTTATTTACTTAGTTATTTAATTTATTATTTAATTTATTTAATTTATTCTTTAATTTAATTTATTGTGGTATACAGATGACTGAGAAATATGTACAAAGAATCACGGTTAATTTGTAGATCAATATCTTCTAAAACACTTAATGCAATTCAAAACGTCGGAACAAAGTAACAATAAATTCAGTATTAATTCTCGGAGCACCAAAAAAATAGACCAGTTACTTCCCAATTTGAAATGTTTTATTTGTCTCTTAAATAAGGAATGCAAAAGCTCATGATGTAGTTTTTTTCCTCTTCTGAACCTCCTTAATTTGGTCTACATTTTTTTAAATTGGATTGTAGGGTGAAGAATTAATTCCTCATTATGTTGTCTGTCAATGACAATTACGTCTAATCTTTCATAAAAATAAGGTTAGAAATGTGTTGCCAACGTAAATATCGCAATGTCTAAACCATCACGATGTATACGTTTCAATAAATTATAATTATTTATTCCTGGATATAAAAATCTTCATTCAAGTTTAGAAAATACGTACGAGTTTGTGGAAATATTAGTAAGAAGATTTTTATATCCAGGAATAAGTAATTACAATTTATTGAAGCGTTTACATCGTGATGGTTTGGAAATTGCGAATTTGCGTCATATATATCACCAAGTAATAAGCATAATTACTAATTCCTTATAGCAGCATCGTGAAAATCAAATGCCTTGTCATGCCCTACAGTTGGCTTTGAGTGATAGCCAAATATTTCAAAGCCTGTCGCTATATGAAGGCTTTGAAATTGCGTTCTCTTTGCACAGCTAAGCTATAAAAAAGCGACCTTCCATTTGAGAAAAGTATAAGTGTTACAAAACTCATCCAATAACAAAGAATATCTCCGAAATGGTTCACTCCCACAAAAACTTATTTGAGCATAAATTGTGTGCTTTAACGAGATCTACATTTTTGTATCGTAAGATTTGGTCTATGTGTTACGATTTTCCATTTATGTAAAAGTCATTAAGAGTAAACAGGACCACGTGGGCTATAGTCAGAAAATTCAAAATATAAATGTATTTGTCATAAAAGTATCCTTGGAAGATATTTTTTTTTTAATTTATTTATTATTTGAAGTCGCTTCAACATAAAAGTCATATCGCGACTAAACATTGAGGAAAAAAAGGAGGAAACATATCATGAAGTTTACAATGAATGTAAACATTAACTTTGCATGCTTTGATGAACTTGATGATTTTCCTGGAAGATATTGAACTTATGAAGTTTGGTATTTAAGCTAGTGTTCATTTTTTAGTTCTTACCTTCTCTACTACGTTTAGTAAACTAGAGGAAGTATTATATTCCACCCAAAAATTCTATGTCGAGATTTCACTGGAAATATATGTTTTGAGGCTCCCTGAATAAAAAAAAAAAAAAAAAAAAAAAAAAAAAAAAAAAAAAAAAAAAAAAAAAAAAAAAATAGAAAAACTTCCGTGTGTGTGTGTGTGTGTGTGTGTGTGTGTGTGTCTGTCTGTCTGTCTGCCAGTCTGTGGACAGCATAACTCAAAAAGAAAAAGTCGGTTAAAAACCAAAGTTGGTATTTAAGTTTAATGTCTTTCAAGGATGCGACACGAAGATTTTTAAGAAAACTGCTCCACCCTAAACTACCCTTTACAAGGAAAATGTTTCGAAAATTTTGATATTCTGGAACATGGCTCTTAACTAACATGCCATATGTTTGAGACATTTTTATGACAAATGAAATGTTATCTTGAATTTTCTGGCTATAGCCCATGATGTCCTATTTAGTCTGGAAGACTTTTGTATAGTTGGTAAACCGTAAGAGATAGACCAAATCTTACTACACAAGTGAAGATCTTGCTAAAACACACAATTTATGTCCACCTTTTTTTGCAGAGTGAACCATTCCAGAGATATTCCTTGTTATTTGTGTAAGTTTTGGAGAACTGATACTTCTGTCAAATGGAACATTGTCATTCATTTTTTATATGCCAACTATTTAGAGAGAACGGAATATGAAAGCTTTAAAATATTTTGTTATCGCTCAGAGACTACCGTATTCCCATTTTCTCCTTGTACCTACAAGAAGACAAACAATAAGATAGTTACTGCAAATGCTTATCTCAACTAACACGAAGAACATATAGGAATAAGAGTTTGTAAGAATGGTGAGTACAAGAGTAGAGATAGTTATATGATTATTGTATTCACAGACACACGAACACACACACACACACGCACACACACACACACGCACGCACGCACGCAGACACAACCTTTTTCGCAATTTTTTCTTCCTCTTGTATTTTTCAGTGGGCCTAAATTTCCAGTATTTCCAGAGAAATCTCAGTATCGAAATTGTTTGGAATACAATACTTTTGCTCTCTGTAGCTAACAATTGAAGATAAAGTGGTTATAACGATTTTGATTAATATCCTACATCATATCTTAGGTATAATAATGTTGAACATCTGTAATTCATAGTCTATAAAGTCACCGGTCATCTTCTTGTAGAATTTTATATAACTACGAAGCAAGAGAGCTGACAAACATCCCTTCCTTTTTTACTAGTTGTGTGTTGTTTCATTCAACAATACCTGTAGTACGAGTATTTTGCGACATTGGTGTGGTACGTGCATTATGCCAGCTTTGAGGAAAAGTGTACCTACACAGGTATATTGCATACTATTTTTTTCACAATGGCTGTTTATATCAATTGAACCTATATTAATTGAGACATTTCTAAAGTATTTATATATACATTTCGGAAGGTGTTGCATGTTTACAACTATAAGTGTTGTGTTCGATGTTTCCATGGTATCTTGTAGTTTTATCGTAATATTAGGAATTGAATTACTTGTACTTCATTGCAGAAAAAGTAATATAGGAAGTGTCCAATGATTTGGAAATAGAAGATGTTTGGAAAAATGAATGTGACGAGTTAATTTCAAAGAAATCAGAACAAATTGTTTGCAAATCTTGTCCCTTGCTTCTGACATTTAGCAAGGCACTATAGGAAAACTCCTAAAATTGTGCTTTGTAGTTATATTTCTATGTTTGAACAATTTACATCCATGAACATTTTTAAATGTTTCATTTAGCTTTAATATCTAATGTCGGGCTTTTTACCTTTAGAACAACTGGTCATCAGCAATCGCTTACAGTGATATTCATTTTTAATTTTGTATTATTTTTGGTTATTATAAGTCACATACGCATGCACATTCATTCATACTTAAAAGACTGTAGGGAGAGTTAGAAATAATCCTCAATTGTCCAGCTGTAGATATGTATGGGTAAAACGACGCTGTCGTATACAGCTAAAATGAGGTAAAGTAATTTCTAGCACGCAATAATGCAAATACGCCGAAAAAATTAATACGTAACAGCAGATATTCTGTGGTTGTATGAAGAAGCTCAGATGTCTCTTTGCGGAAGAGGGAGAACGCTAGAAAGTGATCTGTGAAGATATAAGTTATATCGTTAGTATCGGGCAATGTATTAGTGCGCTTGTGTGCCGTGATAATTTGCTGGCAGCAAAAGAAACGCCTCAGGCCGTCACGCGTTTATTTTCTTGGGGCGGTTGTAAAAAACCAACTAAAAGCTTCAGCAGTTGTATTCGCTAATAACCGTTATTTGTACACACAAAATTATACGCATCGGCTTTTCATCATAGGAATATTTGTTGCCTACACAGTCTTCCCTATCGTGCATTCACGCAGAGCATGCTGATTAATATCTCTGGGAGGCTTCAAGAATACCTAACTGATTTACAAGTCTATTTGTTAACATTTGGCTGAGTAGTACTTCTTTACAAGTTTGTACTAAGGGAGAAGGAGAACAATTTGTTTTAAGGTCAAGTTTTGTACACATTTCTTTTTCCTATTCAGCTTTGAGTGGTATTTTCTTTTACATTGTTGAGCTTTTGAACTGAATTGCTTATTTCCAAACGAGTTTCAGTTAAAAAATTCTTGTAAATGTAATAAAATACTGTGCAATAAGTTTGCATAAAAACAATTAAATTTTTGTATCTTATTTGCTTGTAAGCATTTGTGGAGTGTTCCCTTGTTTGCCAATTAAACAGTCATGATTCTTACTGTGGTTTCCGCTGTTTTTACTGGTTACTCATAGTAAATAGGGGAAGCATTGTGCTCCACCCAAAAATTCAGAGATTTCACTGGAAACATGCATTTCAAAGTGCCTTGCAAATAATTTGAAATTGTACCGATGACTCTGTGTATAATGAATATGTAGGTTCTGGTGTTTGCAGTAAGCTTTTTACATTCTATGCTTCGTGTGGTAAACTCAAAACGAACTTTGATGGCGAGATAGAAGCAATATATATTGCTCTCTCCCAACTGCCTATCAGAATAAGCTCATTCCAAAAAGCTGTTATACCTTGTGGTTCAAGCTCATGAATTCAAGCAGTAGCGAAGTATGTTGTTGTTGTTAGCTAATGCTGGATATCTGACAGTAAAGTCATTAATCCTCTTGCTCTCCAATATTTTTCACTGATGGATGGGGCAGTAGAAGTGGCCGGGCATATTTGAAGGTGGTCTCGATCCATTTCCTCTTGCAGATCACATAGAGGACAGAGTGCTGAAGAATATAACCCAATTCTAGTAGCGAAGTATAAATACCCTACATCATCAATAATAATAGAGATTAAAGATCTCCATTGAAAAACTGGAAAGAGAGGGAAAGGAAATTGCAATGGATCCCATCTCATGCCCTTTTTTATTGTCTCAATCAGCATATCCCATTGCTTGCAAAATTGCAATACTACATGCTATGTAGTATTATCTTCTCATTCGACAAAACTGGAAATTAAATCCTCCCTCAGAATTGAAAGTACTGAATTCATCACCAGACTAAGCAGTGAAAAGAAATGGGCCAGCATCCTCAGCAATAAAACCTCTATATCATAATTACCTCGAAGTGAAACTGTTGTAGCATTCCTAAAAATAACACGATTGTCTTGCAGATCATCTACACCAGTTAAAAATACTGTCCTTACCAAACTGCATGCTGTGTCAAGAAGATGCCATTCAAAACTGGGTACATGCTCTGCTCTTTAACGATTTTGGGACTAGTCAAATGGACAACTGTATTGGGAAGCCAGGAGGCTAAAGACAATTGTTCAATAACCTAAGCGTTAGGTTAAATAAATAATTAGAAATGATTCACTCCTTGAACAGCACAAAAAATCTATGTAACGTTCAGTTGACTTTCTCTACCCGTTGCCTCCTCTACGCAATGCTTATATGGATATGTAGTGAGTGAGTCTGTATGCTTTAAGGGCCCGTCAACAGCTGGGTCATTAGGGGTCCGAGATGGATGTAAACGTTTTGAGAATCAGTTCATTAAATATTTCGTTATAGGTCCTAACATGTTACAGGAGTTTCAAGCGATAGTCAGGTCTTTAAAAAGCGGCTCGCTATTCTTGGCTTTGAAATTCCAATCTTTTGCATGCTATCGTAGGAATCAATTTATCGGAAAAATTCAAATCGATAGCAAAAATATATCGGAAATTATTAATGCTGCAAAACTGAAATTGAGTTTTTATTTATGGACGCTCATTAACTACTGTAGTTCTTAGCGTCCCATTCTATATTGGGCGTGAAAGACCGCTGGGAGGCCTCTATCAGGCCTGAGGTACTTTGACGACATGGGACCACCGGTTTTACTGCCCTTCCGAAGGAAGCCATTCTAGGAATTTTTACATCCGAAAAAGAACATCCATCGCCCTCTGCCGATTTGACCTTGGGAACCAGAGGCTAACGTGTTAGGCATAAACGTATATTTTAAGGAGATCTACATTTTAAGGTATGGTACCGGTATGGTATTTTCTGCCGCTGGGAGACCTAGTTCGGGGTGCACTCCGCCTCGTTAGGTCCCTGAGGGACCGATTGAGGAGCTACTTGATTGAGAATTAGTGGCCCTTATTCGCGTAAATCGCATAACCGGCTGGGAGGACCGGAACGCTGACCACGTCCCACCCTCTAGTACTTCACCCCACTCCTGACACCTGTGGGGGCCAGCGGCCAGTCGGTGGGCCTTGGCCCGAGAAGAGCTGTTGCGCCGCAGAGTTAATTAGTTTTTACATTTTAGTATATCTTATAACGTATCAGTTATACAATATTCATTGAAATATAGAGGACTTCAGGGGTGTTCGCACAAAATACAATACGAGGCATTTTATTTGCCATATATCGTAAATTATATTTTAATCAAAGTCATTAGGGCTATTTTTGAGAACTTAAAAGGTAACCAAACACATGTAAATGGTAGACTCGGGTTGAATCTTCTTCAGAACTTTCTGTCGCATCCTTGGAAGATGCTGATATCAATATACTATTTGGTATTTGTATGAATTTTGTTTTTGAGTTGTGCTTTTCACACACACAAAGACACCACTAAGACCTTTCCCTTATAATTCTTTGGTTTGGATTTACGGGACCTCAAAACGTATGTTTCTGGGAAACAGTGATATCAGATTTGTGCATTAAGTTCATTACTTTGTCTACCTACATACAATAAGTAGGCTATAAGAATATAAAAATCAAGTAGGATACATAGAAAACTTGGTATTTTGGTCAACCATTTGTCATAGATGTAACACTAAAGATTTTCACGAAATTCTCGATCTCTGATTATGTTTTACGTGGCATAAGGTTATGTTATTTTGTATTTTCTCACAAATTTTTATAACAGTTTTGATTAAACAATGACATGCTTGAGATAATATGATTACAAGTAAATTATATGTTGTATGTACTGCAGATAACCTAACAGTATATGTACCTACTTACTGTAAATGATAAACCATAAGAAAACGGACTTCACTAAAACGTTTAGTTCACGTCGAATAATGTTTGTGCTAAACGCTTCTAAAATACTCGTCATTGTATGTCATAGGTATTTTCACCCTGAAGTTTACTTTAGTAAAAACCTGAAATTTTTCTTTTCTTTTCGCGTAAGTTCATTACCAGCAAAACCCAACTGATGATACGGTGTTGAGTGTTTTCTATGTATCTTTCATACCACAAGAATTGATTAGCAGGAAACCACTTTTAGCAAGCAAGTATTGCGATTACTATGTTAGTTGCAGAACAGAATCACCTTTATATGTAGATAATACTATATGAGGGATAATTGATCATTACAATTGCATACCAGTTACACGGGTATTTTATATCTAACTTTCAAATGTACATTTTGCAGTTTTCCTTAAAATCTGGGGAATATTTAAAATAAGCAAGAAATACGTGATTGCGATAGGTATAATATTATGAAATGTATGAATTGATTTAAAAAGATAAATGCGTTTGGTGTACGTCTACTAGGAATAGGAGATACGAGGATGGTTCGGTACTACCTATGTCCCAAGGACGCATCCTCGGGATTACTAGCAGCACAGACAATGGCAGAAGTCCGTAAGGTTTATCAAGTTTGGCAATTCCTGGAGATTTTCCGTGACCTCCCAGGGGGACCTCAGTGGCGCCTTGTACTCGCGTATGGCCTCCCCACGAAACCCACCTTTACAAAGAGCGTATCAAGCTGTACTTAGCGCCTTCGCTGACTCTTGCAATCCTGAAAGAACTAACAATGAAGGCTGAATGGAATTATCAATGAAGTGAAATGAAAGGGAGTGTAATTATCCTTCCCAGCATTCGCCTAGCGACCCGGAAAACCCCGAAAGAACAATGGGTGAGGAAGGTGAGCCACGGGAATCGAGCCCACGACCTCCCGATGCGAGCCTCACACGTTATCGCAGAGCCGTTTCGCTCGGTTACGTGTATTATCTGTTTCCTTAAGGTATGATTCCCTAGCAGCGTGGCGTCCAGTCGCCTGATCTCTGATCTGGCCACGATAGTCACGCCTGGTGATTGCATGATTCCCTAGGAAGCGTGGCGTTAGGAGCTCGACACGGCAGTGGTTCCGTAGAACGTGTGGAATAAAGCACGATTTCTAACCAAATGTCATCATTGGACGTTCTTTTGGAGGAAGAGGAAGATGATCTTACTTATTTGTTATTGATAAGTCATGGAAATATTGAAAGGAGGAAAGTTAATCCACTGTTTACAACAAGGGTATTTGAAGGCTTTAGCACCATATTGATAGGTAACCTAGTTAATGATGAACACCAATTTAGGGATAGCCGATTCTACTGTGTTTTCTTTGACAATATTAGATGTGCAATTAAGTGATTTGAATAGTTAAATACTCGCATTCTTATTCATCGGTGGTATAGTCTATTCAAAGTAAACATTGGAACGCACGCTCATTGCACTTAATACAAGGAGTGCATTGGCGTGCCCTATTCTGCCGTACTCTCGCAAAGACACCAGCCATTTCTCTGGTTTAAAAGTTTGTCGGTCTGATTTTGAATAGTAAAGCTGTGATTAACTGTAAACAATGAGAAGTTTGTGTTTGTTGTTTGGATTAAGATTGTGTGCCTTACTACTAATTTGCATTGTTGTTTTGATATAAATACTTAACTGACTTAACATTAACTCGCCTAACGCTTAAACGAAGCACCGCAACAAAAATCGTTCCTTAACAAAAAGTGTTTAAAATAATGTTATCTATCAGCTCCCAAAGTTTTTCGGTCTAATTTTGGGACATTCTTTATACGATACTGATAATACATAGAATTAAATTATAATTGGGAAAGGAACTTTGGGTAGGAAAGGTTCCAGGGCTCATTTTTCATTAATGAGGACTGAGGAAAACCAAGCAAAAAATCCAAAGTTAGGTCCTGCTTGCGTTTGAACCACGGACCTCCAGCTCACGATTCCGTGCCTTAACAAGTTGGGCCACACCCGCGTCGGTTTGTCCTGTAGAGAAATGAATGACCTCTTTCGAAGCCTGCACGAAGGCTCTTAGCGCCCTTTGTGGCATTTAATCTGGGCTTAAAATCTAATCAATGTTCCCGATAAAACGGACCACGTCCTTGATATTTGCTCTTCATGACCTTCAGACCCCAAGAAAAGTGTATATGCATGGCAAGGTCCTCGTATTTGCATGGTATAAAATGCATCCCTTTGGTATTTTCTGCATAAGGGATGTTGTTTTATGGCAGTATGGAAATCGGCACGGACTTTGATTCAGTCTTTTAATCAAATTCAATTGAAATTAAACAATTTGTTGGTTAGATTAAATTTATTTTTATAACTTAGTATTTGAGAAGAGCAAGGCATTAGTTGAATACTCTTGATTTAAAATCAGTATTAATGCTCAAACATTTAGTTTACACCTTGTCATTAACTCATAACAACACAAAGTCCCTAATCACTGAATATTTAGCAACTCTTTGCGAGAATGTTTCTAACGGCTCAAGTCGCTGGGATACTTTTCTTGAGCCATATGCCAGACTGCTGTAAATAGCCAGTGAAAACGTTGTATTCTTATTGAATGTTGGGCAGTTGGAAACATATAAAGAGATAAGCGCTGATGGAAAAATGTTGGTGTTATGAAAATAATTTTGGTAAAATTACATTTATCATAGCATTCACCATCTCCGCAGTATAGATTGTTCAAATGCTACACTTTGTTATGCATTTTAGAGGTTTCAGGACTTGCAATTCTGCTTTTAATATTCTCTACTACTTACATACTACGCAGAGGAAATATTGTAATCTACCCAAAAATTCGATACCGGAATTTCATCGGAAATGCATATTTTGAAGATACCTGAATCCAAGAAAAAGCGTTTTTAGAAAAATTAAAAAAAGCAGCATTTGTAGAAAAATAAGAAAAGGTGTGCGTGAAAGAGAGAGAGAGGCCGTGTGAGTGTGCGTGTGCGTGTGTGTCCGTTAGTGCGTTAGATTGCCTGGAAGAGTATAGCTAAAAAACGAAAAGTCGGTTAAGTAACAAACTTAATATTTAACTTCAGTGTCTTCCAAGAATGCATCAAGGTTTTAAAAAACTCTTACACAGACTGCCCTTTATATGGAACAGTTTTAGAAAGTTTTTATTTTCTTGAAAACGATTGAAGACTTTGGTTAAAATGCGATAAGTTTAAAATATTTTCATGACAAAAGAAATTAAATGGAATTATATGGAACAGTTTTAGAAAGTTTTTATTTTCTTGAAAACGATTGAAGATTTTGGTTAAAATGCGATAAGTTTAAAATAGTTTCATGACAAAAGAAATTAAATGTTGAATTTCCTGGGAATGCGCCCTGAAGTCCTCTTCATTGTGAGTGACTTTTGCAAAGTAAGAGATAGACAAACTCTTGCTACATAAAAATGTAATAGAGCTCGTTAAACACACAGTTTATGTCAAATATATATGTTTGTGGTTGAACCATGATGGAGATATTCCTTGTTATTTGTCTGAATTTTCCAATACTTAGGCTTTTCTGAAGGTGACCCAACGTGTGGCGTCGAGAGAATAAACCAACCCCAAGACGACCAAGCCAGCATAGAACCAGCAAGCAAGAAGGTGCCCAGCGTGTCAACATCTGTGAAACGTGTAGTGAACAAGTTTAAGTGCAGTTAAAAAAAAAAAAAAAAAAAAAAAAAAAAAAAAAAAAAAAAAAAATTGAAAATTGTGAAATATTGGTGAGTAGAAAAACACATGTAAATAGCTTAGAAATGGAAGACAGTGATAGCGATTTTCTAGGTTTTGAGAGTCCGGAAATTGAGAAAAGTGTAGTTAGGATGGAAGAATATAATCAAAATGTAATCGGTAGCAGAATATGCCAAGAAGTAGAAGATCAGAACGTTAGAGAAACACCTAGAGGTAGCTCAGAAATGTTTAGTAGTAATTCAGAAAGGCCAGCGATTATGTCAGGAATAGAGAATATGTTTCAAAAGATAATGGAAAAGATAAATGAAACTAGTATAGAGTTAGGACAGAAATTAGAGAAGGGACAACAGGAATTGGGAATGCAATTGGAAAATCAGAAGAGAGCTTTAGAAACCTTTAGGGAAGAAGTTAGGGAGGAAATTAATAAAGTTAGTAGTGAAGTAAAAGAAAATAGAGAACAGGTTAAGGGAGAATTAGAGACAATAAGGCAAGAAGTAAAGAATTCTGAAAAGAAATTAGGTCAACAAGTTAGTGAAAAATTAGAGAAAGAAAGGGAAAGAGTAACATATAAATTAGACAAACAAAGGGAAGAGGTAGTACAAAGGTTAGATAAAGACAGGGAAGAAATTAGAGAAGAGCTACAGGGGTGTAAAGTTAGAATGGAAAGATCTGATGTAGAAAGTGCAAGGCAGGCTAGAAATTTGGAGGATGTTACAGACCAAATAAAAGGGGTAGTAACAGAAATTACTCAGGTAAAAGAGGCCTTAGAAAATTTGAAATTAAATGAAAATGCATGTAATCACAACAATCTTAATAATGAAGCTGCAAGAAACGAGGCAATACCAGGTGTATCAGCTGACATTTCGATCCAAAATAGGGGTAACAGTAATTCCCATTCTGATCTCAGAAATAGTTCAGGGACAGGTGACAATTCAAATTTACATTGGCCTAACCATGTCTTAAATGAAATGATACCTCCAGTTTTTGAAAATGAAGATTCAGATGATCCTAAAGCCTTTTTAGAAGGGTTACAAGAGTACTTCACGGTGAAACGTATACCGGAGGAGTACAAGATGGTGATAGTAAGAAAATGCCTAAAGGGTAATGCTGCCAATTGGCTAGGCCTATCTATGGGTAACAATAATGATTACGGGACCTTTAGGAACATCTTTTTAACCAGATATTGGGGAGCTAGTAGGCAGGCTAATATTAGAGTTGAATTAAGCAATGGAAAGTTTAATCCTAGATCGGAGGAATCGATGGTCAACTATTTTATGAAAATAGCGAGAAAATCGAAGATGTTGGATCCTCCCTTAGATGAAAAAGATCTAATAAATATAGTTACTCCACATTTTCCGGAAACGCTTCAACACTACCTAATCATAGCCCGACCCGGTAGCATTGCAGCTATGATCGAATTATTATCAGCCTTAGAAGTCAATAAGCCAAAACACGCATTTGGAAATAAATATGAAGAAAAAGAAACTGTAAGTTCTTTCGGGCAAGGGGCACAGTATTATCAGAATAGAAGTGAGATTAGGGAAAGATACAAAGGACCAGTACCAAGGATGGAATCATTCCGGTGGGAAAATCAAGGTAGATATAACCAGGAAGGGCATCACCAAAATAGAAATGGTAATCTAAGGGGAAGAAATATAAGGGTGAATTATATGAATACAAATAGATTTGATCGAGGTAGACGGGGACGTTATTTTGGACATAGTAGAAATTCAAATGATGGGTATTGGACAAACAGAGATAATGAGTTTAGACCGAGGTCACCAAGACAGGGAGAAAGGTATTCTAATGGACGAAATTCCCCCGAAAATGCAGAAATGGTTGAGGCCATTAACACGGTCAAAAACATGGTAGGAAGTAACCCCGATTTAATGCAGGAAAACAGAAGTAACAATTCGGGAAATAGTACAGGAGCAATACATAAAAATCAGGGAAACGCCAGACCCGGTCAAACGCGCCTTCAGTGAGAACTGGGTATCCTAGTAATGATTGTGATAAGTACTCGGAAATAAATAGTCCTGGAAGGCAAATGATGATACAAAAGAAAAGAGAATGGAAAAATAGAATCGACGAAAACGAAAAAGTAGGAGATCCACCTAAAATCAAAATTGGAGTAAATGGAAAACAATACAATGCAATTATAGATACGGGATCAAATAGTACAGTATGCTCACAAAATTTTTATGATAATTTACAAAGTAGTGGTTTTAAAGTAATGTCTTTACCAGTTAATGGGATATACTGCTCGCTAGCTGTGGGAAAACGAAAAGAGAGAGTAAAATTTCAAGCAATGATAAATATTGAAATAAATGGGAGAATACTAGGAATTTTATTTCTGATTGTAGGAAGACTTGTGACAGATATTATAATAGGTTGTGATTGTCTTTATGCCTGGGAAGCTGTGGTGAATTTTAAAAACATGATTGTAGAAATGAAAGTTGAAGATGAGACCATTATAGTGCCTTTTGTGGAAGATAGTAGTTCAGAAACTATTGTAAGAGAAAAAGAGGAAGAAGAAATCCAAGGGGATACATTCTTTGTAGAATATGTTAAAGTAGGAGCTATGGAATTAACTGAAGTAAATGTCAAAGAGTACAGTATCGATAATAAAGAAAATGTAGAATGGGATAAAAATGATTTCATAGACAATTTGAGGTTTTCTGACGCAATTAGGTACTATGATAGGGAGAGTAGTGAAGACTTAGAAGAATTGTTGAGGGAAAAGGTAACTCAGGCTGATCAACTAAATGAACAACAGAGGGATAAACTGTTTGAAATATTAATCCGAAATAAAGAAGTATTCTCTGAGAAACCTGGTAAATGTAATATTTATACTCATTCGTTTGAGATGATACCTATCAAACCTTTTACACATAAAGCGAGAGCTATCCCTAGTACAATAAGAGAAGAGGTAGATGCAGTTATAAAGTCAATGTTAGAAGATGAGGTTATTGAGATTTCGAATTCAGAATTTGTGAATCCCCTATGTATTGTAAATAAGGCCAATGGAAAGATTAGGGTGACATTAGACGCGAGAAAACTAAATTATTGTTCCTCATACTTTCCATCAGGGAATCCAACAGAACGTGTCCTCCGAGATATAGGAATTTATTTACGTGTACTTACACATCATAATCACAAGGATTGGGTGAAATATTGTCCATTGATAGAAAAGATTATCAATCACACCATTAATGTAACTACTAGGTTTGCCCCAATAAAATTAATGTTAGGAATTGAACCAGAACCAATATTGATCGGGGTACCAAAAATACTGAAAATTAATGACATTCAGTTAAGTGAAGAAGAAAGAGCGAAAATTGCTTTTGAACGAATCAAGAGAAAGGCAGAGAAGCGAAAATTAAAGAAAAAGAGTAGAAAACATAAATGGGAACCTAAGATAGGCGATTGGGTACTAGTTAAAAACCATAAGTTATCAAGTGCGTTGCGAGGTAGGAACAAAAGGATGGAATTGTTATATAAAGGTCCTGCAGAAATTATATCCAAATTTGGTTATCATACCTATGAATTAAAAGATGTTAAAAATGAAAAATGTCTGGGAAGATGGCATAAACAACTCCTTCGACCATACAAGAAACCGTGTGGTACCTTGGAACCTTGATTTCATGTAAAAAAAAAAAAAAAAAAAAAAAAAAAAAAAATTCGAAGTGTCATTTGTTCTATTGGCGCCCAATCAGCTTTGAGATAAAATTTAAATGTTAGCTTACTTGAAAATCATATATTGGTTAGGTACTTACGTATTCATGACAAATGCAGAATGTGAATTGCTATATACTACAAAGAGCTTAAGAATATATTGTTTAGAGCTCACAATAACAGCTTCAGAAAGATTGTTAAAATGTTCATCTCCGCATAGAGAGAAAACAGAATATTTACTTTGTAAACATTTGTTAAAATATTTAGATGTATAGATAGTTATCACAGCAAGACAAAGAAAGAACTTGTCTGAAGAGTGTAATGGATTTATATAAATATATGTACATTTTAGTGCTTAAAGGATCTAGTAAAGATATGTGTTACAATAACAAAAGTGAAAATTCACAGTGCAAGTGCTAGTGAGAGCGAAGTGAGCAAACATGAACTAAAAGAAGGAAGTATAAAGAAAGACTCTTGAAATTTAACTTTTATATAAAAACTTCACAGAAGAAACCATAACATATTGTAATTAGTATTTAAGGATTAATGTTTAGTCAAGTGTACAATTGTTTGTCATGTTAAAAAGATTAATGAGAAAATATGTTAATAACCAATTTCAAAACAGTGTAATTGAAAATTGTATATAATGTGAGTGTTGCCGATTATTCAAAATACAGGAGTAATTTTTAATTTTTCTTTCGGGCAAGACATTTACATTATTTTATTATGAAATAATAAAATAACATAAATGGGGGCATTTGATACCGAAATTTAGATTTCAAATCGAATGGGCTTTTGGATAAAGACACGTTTCAATTTAATTGCCGGATGTGAAATTTGCGATAAGTGTTGAGTAATAACATATGTAGATAATAGAGTAGGAAGTGTTGTAAGGTGAGCAAGATATGAGTAAATAATAGTCGTTAAATTTGTAGGATAAACGCATTATTGGTTTGAAATTAACGAGTCATGACGTCATACTACATAGTTTAAATTCACGTTTGAAATTCAGGTCTGCCAATCTTAAAAGTCGCGCGATATGTTTAATAAAATATAAAGTAAACATCGTTTAATCATAAAAAGGTAATTATATATTCGAAATTCAAAAAAGAACATGTTATAATAGAAAGGGACATTTCTAAATTGCGGGAAAAGGAAATAGCATTTTGGATACGAGGCTTTCTTGGATGACGTCATGACATTTAAAATTGGAGAGAACGTTTTCTTAGCGTGGGTAAGCGAGAAAGCGTCACTACTCACCCCAGACCAGTACGGCACGTTGAGGTGTGCAGACGTGAGTGCGATTCCTCTACATATAGAATCGGCATAACTCCCGAAAGTATATAAGAAGTAATAAACAATATACAAAGGTTTTCTTGGGTAGTCTATAACACCTACGCGTACCCGAGATAAAGAAAGAGATCTCATCCTGAGCTAGCCCGGAACGAACCAAATCAAAGGGCAACACCACGTCACCAACGACATTCCGCCACAATTGGGAAACCGTTATTCATTCTACAGTTCTACAATTTATTATACCTACTTTTTCCAAAACGTGCATAATAGGCAGAGAACGTATTTTTTCCACCCAAAACTTCCGTAGCGATATTTTACCGTAATGCATGTCGTGAGATATCCTGGAAAGAAAAGTTCGTGTTTGTTGCGTGTGTGTATGTTTATGGAAGCAGCATAACTCAGAAATGAAAAGTAGGACAAATACCAACAATCGGTATATAAGTTTAGCATCTACCGAAATTGCGACACGAAGGTTTAAAGAAAATTCCTGTCCTTTACATGCAACATTTTTCGAATTTTTTATTTTATGGGAAATGCCTCCAACGATCTTAATAAAATATTATACATTAACGATATTTAAATGACAAAATATTTGTCTTGAGTTTTCTGGGAATAGCATGTAAAATTCTGTTCATTCGGTATTGTTTCAAGTAACTTGGTAGTGACTGTTGCCTTCCTGTAACATCTAGTATTTTGAGAGGTAGAATTGGAACTGAAAAACCCAATGCCACAGTTGGGTACCCTCCGCTTACCAGGCGGATGCTCTAGCCATTAAGCGGAGGGTCTGTGGTTCAAATCCCAGTTGTGGCATTGAGTTTTTCAGTTCCACTTCTACCTCTGAACCATTACTCACACACGGCATGTGTGCTCAAAAACACCAATTGTAAGTTTGTTGGCATAAATAAATAATAATCTAGTATTTTATTTCTATTTATATTAGCGTTAGTTGATACTTTGAGCCATGATACTGAAATATCAAATTTCGTTTTGAACTTGTACTAACGAAAACTATGGAGCGAGGGTGGAATGTAGAAGAGAATCTGATTGGCTAGTACATACATGCGAACCGAATAATTGCACCGCCTAAGCCTGAAAAGTACAGAGTATACTTTTTAGTTATTAAGACAGCGAAACAGAATTTGTTTTGGTTTCCTTCTGCCTTTTTTTTTTTCTTTCTTTCTTTTCTTTTGGGTAAACTTTTATGTATAATTTTGCACTCATATTTCTTAAATTAAAGTTTAGTACATACCTAAAGCATTTCAGGAAACAATTTTATGTGTAACATTCATACTATTTGAGTTTTCCATTAAAGTATCACCTGTATCCCTCTGCCCGCCTCTGTAGGGTGATGGTTAGCGTGCCTGCCTCACGTTAAAGAGGTCGCGAGTTCGAATCTCGCTAAAGGTAAGTTATCCGGATAAGGTTTCTTTTCCCCGAGGTTTTCCTTTATCCTGAGAAGACGAATATCGGGTAACTTTAAGCTCCATGGACCTCGGGCTCATTTGAGCATCATTTCACCCGTTTCAGTCACTCACCGTCCGATATGACATTACGTTGGAGGACGTTAACAAAAAAAAAAAAAAAAAAAAAAAAAAAAAAAAAAAAAAAAAAATGTTTTCCTAAAATGATTTCAAATGAAGCAGTGTATACTTAATTACACATAACATAGGTAGTCAACGGTCACTGTTTCACCCCAAGTTGAGCTCGGGCAAAATAAGGCAAAGAAAAAATAGGAATTGCACATTTTTAACATGAAGTGCACCAAACTTTAACCTGACAAAAATCAAACATTTGGCAAGCAATTTTCAGAAAAGAATTGTTACTGCGAAAATAATTATATGATAGTTCTGCTTTTATCGTATAGTTTCTCAGTTACAAGAAGCTCAGTTTTTTTGTAGTGTTTAACACCCGCTGTTACTACATACGGCACCGCAGGCGGTGACGCTGATGATACATGGAATGAAGATGGAGCACCGGTGGAACGAGATAGCGGGAGAATCCGGAGAACCCGGAGGAAACCCGCCCCAGCGCAGAAACTCAGTGATAACGAAGAAAATTACACAAGCTACTTAGAGAAAATTTAAGATTTGTACATATATAAAACATCAAGTAATTTCTTGGCACTATTAAATGTTAATCAAAATAGCTGCAGCGATGTTTAAGCAGCTTCTTGAAAGTTTTTGTCTTGCAACCCTGAAGAAATACCGGACTGGTTTGATTACAAAAGCTTCTAATTGACTTAATTTTTGGATTATGCTGTTTATACACAATACATTTTGGCACGGATCGTTTTTATAAGAATGTTTTAGTTCCGTGGATGGGACATCAAAACACGCTTTTGTGGCAAAATCGTATCAGACTTTTGGACAGAACATGATACTTGCTCCATCTCAGTAACTGAGTGAGAGAAGAGGTAAAAATGCAGTGATTACGATGGTAATATGTGTAGTACTAGGGGTATTGCCTTGATATGTACATGTCTAGTGAGGTCACATGGTGTGTCAAATATTACGACATATGATTTGTCTCAAGATTGCTCCCCTGCGTTAGTTACAGAAAAATTTCATAGAGCCACGGACATGTAAAAGGAGGTAGTGCACTCTGGCGGAGGAACGCTGAAGTTATGTTAGGTGTGGTTCTCCAAGAGGAAAGAGGTCAAGAGGTGTGTTCACCTGCTGGGGCTATAGTATCGCAATAATCAGTTCTTGCATAAAACTTGGCTTTTCCTCTGGCGTTTCTAGCCAACTTTTCCGGCACACATTGCTATGATGCAATTCAAATCTTAATATGTCCTCTTATGCTAGATTGATGACACTGATGAGCTCTGGAACAGGCATCCAACGCACACCCTTGCAGACCTCGAGCTTGGTCTAATTGGGTTGAGCCAACGCCTTCTGCGGTTAAGGCCTTCTGGTTCTTTTATGCATTTAGGTTGCACATTTGGATGAATCAGTCTTGCAAGAATTTTCCAGATATCCTGACCTTCAGGGCGTGCAGAGGCAACTTAAAACTTAATGTTGCAGGAGATCAAAAGAAAGCTGTATGTTTCCACAAACTACAGACTATTGTGTAGTTTTTCATTTCATCTACGACTGCAAGAAGCAGAAGCTGAGTTGTGGAACACTCTGGAATCCCTGACATTCGGTAATCATTGCCAGTAGGTAACTAACTTGGACAATTAACGTTTCCCTGACCTTTTAATTTCTTTGCCGCTTACTTAAATGTAGATGGAATGCTGCTTTCGACTCAAAATTCGATGTGGCGATTTCGCCAGAAGTAAGCTTTTCAAGTTAACTGTCCAAAAAATAAAGCTTTTTCTTAATGAAAAGGTAAGATATATATAACAATTTTGATTAAAAGTTATGTTTTAGATATTGGCGTCATAATTAATGCTTTGTAAATCGCCCAAGAATTCGTTTGTATCACTTTTATGCACTGGAAAACTAACTTGATAACGTCACCTGGATACAATAATAAGATTTTATATGAACAGTATAAGGACGCTATAAATCTGTTAGAGCTGAATGTATCTAGTTTGCTGCGTTTTCAATGTAATCTGTATTGAGAAATATAAAGCCCACTGTTTTCAAAGCATTTTTGAAAATTGGCATGAACGCTTTAAGGGGTGGCAGACACTAAAACAAGGTTTAGATACATACAGGATCGCAAAGTTTAGCTAAATTCTTGTGTCATAAAAATAATGGGAGTGTTTTTAATCCCTACCTATCTTCATGCATATGTTGTGAAATAGTTCACAGTTTTTGTAGCCTTAAATAATGTCTTTTTTTCGATTTCAGCACTATATGTGCAACTTTTTCTAAATGTCTCGAATCTAGAAGACTGTCTATATAAACTACCCTTAAATTATGTCTTTATTATGGCCACATTTGAAACATGGTAAATGTTATGCAAATTTTATAGTTGTATAATAATTTAATTGTATTTGTGTAGCGGTTCTTGGGTCGGACAAATTGTGAAAACAGCGTTAATAGATTCACGCGATTTAACTGTAGGACGAAGAGAGTTGGAAGTATAACTTCGATACTTTCAACCCATAGTGAAACTTCGACCATTTATTTGTCCTGCATATTTATTCCATGTTGCTTTTATGACCATTTCTAGCTGAACGTTGTCCCAAAAGAACAGTAATATTCGTGGTGGACGAAGCGGCGTCAGGGCGGGTTTTCTCCGGGTACTCCGGTTTCCCCCGCCATCTCATTCCACCGGTGCTCCATCTTCATGTATCATCAGTGTCATCGCCTGCGGTGCCGTAGTAGTAAAAGCGGGCGTTAAACACTACAACAACAAAAGAACAGTAAATAGCAGATCTGTTCCTGAATTATACTTAAGCGTCATTCCATGTTTACATGGTACTAACATGAAGAAAATTGGTGAGGATATTTTCGCCTTTACCAAGTTGCATTTATTCAATATATCAAGAGTATTTTTTATACTTCCAAAGTATCCATTATAGTGGTAAACTTTAATCGCTAAAGAAAATACTCAGCTCAGGGAGATTTTTCTTCGGATGTATTTATCTCTTAGAAAGCATTTCCAAAATGTAAAATAAATCTGTAGTGTTTAAAATAATAGTATGCCTGCCTCAGATTCAAGAGGTCCCAATCTCGATTAGAGTAAGCTACCCGAATAAGGTTTTATTCGGAGGTTTTCTTTTAATCTTAGAAGTAAATATCGGTTAACTTTAGGCTCTGTGGACCCCAGGCTCATTTTATCATGATTTCACACATTTCAATCATTCATCGTCCGGTATGATCTACTCGGCTGAACGACTTAACTGTATTTTACATTCCGATAGTTGTCTCTAGCGGCAATAATAAGGACGCATAGATCACAGTTGTGAGTAGGAACTAATTTGAACCTGAGTTTTTCCCCGTGTGGTATGAAGAGAACATAACACACAAATACCGACATGAGTGGCCGAGTTCGTTAAAGCACGGACTAGTGAGAGAGAAGTACACGGTTCAAATTCAGCCAGAATCGTTCTCACTTTCTTAGCTTTTTTCCAGGCTTTCCTTAGGTCTGATAACTGGCTCATTATTTATTTATTTATTTATTATTATTATTATTATTATTATTATTATTATTATTATTATTATTATTATTATTATTATTATTATTATTATTATTATTATTATTATTATTATTATTATTATTATTATTATTATTATTATTATTATTATTATTATTATTATTATTATTATTATTATTATTATTATTATTATTATTATTATTATTATTATTATTATTATTATTATGTAATTAATCAATTAACTCATTTATTTGTTTATTTACTTATTTTAGCTGCTCGATTGGCGTGTGATTCTGCGTCTGATCCCGGAAATTGTTTTCTTAGGTACTGGTTTTAGGTACTAAAATAACCACCTGAAGAAGAAAATGAAGAAGAAAACCGTTTTAGCAGAAAGAACTGCTTTGTTGATGCATATTGTTAATTAGTTAAGTGGATGTTTCTCGCAATATTTGTTCACCACTGTTTTAGGCGTTTCATCGATGCAGTTATAAAGTTGCTAACACATTTTTGCATTATTTGATATGTAAGTTAATCATTGTTAACATATATTTGGTAGTGCAAGCTAAATTTACAATTTATTTATCAATTTCCATGGCAACAACGCTAAAACTGGTCATTAATACTTAACAGTACAAGGAGGAAATGACGTAACACCCAACAGCATAGTAACCTAAAAATAAGTTATTAGTGAGTCCTTAGAAAAATATACTAACGTATGAATTGAAATTGAATGAAATATTAAATGTGCAATTAGACATGTTAACATTAAGAAGCGATTCAATTCTTTTTATTTCTTCAGTACATCTTGAGATGGAACCTGGATTTTCACATGAAATATACAAATCAGAGACACCATAGATGTAGCTTTCCATTTGTTCATGTTGAGAATTCATTTTTTCTTAATGTCCAATGAAATATGGAAAAGCAGCCTTGATTTTTAATTGCTTTTTACGGGTTTTCAGGTATTGAAAAAAGTAATTGGTTGACCATAAACTTAAGTTACTTATCAGATCTCGAATGCTTGGGAAACTCGGCCCTGGGGACCTCATGTTCCCAATATACTATTAAGTTTAACTGAAATTGATACAAAGTATGTGTAGAACCTCCCAAGATTTCGAATTTTTAGACGAGCCGTTTCAAGTACGGAATTGTTAGTTACAATCTAAATATTACTTGTGTTTATGTGTGTTCTTTCCACTTCTGTTATTTCCATTGTTTCTTCCTGCATTTGCTTTGTGTGTCATTTTTGTATCCAATTAAAGCAAGAATAAATATATAACCGGAAGGTGGCACTGATAGCCTCAGCAGTTTTGCACCATTTAACCGCTATTGCTTAGTATTATTCTTACTAAATTTCGGTTTTCCTTTAAATTAATACAAATTTAGACAAGTTTACATGTAGAACCTGCTAAAGTTGTATTTATCAGGTCAAGCGCTGCGCTCGTACGAATTTGAAATTTCACATAGACGCTTAAACAACATTCGTCCCTGCTTTTCAAGTGTATTTGGATTGACTAAAAAATTAACCATAGCTTATACCGAGAGCATTCTAAAATCTAGATTGTTTATATAATATTTCACAAAATAGATTAATTAATAATTGCGCCAGAATTTTAGAAAGAGCTTGAAAAGATTGTGGGGGTACTTTCTGATAATTCTAAAGTAAGCACATCACTGCCAAATTACTCCCAGCCGAAGTGAACGCACCTTAAATGTTAATACCTTTCGTTCCTTTCCAGTCTTCTTCTTCTTCTTCTTCTTCTTCTTCTTCTTCTTTTTTTTTTTTTTTTTTTTTTTTTTTTTTTTTTTTTAACACATCATTGAGCGTAAATGGCACAATTTTTAGCCAGAGTAGAATTTAAGGGATTAATAGAAAATGTTAAGGTTGAAGCAAAACCTTATTCGATTAAAAGGAGCTCTAAAGTTAACCAAAGTGTTATTCTGTGCTTGGTTGCTTTGTGCATAATATTTGGTTATAGCTCTAACATACAGTATTTTAATGTTAGTAATTACACTATATATACAGTGATCAATTCTAGACAATCTTAACGTTTTAAGTAGCGAATTAATATGTATAACGGGAAACTGTGTTTATGTTACACTGGTCCGAAACAGTTGCATTAGTTTCGTCACTGGAAGGTTTAGTGCTGCTGGCCTACTCCGTGCTGCTCTCAAGCGGCTATCAAGTTAATTACATCTGCACAATAATGTAGTGCCAAGAGTGGTTCGCTGCTAGCAGAGATGCATTGCAACAAATATTTTAACAGTAGCGAATTTTTTAAAACAATGTTTTCTTGTGTCTGCAGATCCATTTTTTTTCAACTTTCTTTCCTCCTACCAAATTGCCTCCATTTTAAGACTTCTTTTATTTGAATTGCTTTATTCAGCACTATTTTCTTTCTGGTGGGGGAAAAAAAAACACTGAAAAGGAAAGAAACAGCACGAAAAGTGAAATTTAGACTTGTGTAGGAAACTGCTTTCTATATTCCACGTCTACCAAACAATTTTAGGAAATATCTAGTTTTCGAGTTTTGCAGATAGCATTATAACACTTCCCTATAACATAACAATGCATATTAAATTTCAATATTTTTGCTGTGCTATGAACATTTGGAATATTTTATCTTCTTTTGGATCATTGCGTAAAGAAAAGCTTTATATACCTAGGTAGAAATTACCTTTTTTGGACAATTTATTTTTTCATATATTTCCGTTCATTATGACAGGTATGACAGACATGAAATATCGCCCTGCTTAGAGCCTACAGCAAATACCTACACGCAAAGTCGCCTGGTTATCTTAACGATAACATAGCGCATTGTCCCAGCTTACAACTTTATCTGTTTCTATATAGTTTACGTCGGTTTAACTATAGTCATATCAGGACGGATCTGTTAGCACATACTTCGTGGAACAGTCTATCTGCTTCCATTATCTGTAGATAGATCGCACAACATTCGCTATTACCATCTATTTTACGTATTGATTGGAACTTTGGGTCACGGTATTAAATATCCAGTCGGTATTTACCTTGGCAACTGAGGGAAACCACGGAAGGAGGAAAAAAAAAAAATCACATTCATCACCCCACGAAATTCGAAACAAGGACCTCCCGAATGCGAGCCACAGACGTTCCCGCCTGAGCCATCCCGCACGGTAGTTTACAGCATTCAATGTACGAGTATATGATTGCTAAATTTGGTACTGCAGAAGCCATTTCAATCAGCAACAATTTCATATAAGTAAATGTCTTATTATCAACACTTGTCCAAAATCATATTGCTAAACGCATCTGTTTGTTGCATAACAGTGTCTTGGAAATACTGCCATGCCGTTATAATGCACAAGCCTCGTATCGCAGTATACCATTAACTAACCTAACGCGACTCTAAATGGCTTTTAAACCTAACTTCCAAAAAACAAAACAGCCCAATTTCAGGTGTTTACCTAATGAATAGTAGATTTGCATCTATTACGTGTTAATTTTAGTTTCTATTTATATATTACGACCAGACCGTCGTATTTTCATATGTATAGGTTGCATTACTGAATCATAATTTAGTATCGTCTCTTTTGTATTAATATAATTCAGGTAAAGAATATCTTTGCAGGTTATGTCGCCAAGAAAGTCTCAAACGAATAACTAGTTGATAATTCATTGACTTTTATAATGCTCGTTTATTTAATTTTATCAAATAATAAGCAACAAATAAACATTAAATTAATTCGAAAACAAGTAGGAAAATCTGCCAAACTAGAACACCACGCGTTAGGTATTGCATTATTCAGCCATAGTCTTCTGCCCTCCATTTCAAATCTACCTTCCTCTGTTTCTTTTTTTCCCTTTATGAGCCATTTATCTTTTTACTAACAAGTTTTCCTCTCACCGTCCTTTCCAATGCATTTGTTGGCAAGCAGCTTTTCGTCTTATTTCTTCCTCTTGATCAATTTGAGCTTTGTTCCTCCTTCGGCAACTCTTGTAAAATAACTTACCTTTAACCAGGATTTAGACTCTTTCATCCTTACTTTATCTCAACGTTGACGTTTCCGCACTGTACGGAGTAGTAAAGTAATCGCCAAGGCTAGGCATTTCAGCACATTTCCGGCCCCACAAGAGCACTGCAGGTTACGATCACGCGGATAATTAGGGCAAGGTATGACACAAGCTGTGTTACGCACAACCGCTCCAGTTAGTGTCCGTTCAAAATGTTTAAAATAATCGATGAACCCGCCGCTCTGAAATTCTATCTGTGATTCGGTTTTTGACCGCAAGGCCTTTCGGCAGCGGATTTTCATCGACATATCATGAAATGTATGACCCCAATGTGATCAGTGATAGCACGGAAGTGGGTGAGAGCTTTCAAGGCCGTTCAATAATGAAACGCGAACAGGCCAGCGACCAATGATAATTTTCACTGGTTATCCAGTGGTTATCTTCACAGGCGGCAAAGTTCTATGACGTTGGCACACAAAAGCTTGTAGAACGTTATGGAAAATGTTTAATCAAATATGCCATCTATGTACAAAAACAGAGAAAGATATAAGGAATTAAGTAAAACTACGTTTTGCAACCATCTATGACGGCTTGATGTGTATAAAACATCGGACCTTACTTTACGAATTGCCCTCACATGCTGAGCAAATAGCCACTATATATATTTCACAAACAAAAATTGTGACATCTGCCTGACATTGCAGGTGACCATAAAGATCCAGAATACAGAGATATATGACAAAGTCAATTTTAAGAAGAAGAAGAAAAAAAAATGATTAAAATTAATATTCAAAATATCTAACCAGTCCATCCATCTTTCTTGGAGCTAAAAACCTTTCGGGGATAAGCTTCCTGGCTAGCAAAAGGCAGAGCAGAAGTAGACATTCTTACGAAATTAGAGGCTTAGTAAAACGCTTGTATGAACTTCTCAACCATGCTTTTAATGCAGCATCAACCTTATATATGAATTCTTACTCTGGGGCTGATATACCCACCAGAAGTTTATATTGTTATGAGTTATCCGAGAGATTCTACGCTTAGTAAGTGCGTTATTGCATACGACAATTAAAATCTCATTTCATTTTATCTATTAGAGCGAACGTTTATCTTTACATTAATATTACCCTGGATATTGAAACAAAAATTCGGGAAAGTTACGTTTATGTAGATGATAGAAGAGGAATTCTTAGCTAATGAGGCAAGGCTCACCAGAGCGGTAGATCATTAAACCTCGTTGCACCAGAAGAAACCTTAATTACACGTAATTCACATGAAGCTGACGTAATGCTATACCATTAAGGCCGACCATGTAATTTTATTCCCTTCCTGATTATTGCACGGATAATATTTCATTGTCCTTGAACATATTTTAAGAGCCGCCACATGGGGTGGTATGCTTGTCTCCACCTTCAGCCGTCATACTATCCTACATTCCATTGCTGACTGTTATATCAAATTGTTACGCAACTGGTGAACAAAGTAACGCATTTCCTTATGGATGAGATGTTCGCGATCGACCTGCAGGCTACGATGGGATTTTTGTACGTAAAGAAATAGGATCCACTTAACAATGCATATGTTGTTACACACACACACACACACACACACACACACACACACACACACACACAAACACACACTCACACTCACACACAGACACACTCACTGACACACACACACACACACACACACACACACACACACACACACACACACACACACACACTCACACTCACACTCGCACACAGACACGCTCATTCACACACACACACACACACACTCACACTCACACTCGCACAGACACACTCACTCACACACAGACTCGCTCACGGTCTGGGTGGCTCAGTTGGTTAGACGCTGGCCTACTGATCCCAAGGTCGCGGGTTCAAACCCGGCCCAGGCCGATGGTTTTTAAGTGTGCTTAAAAACGACAGCTCCATGTCACTAGATTTACTGGCATATAAAAGAACTCCTGCGGGACAAAATTCCGGCACACCGGCGACGCTGATGTGATCCTGGCAATTGACAGCGTCGTTAAATAACAAAATAATTTAATTTAATTTAATTTAATTTAATTCACTCACACACACACACACACACACACACACACACACACACACACACACACACACACACTCGCACACACACACACACTCGCACACACACACACACACACACACACACACTCTCTCTCTCTCTCTCTCTCTCTCTCTCTCAGACACACTAAAGAATGGTGTGTATACTCACATGAGTTTCTCTACTCATTCCTATACAAACTACTTTGAAGAATACTATCTATTCTTTCTATTTCATGTTAATCGTAAAAAAATGTCTGTAGAGTTGGTTTTATTACATATTTCCTTATACATATAATAGAAATAAGAAAATACAGAGGGCTTAAGCGATAGTCAAATCTTAAGAGCTGATTGCCATTGATGGTCTTGACATATTCTCTTTGCATTGCCAAGACATAAAAATTAATTTGAGAAAAGTAGCATAGTTGGTGCGCTTGGTGTGCAAGGGGTCCCGGGTTCAATTCCCGGCAGGGGCGTAGGAATTTTTCTCCAGCCAAGATTATTCCTCAGCTTTCCCTGAGTCTGGAAGTATGATGGTGATGGACGAAGCGGCGTCTGGGCGGGTTTTCTCCGAGTTATCTGGTTTCCCCCGCCATTCATTCCACCAATTGCCCCATTATCACCCTTCCAATGATCCATTTCGCCTGCATTGCATATCATCCTCTTCCTCACACTCTTCCTCATACCTCTGGTCCAGAGGTCCCTGTGCTCCCCGACAGGCTTCTGACCCTAGGCATTGGGTCCTAGGGGCTGTAAGTCCTACATAAGGGGAGGGTAATCAGGGAAAGAAGAAGAAGAGAAAAGTATTTCAAAATTCAAACTTTTAATAGCAATATTATGCGATGTATATAATTCGTGTACTTTAGCGAGATCTACAGTCTTTGTGTAGTACGATTTTGTCTATCTCTTACGGTTTACCACTTATGCAAAGAGGACGTCAGAATCCTATTCAAGATATACACTTCATTTGTCATGAAAATGTCTTATACCGTACCATATTTAATCAAAATCGTTATAGTCATTTTTCAGAAAATCGACATTTTTAAAGAAACGTTGTATCTGAAGGGTAGTTTGGAGTGGAAGAATTTTCTTGAAAATTTTCGTGTGGCAATCTTGGAAGCTGCTAATTAAATGCCTATCAAGTTTGGTATTTAACCGACTTTTCGTTTTTGAATTATGCCGTTCACACACACATGGACCTTTATCTAAAATAGCTTGTTTTTGATTCAGAGGATCTTAAAGGGTGTCTTTCCCTGAATGCTCGTTATCGAATTTTTTGGGAGAATGCCATACTGTCTCTGTCTAGTATATACGTAGTAGAGAAGGTGAAAATGAAAATACTGAAGCTTCAAATCTTACATAATGTGAAAATAATATGTTTTTTCCTTTAGTTTTCTTAGATGCCAAAAATCACGAGTTTGCGAAGAAATGTTGATCCAATTTTTTGGTCGAATGTATACTTCTTCAACCGTAGATAACTTGTAAGGGAAATAAAAGACTTTATACGAAGCATACTCGAACTTCAAACATGTTTTTTTTTTTTTTTTTTAATTTCCTGTAAATGTATTATCGTTATTTGTTTAAGCTTTTCGGTTATGGTTAATACTTCAGTGTGTGGTCTGAATGTCTCTTAAATGTTTTATAAATTAAACTTAATGTTCTTTCTCGTAGAAGCATTTATAAATTGATAAATATTATTTCCTTGGGTATCCAAGTATATACTACAGTACTGACGTTGCTATTTGCTTAGTGCTTAAAAATAAGTGGCTTTCCGGAGTAGTCTTCCTATGTACCGTGTGTTACCTGTTTTATGAAATTCGGATGTGGATATAACCAGCCTAATTTATGCTAAACAATAGGCATTTAGCCCAAAATCTAAGGTATAACAATAATAATAATAATAATAATAATAATAATAATAATAATAATGATAATGATAATGATAATGATAATGATAATGATAATGATAATGATAATGATAATGATGATAATGATAATGATAATGATAATGATAATGATAATGATAATGATAATGATAATGATAATGATAATGATAATGAGAATGAGAATGAGAATGAGAATGAGAATGAGAATGAGAATGAGAATGAGAATGAGAATGAGAATGAGAATGAGAATGAGAATGAGAATGAGAATGAGAATGAGAATGAGAATGAGAATGAGAATGAGAATGAGAATGAGAATGAGAATGAGAATGAGAATGAGAATGAGAATGAGAATGAGAATGAGAATGAGAATGAGAATGAGAATGAGAATGAGAATGAGAATGAGAATGAGAATGAGAATGAGAATGAGAATGAGAATGAGAATGAGAATGAGAATGAGAATGAGAATGAGAATGAGAATGAGAATGAGAATGAGAATGAGAATGAGAATGAGAATGAGAATGAGAATGAGAATGAGAATAACAATAGTAATAGTAATAGTAATAGTAATAGTAATAGTAATAGTAATAGTAATAGTAATAGTAATAGTAATAGTAATAGTAATAGTAATAGTAATAGTAATAGTAATAGTAATAGTAATAGTAATAGTAATAGTAATAGTAATAGTAATAGTAATAGTAATAGTAATAGTAATAGTAATAGTAATAGTAATAGTAATAGTAATAGTAATAGTAATAGTAATAGTAATAGTAATAGTAATAGTAATAGTAATAGTAATAGTAATAGTAATAATAATAATAATAAAGAAAAAACGGGGCAAACTATTGATATTGTATATCACGGTGCAATTTATTTGTTGATTGGTACCATGGGAACAGTTTAATGGCAGCTCCCACTAAATACAAAGTACTACTAACCTTACAATGGGTGTACTAGCATCAAACTATTCCGTAAAATTCAAAAAGAGTCTTCCGGGCTGATTTGCCGTGGTCTGCTGGAGTAACTTGGTCCAGACGTTTCGTCCACTACTGCGGTGGACATCATCGGTGGCGTGGTCAGACGCAACTGTATTTTCACCAAGAAGACTTCGACCACGCCACCGATGATGTCCACCGCAGTAGTGGACGAAACGTCTGGACCAAGTTACTCCAGCAGACCACGACAAATCAGCCCGGAAGACTCTTTTAGAATTTCGAACACCGGCCGTGAAAGCCTACGCCTATTCCGTAAAACTTACTTTGCAAATCTTGTTTTGAAGTAACAGTTTCCAGGTTAAGTATATCGTACTGCATTTACTAATACGGATTGTGTTGCAAAACCGACGAGTTACCTGGTACAGTTGCTGATACTAATGTCAGCTGAAGAAACGGAATGGCATCAAAAGTAACCAGTGGTAAATGTGTTGCAGTTGGTTTTTGGTGAGTTCCAGTATCTCGCATTCTCTATATCTAAGAACTTAAAGATAGCGAAACTAAGTGAATGACTCAGATAATCTATCTCTTATGTACAGCATCATTAAGGAACGAAATATGTATCCAAATTTGGATCCCTCATAACCCAGTTTGCCAAAAACGGCGAGGACAGAGTGCAGAATTTGATTGCTGACTACCTGGTATACGTTTTTGGACGTATGCGTGCACAAACTGTTCCAGATAATTTAAACAAACTAGTTCCGAGCCTCACCTGCTGATATTTATATGTCTTGGCCCTCAGGAATGCCAAGTAACACCTTATGTCAATTCTCCCATACGTAATTTAGTTGGTGCAATAACAATGAATATGTGGACCACACAGACCCAAGCTAGATTGTTTAAACTTGAGGTCATCATATGATCCTTATCAAGATAAGAGATCAAAGGTCAGATTTTGAGGAAAACAAAAAGGTTAGTCCAAATAGTTCATCAGAAACAGGTTCAGTTGTGCAATAATCAATAAAATGCGTTTCGTTGCACTTATAGAGGTGGCTGAGACCGAAGACAGGTGTTTAAAAGGCTTCATTTATGCCAGCCGTGGTAATAAATAATTGCTCTTTGTATGAGCTCTTATCTAACGAAAGAATAGACAATATTTCAGGGTATATTGCTTGCAATGAAAAAAGCTAAACCAACGGTAGCCAAAATTTCGGGAATAATGACAAAAGCAGTTTTAGACCACAAAATGGTATATTTTAATAAAACTATGTCTTTTCTGTGACTATTTCGTACATAGATAATTAAATTAAAATATACGAAGTATAACTAGATCATTCTTTTGTTGAGTCAGTGTTTTATAACTGTATCCTTTAAATCGCTGGTTGTCTGTTATAACAAGAGAAGATCGAAAAACATCTAATCGTTGGCTTTCCTTTTTCCTCAGTTGGCAAAGTTGAGTAAGTTGAACTACACATATCGAAATTAATATATTTTCGGTTATTTCTGTAGAATTTTACATTTTCTGGTCAAATCTCTGCGATATAGTATTTAAATTCATGTTTTATTTATAAAATCGTCTAAATATCATTCAACGGTGTGAGCTGCCCAGATAAATTCTCTCGCTCTACTCGCAGAGGTCTTACGATATTAAACTAAACTGAACTAAACCCCTAGCGTAACAGCCCATGAAGAACCAAGGCTTACCGCCCAGCCGCTGCGCCCACCACCTCTACCCACTACAGGCTCATTGATGGAGAGTGGGACGTGGCCAGCGCCCCGAGCCCTCCCAGTCCTCTTGACCTGGGGCCACTACTTCTCCATCAAGGTGCTCCTCAATTGGTCCCCCCGCGAGGCTGAGTGCACCCCGTGCTTACAATATTACTTGTGATAAATTTTTATTTTCCAATTATATAACATTCAATAGGAATGACAAGGGTTTTTATTCACATTTTCGTTTGCAGAGACAGAGATCTACGAACGCTTTTCTGCGAATGTTTATTTTTCAGATTCCGGGGTCTTCAAAACGTGCACTTTCAATGATAATTTACCACCAACATTTTTATAGGCAATTAAAGTATAGGTAATTAGTATGAGCTGAAAACTAAAAAATAAACAATTAGAGGCTTATTATACTTTGAGGTATGTTTCCCTAAAGAAAGAATTCAGGTTTGTGTAGTTACTAAGTTCCTAAAGACTACATTTCCTTATATATTTATGTGAACTGTTCTCACCACAAATTCTTCCCGTGCTTGACCTTTTCAAGTGTTTCCAGGTATGCAATACAGAATGTGGAAATATGAATGCGGGCGAGTTGTCCGGAATGGTAAACTATGTGAACTATGTGAACATGTAGCTCAGGAGAATCACAACATAAATGTACCGCTTTGGATAATTTTTGTATATTAATTTAGAATATCGTTTCAGTTTTCTCAAAAGATGAGTAAGTTTAGAAAAAAATTGTAATATTAATTAAATTTCGTTACGTTAGGAGTATTTTCGTTTTATTATTTCCACTGCCTCTCTTATGTAGAATATTATGGTTTTGTAAAAGTCATGTTGCTAACACTGATGTATCAACATGTTCAGGGTAAATGAACATCGCAACCCGAAGACTATCATGACCACGAGAAAGGCAAAACAATACCATAGATTTACATATAATCTATAATATATCTATAAATATTCAGGACTGTCTAAAAATAGTGTATAACGCACGGGCTAAAAGGGTTTTATTTTGCTCGTAGGTTTCCTCAACACGACCTGCGGCCTCGTTTCGGAATCACACCTACTCACAAAATAAAATCTTCCTTTTAACCCTTGTATCATAAATAACTATTATATCACCGGATTTACAGTTGATTTCACAGCGTATTCAGCTATACAACCCACAAGGTGTGCAAGTCTATCTTTGTATGTTGTATTGAGGCACCCACCATTAAATTTTGTGTTAGCTATAATTTTCAATAGTTTTTTGCTTTCTCCGCTAAGTATTCCGTTGAACCCAAAAAGTCGATACCGAGGTTGAACGGAAATACATGTTTTGAAACTCCCTGAATAAAAAACAAACAATGTTTAGAAACAGTTATTGTGTGTGTGTGTGTGTGTGTGTGTGTGTGTGTGTGTGTGTGTGTGTGTGTGTGTGTGTGTGTGTGTATGTGTGTCCATGAACAACATAACTGAAAAACGAAAAACTCATTCAGAACTTTCTGTAGCATTAACCATTAATGTTCCTTATTAAATCTTAAAGTTTGTCCATGTTAAACCATCATGATGCACCCATCTATAAAGCATGTTACTGTTTTTGTTTCCCTTTCTTTCTTTTCCTTAATGAGTTAATTAGTGAAAAATACCTACTTACGATCTCCAAACTGATGTTTTGTTTCTCGCATGGCGCATACATTTAGATCCATTTTGCTTAAAATGAAGTTGGTTCATTGAAATTTGTTGTGAATAGAAGTATACTGGGTGTCCCCCACCCCCCCCCCCAAAAAAAAAAAAAAAAAAAAAAAAAAAAAACACCGGTAACGCTTAGTGTGTGGTTCGGGATTGCAAAATGGTCGGTTTTCAGCACGGTTTGGACGCTGTAGCGCATCGAAGCCTGAGAACGAATGGTTTTAACAATTTGTTAAGATTTGTTTTGGAAGGTATGCAAGCTTTTAGCCATCTGTGTACTGGGATGAATGACCTGAGGATAATGACATTCCTGCGCGTGCGCTAAATTCCTCCATAGAGTCCTTGGTGTGCATCCTACTGCGTTACTTGTGTAGTTTTCAATACAGTAACGTTTTTAACAGCAGTGTGACACGTATCAGTACACAGCTGATTTGAGGACCAACACTCTTTGATGTAAATGTGAGAATCACCTCAACGTCGCTTCTTCAAATCGATGGATCGGTAGAGGTGGTCCAGTTCCATAGCCAGCACGGTCGACAGATCTGACACCTCTCCACTATTTTCTGTGGAGTTGTATGAAGAGTATGGTGTGTATGGCACTCCCGTAACGTCAGCGGAGACCCTTACGGCTCACTTCTGTGAAGCGATTGAAAATCTTCAAAGACAACCGCACGTATAGGATCACATGCGTGAGGCACGATATAGGCTCTGCAATGATGTAGGAGGTACCCAGCTCGAAGCCCGTTTGTAATGTAGACACCTCGATGTTGGGTTTATTGACGAAATATTAACGTACACCCATATCACACTTCAATGCGCTATAACGTCCAAACTGTACATTTCCGGACAGGGGTTCCTATTTGAAAAACCCATGAGTTTGCCGTCCCGCACAACATACTAAGCGTTGTCGGTTTTCTTTGGGACAACCTGTATATTTATTACTTGAATACTTAAAGGATTATATGAAGATGTAACAGATACAGAAAGTTGTTCGTGACACATCATATTTACTTATTTATTTTAGAAATCTGTAATGAACTATCAACAAAACGTATTTCGTTATAATATATTTCCTAGAAGACTTAAAATTCGAAGAAAGAGAAAAAGGCATAATTAGCTAGTCTGGCTACTTAGGGTTGGCATACTTACTAATTATCCATGATGGATTGTCGGAAAGGCGGTAAACATTTTTCAGCATGAACGGCATTTTCTTGCCCATGTGATCCCAGCTGGTACCCGGATTCTCTCTCGCTAATATCTGCTGTGTCCTTCAACTTCAGCCAGACACCAATAAGAATCAGGTATGACTACTACCATAACTTAAAGTGGCTCCCACTGAAACTTTACGGCCGTGAGGCGGTGTAAAAGGTTTCCAGAACAGAAAGGAAGAGTAGTTTGACAAATGATGGTGACCTCTATCCACAGATTCCATTCTTTCATGAAATACGATAGGCTAGGAACGTTGTTCCATACAGCATACGATGTAGAGATGTGAATCTTGCAAAATCGGCATATATCTTATGTCCTGGGGATCCATAAAATACCTCCATCCCCTTCCATTCCTAATTGGAGATCGTCTTCAGAATAAGGAATACAGGAACTGGAGGAGGGGAAATGAGACACAGATCCCAAGGAGAGGCACTAAATGTGTTTTAGCATTTACCTCTGAACTAATAAATTGCTTTATTATTATGAAAAGCTAAAGGTATTAACATATAAACATGAATCAACTTTTTAAAAATGTTGAAAATATTGAATATATTTATGTAGTATCTACTTGTGTATAATTTTTACTTTTTCTGAAAATAACTTAACACTGTCATTAACAGTACAGGAAAATCCCTTGTAATACCCTGATATTTATTTTGCACACATTGATCAACGAGGAAGAGCTGATTGAAATGTAAACAGAAAGCGTGATATCATGACACTTTATGTAGTTCAATTTTAATATTTACCAGTAAAGAAAAAATAATTATGAATTACATTCACATGACTATGTATTCTTTCACAAATTAGTCATATTCTTCTATCTAATTCATGCTAATGTTATTACATATTTCCGTATAGAAATATCGGAATGTGGTGGGCTTAGGAAGCGATAGTCAAATCTTTAACCGCTGGTCGCAAAGTTATGGTTCTGAAATTACATCGTTTGCCTGGGAAGGAGACGGGGTGAAAGAGTAAAGACTTCTCATCTGATAAAAGTGTAAGTACTGTAAAATCCAAACAAACAACAAGGAATATCTCCAAAATAATTAACTTCTCAAAAAAATGTATTCGACATATGTGCGTTTTAACATACTTTACATATATTGTAGTACGATTTTATCTGTCTCTTATGGTTTAGCAGTTATGCAAACGTCATGCAGAATGAAGACAACTTTAGAGGCTATTCCAAGAAAATTCCAGATACAAATTTCTTTTGTAATGACATGTTAACGATATATTATCTTAATCAAAATGGTCAGTCATATTAAGAGAATCAAAATCCTCAAAAAAAGTGTTCCATGTAACATGTACTTTGGGGTGGGAGGATGTTGTTAAAAATCTTTGTGTTCCTTCCTTGCAAGACGATGAATTTAAGTAACAAGTTTGATATTTAACAGGCCAGTCGTTTAAGGGTCATGTTGTTCATGCATACACACACGCGCGCGCTTTTTTTTACTTTTTCTACTACAAGTAGTATTACATTCCACCCAAAAATTCGATGTCGAGATTTCACAGGAAATATATGTTTTGAGATCCCCTGAATAAAAAAAAAAGGTATTTTTAGAAAAAGGTCCATGCGTGCGTGTGTGTGTGTGTGTGTGTGTGCGTGCGTGTCTGTGTCAGTCTGTGGACAGCATAACTGAAAAACGAAAAGACGGTTAAAAACCAAAGTTGATATTTAAGTTTAAAGTCTTTCAAGGATGCGACACGAATTTTTTAAGAAAATAGCCCCACCATAAACTACCCTTTACATGGAAAATTTTGATTTTCCTGAAAATGGCTCTAACGATTTTGATTAAAATGACATACGTTTAAGATATTTGTATGACAAATGAAGTGTAAATTTTGAATTTTCTGGCATTAGACTATGTAGTCTTGTTTACTCTGGATGACTTTTGAATAACTCGTAAACCGTAAGAAATAGACAAAATTTTACTATACAAACAATGTAAAACTCGCCAAAACACACAATTTATGTATATATATATATATATATATATATATATATATATATATATATATATATATATATATTTGTAGATTGAACTATTTTGGAGATATTCCTTGTTATTTATGTCAGTTTCAGAAAACTTGAAATTTTCGTGAAATGGAACATCGTTGTTCATTTCTTTATATGTTAAGCGTGCAAAGAGAACGGGATCTCAAAGCTTTAAAAGATTTGACTATCGCTCAAAGCCTGCTGTATTTTAACATTCCCCTTGTACCTATAAGGAAATAACCAGTAAGGTAACTTGTACAAATGTTTATCTCGACTAGCACGAAGAACATATAGGAACAATGGTTAGCACAAGAATAGAGAAAGTCATGTGAGTGCAACACATCAAATGTTTTAAACTGGTATCCATATTTAAAAGTTTCCGGAAGCTGCAACATCAGATGTTAAAAATAGATAAACTTAAAAGTGAAAACTGGCTGATGTTTTGCGCACAAAAATGCTTGTTTTCCTAAAGTTTAAGTTTAAGTTTTGTGAGTTTCCTGCCCACATCATTTAGAACATTATAGAAGAATATGCAAAATCTGGACTCAAGTTTCATTTTGGAAAAATCAATTATATGGTTAGAGGAGTTGAAAATTAATACTTAATAATTGAAACTAGATGTTTATGTTTATATTGATACTTGCCTGCGATACAAATCAATGTAATTGGTCGTTATAATATAGTCTAAACGTATTAAAACTAGAAATATTTTATTACATAATATATAACGAAAGCTCCCATTAGTATCATAGGATTACATTTTAAAGAGCCAACGAGAGCTTGTATGTTTTAATGCGTCTTCCTTATATCATAACTGTGTAACGGTAATCGGTTCGTACCATCTACAAACATATTGCCGAATTGTTATTGATAGTTTTACTCAGCCTACATTTAGAAACATCTGTATTGAAGTTATCCTCGTATCATGGGTGTAAATTTCATTCCTCCTTGTAAATAAGCCCAACCTGTCCTAAATACACATGGCCAGCTATAACATACAATATAGCCAAGTGACTACCAACATATTCTCATGCTCAAATAAAGGCCTGTAATATTACTGATAAAATTAATCTGTAATTATTCTAATGGTGTTCTTCTGCATTAGTAAAACTTTATTAACGTTTACATTACTGCCCTAGAGAATCAATCCATAAGAAAGTACATTTTCAGAAAAAGCAAACCAAACAGATCTCAAATAATTAGGGGGAATTGGAAGTTTTACTTCTTAATAAACATAATACATAAGGCAGTTTAGCACAAACATGAGGTGTACTAAGTTAATTTCGAATTTTTAAGAGTGCTTAAACATATTAATTGCATATTATGCAGAGTTTTCTTAAGTGTGAACAACTGTGTTAGTAGTTAGGGGTAATTAGAACTATGAAATATTAGATTCAATTATCACACGATCTGTTATATTTTGTATCTCTCATAAGAACCTGATGTTAAGCCAAAAACGTTGCATCATAAGCATATACCAAAGTTTGAGGCTGCATATTGGCATGAGTGACCAGAAATAAGAGATGCAAATACAGATCCCTGAGGAACCCCATAAGAAATATATTTCAACTCTGACACCATACCATTCAACACAATATTGTGCTTTCGATTATATAAATATGTAATAAGTAAATTTAACTCTGCTACAAAACCCAAATAATTTAATCATTTCTAAAATAAGCTAACGGCTCGGATAATCGAATGCCTGACTTAAACTACAGAAGACTGCACAGGAATAATAATTTTCTTCGAGGTGTTTAATATAATTTTATAACACAAATTACTACATATACGAAGCTACATCCAAGTCTGTTGTTTCTTATACAGCAATTTGTTATAGTCAAGATGTCTGTGCATTATTTTGTTAATAATTGCTTAAGAACCGTACCTATAATTGGAAGCATAAAACTGGATCTGTAATTACCAGACTAATTTTATCACTTCATTTATACAACAGACTGATATTTGTAACCTTTAAAGAATCGGGAAATATTCCATTAAACGAAATATGATTAATAATTTCCAAATATTTTACAGTTACCGATACTAATATATTTAATAAACTTACTAGGCTTTTCAAAGTGATCTCTCTTGTCATAATTTTTCATTTTCATTAAAATCTCATCACTACTCACTTATTTCCATTTACATCTTACAGGAGGTTGAGGAAATTTAATAACATGTTCTTGAACAAAACACTTGCCTTGGGATATGTGTCAACACCTAGCTGATTTACAGAAATTCAATAAACGCGTTAGCTGTAATGAAGTAGATTTAAAGGTACAGATAAATATAAACAATTAGGAAGTATAATTACTGTGATGGAATAAATGACACAGAGATTAAAGGACATCTAAACGGAGGTAAAGATACAAATATTCATAAAAAACAAACAAAATGTAGAAATCAATTTATAAGGAATGCAGCTTTATATCGATAAAGATTTGGCAAATGAAAAACAGATAACACGGATTATTGGTGAACAAGAAGAGAAGGTGTAAAAATTAAACAATTAGAGGATAAAGCTAGCAAATTAATGAAGTAAAAGGTCTGCCAGCACGATAAACAATTTTTACAGAAATATATTGAAAATAAGTGAAGAAAAGGTACCAAGAATGAGTAAATTCCAGCAAAAAAAAAAATAAATAAATAAGTAAGCTAAAAATAAAACAAAAACAAAGGAGGAAAGCCAATGTCAGAGGAAAAGGGCATTATGGAAACGATAGGTAGAAGACAACTAAAAGAACATTGGACAGAGCAGAATGGTTTTCTGCAGCGAGAGAAGTGTATAACTGACGAATATCTGAATAACATTGAAAACTGAGAAATATTTAGTAGTATAGGTACAAACTATAAACACTTTTGCAAAATGAGTCAATCATAGTTTTCTATCAAGAGTGGATAAACAAAACAAATCCGGTCTTCACCGTCATTCTTCTATGACTAACTCAGCATACGAACCATTCCAGTGAAAGATTGACTGGAAATGTTACGTTATAATCGTCAGTCTGGGGGGCTCAGTTGGTTAGACGCTGGTCTACCGATCCCAAAGTCGCGGGTTCAAATCTGGCCCAGACCGATGACTTTTAAGTGTGTTTAAAAACGACAACTCCATGTCAATAGATTTACTGGCCTGTAAAAGAACTCTTGCGGGTCAAAATTCCGGCACACCGACGGTGGTAATATGATCCTGGCAATTGACAGCTGCCTTAAACAACAAAATAATTTAATTTTACGTTATAATCGCACACTAACATAATGTACAGTTTGGTCCTACAATATTAATATTTTGCATCTTTCAAGTTTTCGGATTTGGATAGATGGCCATTCAAATGTCCCGTAACCATAAAGTTTTGCTTAGAAGACACATAACTATCAGGTTTTGTAATGAATGATTTATATTTCGAGTATACTTTGGCGCAGGTTTAAGCATTCAACAGCACAATTGATTATGTGAGAAATTAAACTGCGTCTCTGATTAGAATAACAGAACCGAAAGGAACATTTCAAATATCGCTACATAAAAGCTGGCTTGTTGACAGATATGAGAAAATTTTGGATATCATGATATATCTAAACTTAATACCGAATTCACAAGTATGTTTAAAACATATTTTGTTTTTTTAAGTTTTGGAGTTTGAAATGAGTGATCTGACTGTCGTTCAAATAATTTGCAGATAAGTTTATCTAAACCATAATGTCTATTCTGTGGTAGTGTGTCTGCTGTTTTACGTAATGAGCATAGCATTCTGAAAAGTACAAGGATAATTGTATCTACATTGCTAAAGGAAAACAAATTCCACAATACCTTCGTTCTAGCAGTACCAGATCCATCAACCTGTTAATCAGCAGCTTTCGTGAAGCTTTCGTTCTTCTTGGTATCACTTTGTTTGCTGCTTGCAAATAACAGTAAAATGTCTGAAAAGAGACGTCTCGCTGACGAGAAATGGATAAAAGTGGACATGTGGGAAGAACTGTTTAAATGAGCGTGATATATCGGGTGGAATACGAACGTACTCAAGAGTTTATGGCTCACCACACAGTTAGTGAGCTAAGGTCAGGGGAACATGTCCATAACTTCTCGAGCATGAAATTTAGTGCTTGCAGTCAACTTGTCCCAGATTGAGGGGAAGAGGGAGAAGACTCGGGAGCCCACCTACCGCTTACAGGTGCTGTTTCTCTGGGTTCATCCCAAACAGGGGTGCGTAATAATCTTTGGCACCTGTTACCTTATATCCATTAAACATATTCTTCAAAAAATCATTGCTATCTTACAGTCAATGCTTCTCAGTGGATATAAGAGTTTTCATAAAGACCGAATAAGATGATCTTTACTTAGTTTAGATTTTTTGCATTCTAATTGAACAAGAAACGGAATCGTGCTGCCAATAATTACTTCATGGTACACTAGCTGAGTGTTATTCATATCGTTGATTAAGCGTTTACCAATCTGCGTACTTAAAGCCTATGCCTCAGTAATACTTATCTGGAACAAAATTTACCAAAAAGGCCGAGAAGTTTCAAATTCTTAAATCCTGAAATCACAGATTACATAAGACACTGAACACTGATGATAAATACATGTTTACAATGCTGAGAAACAAAAGTCGGTGATCAGTGTTGATTAAGTTTGTTAAGAACACCCTATCTACATCGGAATCACATTTTAAAATATGGGCCCGAGGAAAACACAATTATGGATCTGAGAAAATATATTTTTAATGCAGTTTTTGTGTCCCTCTCTTACTTTTCGTTAGAAGCATAAGTATAAGCTTGAATGTGAATTATTAAATATTTTGGAACATAAACACTCCAGTTATATTTGTAAATTATTATTATTAATCACGGTCCAAAATAGCCTATCAATAGACCGGCCATTAAATTCCATTGACTCACTCACTTATTATATCAGTCAATTATCATCTTTGTGTTTGGGTGCTCTTTTTCCTATAAACTCAAACAGAAATAAAACTCTCTACGGATCACTCCATGCTTAGATTCAAGATAAATTCAGTCCTGCAAGTAATAAACCACTGAAAATGGTTTGTCGGTTAAATTCTGCACATGCGCATCCACAATTAGTATGTGGATTTGCATATGTGTATGCACAATCATCCCAAGGTTCGTTATATTGATTTTGAGACATTGGTCTCCGTGATAAAAATAAAGCTGCATGTGCTTATTTCACTGCATTAGGATAAACGTCATTCCTGTTTCCAGTCTGAGTGTAGAAGAATAGAAGGAAAGTGTGTACCCTGGAGCATACATATTAACTGAATTACTCATGCCAAATTATGCTTTAATCATAATGCTCCAGAAAGCACTGCAATAGGAATATTTAAGAGAATATACTATCCTAAAATATTGTCCCTGGTGTTCAATTGCTTGTTTCACACAGCTCATAGGGTCATACGAGTACTTCCGAACAAAGATGAAGATCCCGTTCATGCGTGAAACTGGATAAACTGGAAACCGAATAATAATACAGAGCAAGGGTTAATACTTTCATAGAATTCTCTGCGGGAAATAGTGTCATCACTTTCACAGGTCATGCCATTATCTTCAAGACCACTTCTTACTTTAAGGAGGAAGAATAATTTATTTACTGTTTAAATCGTTATTTAATTTTCATTCTTGCTGTAAGAGAAGATAGTGTAAGTGTATAAAATAATTACGTCTCATGTTCACTATGTTATGTGTATGCATCATGTATGTACATATTTGTCAGTTTTACAAACGTTTATAAAAGTTTATAAAATTGCTTCATTATCAGCTAACTTAGAGCCAGATCTATTCAGTTAAATGAGTAATAAGATCGCAATGACGGTCTAAAAGTAAGACCTCTCTAAGACCAGTCTTCATATATGAGTGTTGCTGTTTGTGATTAATGGCAGAAGGTTAACGCTTCTAAGCCATACAAATCTATAATGGCTTTATTATACAGTAGAACGTCCAGAATATGCCTGTTCAATAACCAAACATAACGTTTTTAACAACAAATAATATTTTGCAGTATTGTTATTGTAAGAACTAGTTAGAATTATGATGCTCCTCTTCTTCTTAATAAAACTTTGTACATTACATGAATAACTTGCTAATGTCAATGCCTTATGATAAGAGATAGACAAAATCTTAATGTACAAAAAATGTACATCTCCCTAAAACACACTAACCAAAGTTGGTATCTAAGTTTAATATCTTTCAAGGATGCGACACGAAGATTTTGAAGAAAATAGCCCCACCCTAAACTACCCTTTACATGGAAAAATTTTTGAAGCTTTTGAATTTATTGAAATGGTTCTAACGATTTTGGTTAAAATGTCATATGTTTAACATATTTGTGTGGTATATTTTGAATTTTCTGGCTATAGCCTGTGTAGTCCTGTACACTCTGGATGACTTTTGAATAACTCCTAAACCGTAAGCGATTGACAAAATCGTACTATACAAAAAATGTAGATCTCGCTTAAACACTCAATTTATGTCTAAATAAATGTTTTTTGTAGAGTGAACCGTTTGGGAGATATTCCTTGTTACGTGTGTCAGTTTCGGAAAACTTAAAATATGTAGCGAAAGTATTGTATTCCACCCAAAAATTCGATGACGAGATTTCACCGGAAATATATGCTTTGAGACCCCCTGAATCCAAAAAGAAGCATTTTTAGAAAAAGGTCTGTGTGTGCGTGTGTGTGTGTGTGTGTGTGTGTGTGTGTGTGTGTGTGTGTGTGTGTGTGTGTGTGTGTGTGTGTCTTGTCAGTGTGTGGACAGTATAACTCAAAAGGGAAAAGTCCGTCAAAAACCAAATTTGGTAGGTAATTAAGTTTAATGTCTTTCAAGGATGCGACACAAAGATTTGAAGAAAATAGCTCCACCCTAAACTACCTTTTATATGGGAAATTTTTCGAAAATTTTGATTTTCTTGAAAATGGCTCTAACGATTTTGATTAAAATGTCATATGTTTGAGATATTTTTATGACAAATAAAATGTATATTTTGAATTTCCTGGCTATTGCCCCTGTAGTCGTATTTACACTGGACGACTTTTGAATAACTGGTAGACCGTTAGAGATAGACCAAATCATACTCTACCAAAAATGTAGATCTTGGTAAGATACACAATTTATGTCGAAATAAATTTTCTTGTAGGGTGAACCATTTTAGAGATATTCCTTGTGTGTGAGTTTCGGAAACCTCAAAACTTTCGTGAAATGGAACATCGTTGTTCATTTTTTATATGTTAAGCGTGCAAGGAGACGGGATTTCAAAGCTTTAAAAGATTTTACTATCGCTCAAAGTCTACTGTATTCTAATATTCCCCTTGCACCTACAAGGAAATAAGCAATAAGATAATTTCTGCGAATGTTTATCTCAACTAACACGAAGAAGATATAGGAATAAGAGTTTGTAAGGATGGTTAGTAAAAGGGTAGAGAAAGTCATGTGAGTGCAACATATCAGATTTCTATTATAGGTCTTCAGTAACACCAGAAGAATTACTATTTGTACCTACATAACATAAGGGTGGATCAACCTAGTCTCTCCCAATTCTTGTAGATTTACACTTCAGAAATGGCTTATTTTCATTTTTTATAAACATGCAATATCTAGTCCTTTCTAGCTTTCTTGTATTATCAACAATCTGTTTATGGTTTATTGAATATTGTTAATGAATCTGTCGTCATATTTGCGGATAAATATATTATAAATGGAACAGGTACAATGAATAATTGTTGAATTAAGTATATTTAGCTTCAGAGAGGCACTTATTTCACTTTTTCGCACTGAATTTTCAATTAAACGTGCCTTTACTGCTAGTACAAATACTGTATTGCTGCTCTCACAGTGAAAAAAGCTGGTTTGTTATATTCACATGACTTTCTCCACCCTACACCCGTAAATGCAACGGCGATAGAGGAGAATGGATCGTTACTCAAATGTTTAAAACGGCGTTATATCGTGGCCTTGGAATTCCACACTTTCGTTTCGCAAGAAAAATTGAACTCTTCAAAGAGCTTCAAAACTTAAAAATTCAAACCAATTACAATGAATTTCTCGAAAAATATGTCACAAAAAGTTGTTCGAAAGGAATCTAAACTTCTGGTGCAGCAAGTTTTTGTCCATTTATGGTTTACTAGTTATACAAAATCTTTCAACATTTCTTCGAATGATGAGCGTTTCAAAGGTTTTTGCCAGAAAATTCGAATTTTATTTCCCATATAAATATCTTAGATACGTCATGTTTTAATCCAAATCGGTAACACCATTGTTTTGAGAAAGCTAAAAATAATGGGAAAGTCTGCTTATAGAGGTAGTTTGGAAAAGAGGATTTTCTTGAAAAGTTTCATGTCATAGCCTTAGCTATGACTGAATTCAAATGCCAAGTTTGATATGCATCGTTATTTATCCTTTGATATTTATTGTTTTTGAGTGCTCGGTTTACATATGCGTTTGCCCGCGCACGTACAGGAATACACAGAGGACCATTTTCTAAATGCGCATTATTTTGCCCTCAAACTATGTGTTACCGGTGGATTATTGATATCAATCTTTTATACAATGCGATATTTTCTTTGCCTTACTAGGAACATGGTAGCGAAAATAAAACTACTGAAAAGCCTATCAAGACATTTATGAAAAGAGCATAAGGTAGAACCTTGGCCTCTTGGTGCACGGTCACGTAATTATAACAATGTAGATGTATAACAGAAGTATAACAATGGCACATTGAAATATAAAGGAATTTCAAAACTCTGAAAATGTGAAGGTTTATTCTTAACCACATTATTATTATTATTATTATTATTATTATTATTATTATTATTATTATTATTATTATTATTATTATTATTATTATTATTATTATTATTATTATTATTATTATTATTATTATTATTATTATTATTATTATTATTATTTATTATTATTATTATTATTATTATTATTATTATTATTATTATTATTATTATTATTATTATTATTATTATTATTATTATTATTATTGTTAGTATTGTTATTATTATTATCATCATTGGCATTATTATTATAGTTATTATAGTTATCATTATCATTGTTGTTATTATTACTATTATTATTATTATTATTATTATTATTATTATTATTATTATTATTATTATTATTATTATTATTATTATTATTATTATTATTATTATTATTATTGTTGTTGTTGTTGTTGTTGTTGTTGTTGTTGTGGAACTATTTTGTCTGTGAGAATTTGTTCATTTTCTTCAATTGTGTCGTATTCATTATACATTTAACGTGAATTAAAGGATTCTTTAACGCATATTTTATAATCTGTGTTTTAAGTGTTAAGTGCCGGCCTTTGGATCCCAAGGTTGTGGGTTCAAACCCGGCCCAGATCAATGCTTTTTAAGTGTGCTTCAAAGTGACAGCCCATGTCAGTAGAGTTACTGGCATGTAAAATAAGTTCTGTTGAACAAAATTCCGGTATGCCGGTGGAGCTTCAATGATGCTTGAAATTGGCAGCGTCGTTCACACCGAAATAATTTTAATTTTCGTCATCTAGAGTCCCAAGATTCTGATTATGAAATCCTTTCCATTCTGGTTGAATTTTATATCAATATAAAATCACTAATGGTACGCAAAGATTTGCTTCGAGAAAGGTTTATGAGATTACTTATTTCATGGCATTAGCATTTTCTAAAGTATTAGATGTCTTGAATTCGTGCGCATGTGTATCAAACTGATTTTGAAATATTAACTTTCGTTTAGTTTCCTATATATTGCATCATCTCGTTAAAAGGTAGAGAGAGTGGTGATATTTATGCGTACTTTTTGTGATATGCTATGTTATACCTAGTTAAAATTCACATGTAATAATTTTGGGAGGAAATAGTACGAGCTTATGGCCTTGCCTGTTTTGTTGACATTGGAGTTAAATGAATTATCCCTTCATCAATGTACCAATTACGTATTTTTAAGGCCTAGGCCGCTAGCACTTTCACACTCTTAAACTTAACAATATTTTCATTAATACAGATATAAATTATAATCAAACCTGTTTGTCGATTTTTACCACCTCAATAATTGTCCTCTTATTTATTTATATTGCATATTTATAATTTAAAAGAATAAAGCACTGCAATTAGTCCAACTTGCGTTGTTATGACGATCGAGGATATTATGCAGAATTTTGATACACGTTCCGCTATATAAACAGAGTAGGTCGTGCTCAAATCAACAATTACCCATAATAATCATAACGGCTAACTTGAGCGAGTGTGTTGATTCTCAAATCGAAAAAAAAATTGGAAAATGGGCTGTACTCATACCTGAAAAATCTAAAGAGAGACACAAAAGATGCTGTAGTTAATATATGCTAATAAAATTCAACCATCAAGACACCACGGAAAAATGAACGTTATGTTTCAAGGTTAGTATTTCACGTTCATTCATACGTCGTATTAAATTACTAATTATCTCCCAAAAAGTTGTATGCAATATACGTGTGTTAAATGTTTTATTAATCCTCGGAAATTGAAAAGATAGAAAAAATCACAATCTTTATATTTCAGTATACTATTACATAGCAGCCAAGTGCTTTATCTACATGGAAACTTTGAAATGATGAGTCCTAAGTTAGAAACATTATCCGACCAGATACCTTTAGCGGCTAATATAATTACGGATCACCTTTTAATACATGACCCATGGACAACCCTTGCTCCTCCGCAGTCGCCGCCGCCGCTGCCGCCGCCGGCCAGAAGATCGTCTTGTGACACGTCAAGGCAACTTGTTGTTACTAGGCCGGGATTCACAAATTCAGCAACGACGATTTCTTGTTAATGGGTCAACTCCTCCTCCAATTGGAGATGTGTCGTGATGAGCAAGTTTTTTGGTATATAAGCTGCATAGGAATCTTCGGACAGCATCAGTTTCCTCCTCGCAACTGACACTTGCCCAGTACCATGGCTTTCACAGTGAGTATATGCAATGTCTATTCTCTAGTTTCATTAATTTCTAGCACTAAGGAATAATACAAAGAGAGGTACTTAGGCTTTTCGCTACTTAGTCTTGGCAGTCATTTTTATTTGCTTGAGAAATGCTGTGGTTTTCCAAAGTGGATGCTCGATTCGTATCCCAGGCATTCTCTACTAATTTATTTTCTATCACAACTTCAAAATCAACTTTCCATTCAGAAGCTGCCCTTTAATACTTTTAACACTGCGTAACAAATTTGTACAGTATCATCATGAGAGTTATCATTGTTATTTCCTAAGATATTAACGTTTTAAAAATATTGTTAATGTCCCTTTTATATGCTACCTTTAACATCGACGGTCATATATCGGAGGCTTTTAACCTTTCGGGAATAATTGTGTTCACTCGCTTAGGTATGGTTTTGATCTTTGGGTTCCTATTAGTTTGGGTTAACGTATTACATGAAATTAACACACATATTCACACTCCCGTTCATACTTTTAGACTCTAGGTAGGATGTGTCATAATCCTACTTAAAGAAAAATACCCGCTCTTCTAGCCGGAGTTGAACTCGGGACCCCTTGCAGGCAAGTGTCCCACTAACTGAGCCATGGGACCAATCTAAAAAAAATAGTACTTCTTATTGCAAAGGCAAATTCGACCTCTACGAATGAAATGTACAAAATAAATTATGCGTACAGAAATTAATTTGTTATTTAAATTGGAGATTAGAAGAACAATTCCCTTTAAGTTTTCTCTGTTGTTTTCCTTTTGAAGAAAGGCAGCATAATTGAAGTTAATACTCCTAGCTTAAAGTTGCCTGTACGTAGTTTAAATATAATCTGGAAATTGTAGCATTTACGATGTAAACAATATTCAGAAATAAGCTTTGAGAATAAAGGGACACTGATCAGTTGATTTCCTTATTTGTTTACACATTAAGTTACTTTAATGCAGTATTTTCCCATTATTTTGCTTAAGTTTCGGTTTTAATTAGATATAATGCATTTAAGTAGTTTGCAAGTTTGTAATCAGAAAGCTTTTAATAGTTGAAATTTGTCAAATGTGTAGGTGTTCTTGGAGATTTCATGGCCAAGAAAGCACGTCTTTCTTATTTTGGACTATAGAAACCCTAAATGTTGGCACTGTACTGCAAGAAGGCTGTTTCACTCGTTCATTTGCTGTGTGCTGTGTATGTTCTGACGCAACGCAAATGATCCACTTAATTTACTGTCCCGTAGTAGTAATGAAAATAACTCCAAATATTGAAAATAGTATTTATATTATGTTCCATATAAAGAATGCCTTTTCATTGTTCAACTTTGTTTTCTATTACCTGTGCACTTAAGGCACACTTAATTGCATAGACCAATTTAGAATTTGCCTTATTATATGCAAGTGTGTTAATAACTGCCTGAATTTTTAGGTATATACAAGCATTATTGTGATGAAGTAAAATAATACTAAGCAGCATTTTAATATAACCTTCAGCTGATAGCACACATACGTTTGGAGGTTTTTCTTAAAATGCGTTTATAGATTCAGGGCACTTAAAAATGTGTATTTTAGAGAAATCGTGGTACCGAATTTTTGGATTAAATGCAATAACTTCTCTATTTATTATATGGGTAAGCAATAATTGATATCTAAAGGTAGATATGCGCATTAAATACCCAAGGGAATATTTGCAATGTATGTTCTTTTTTGCAGTTGGTTTTCCTGTCCACGTTGGTGCTGGCGGCGAATGCCCTGCCTGAACCCCAAGTTCTGACCAAGACCTCTGACGTCCGTCCCGCAGTCACCTACACCACGGGCGGTATCGCTTACCCATCCCCAGCCTATGCAGCGTATTCTGTTCCCGCCGGAGCTCAGTACTCTTCATATGGCTTTCCCGCGTATGCCTCTGGCATTCGAACCATTGGCAGTGCTCCTTACCAGCTGATCAACACAGGAGCAGGCATTCGAACCATCGCTACAGCTCCTGCCACAATTGGAACGGTCGCTGCTACTCCAGCAGTTGGCACTGTTGCTTTCGCTCCTCGCTTTAGCGGCGTAGCGGCTACACCTGCGATCAGAGGCGTATCTGCTGCTCCCGCAATCAGCAGCGTGGCTTCCGTCCCCGCTCCAGCAGTCCGCAATGTTGCTGCCGTATCCACCCCCATCAACAAGCTGACTGCTGCTGCCGCCGCCGCCGAGGAGTACGACCCTAACCCATCCTACAGCTATTCTTACAGCGTAAACGACGCTGAGACGGGAGATTCCAAGTCTGCTGAAGAAAGCCGTAATGGTGACAGCGTCCAGGGCAAATACAGTCTAATTGAGTCTGATGGATCTCTTCGTACTGTAGAATACACTGCTGATCCCATCAATGGATTCAACGCCGTGGTACATCGCGAAACTGGTGCTGCTGCTCCACCACCAGCTCCACTCAAGGCTGAGACATACTCTGCACCCGCAGCTATCAAGCCTGCGACCTACTCTGCACCCGTAGCTATCAAGGCTGCCTCTGCACCAATTGCATCTGCTCCAGGCACGATCATTAAGACCGCCGCTGCACCCGGCAGCATCATTAGTAGCGCTGCTGCACCAGGTACTATCATCAAGTCCGTCGAGCAGCCCATTTTTGGCCTGAAGACCGCTCCCTCTGTCACGTATACTGGAGTACCAGTGGCTAGTGGCTTGACATACCCTCAACTTATTCCATCCACCTTGAAGTATTCTCATTCAGTACCAACCGTCCTCGGGTACTCTCAGGAAATCCCAACAGCCATAAAATACTCCCAGGCAGTACCAACAGTCCTCAAGTACTCCCAAGAAATCCCAACAGCCGTGAAGACATACTCTACACCCCTGTTGTCTGGTACTAGCAAGGTACAAACCTCCTTCTCCACCCCTTACTCCAGCTACTCTTACTAGACTTCGACGGACTTACTGGGGGGGCACTATTCCTAGGCTGAAGACATGGTTTCCGTCTAAAGGTCAACGAGCTTTCTTTTCTGGGAGAAATAAATATATTCAATTTTATTTCTCTTAGAAAATTAGTGTACGCATTCATTTCGGATACTTGGTGATAACTCCATATCATCTTCTGTACATTTGTATTTAGAGTGTGTGTGTTTTCTTGTATCTGGCAAATGAATGTATATACTGTTTTAACATATTTTGTAATAAGTTGTATGTATAGTTAATAAACGCACAAAAAGAACAAATATGCCTATGAGTGACGTATTCATACCTTAAAGATCACTTTACTTTCCCGCATGTTTGCATTTTGCGTACTTATATGTTGTAATTTGCTTCCTGCAATAATATTAGCACGATCAACTCCACTTCTGAATTTAGAGATTAAAATTCATATGTAAAACAGCTCCTCTGTTTTCGAGAAATTCACTTAATGCATGTAGATGAATGGAGTAGTTATCTGGGTGAGGTTTTAAAAGGCATTGGTCAGAAATTGATAGGGAAATTGTATGACTAGTTTTATAAATTTAAACTGTTCGTCTGTCTTGTATCTTACACAGTCTTGTAAATAATATTATTGGCGTGTCATGAGCAAAATGTTTAGGTGAAGCAGTTAAAAGAGCCGACTTTTTAGCGAAAAAGGAAACCAAAATAATTCCGGCAACAGTATCTACACTTTCATACAATTCAGCCAAGCTGCACATATACAAATCATTCAAAGAGTACGTGTTGGAAGAGTTCAGACAACAAAGTTCCAACAAAAGGTAATCCAGCCTGCTGTCAGAGATACCACATTATCCAAGAAAAGATAAGGTTGTTGCCTCGCACCTCACCTCCATGCCGTCTCCTACATGTAAGACACATGTGGGCAAGGAGATTCAGTTAGTGACTGAGAACTTGTGCAGTGCTTTATACAATTATAGAGACAAAATGAACACTCCTGCAGAATTGTACTAGGGAGTAAGAAGAAGAATTTCTATGTAGCTAGTGTCTGGAGTGTTAAATAAATACGCTTGTACAAACTATTCATATAAACGCTTATTGTTGATCTGTTTTACGTTTATTCAGATAAACATTTGCAGAAATTGTCTTATTACGAGCTTGTAGGTACGAGGGTGAATAATGAATACTGTATTGTTTAAACTATATTAAAATCGTAAGAGCTGGTCCCTATAACTTTGAAATTCCGCTCTCTTTGAATGAGCAAAAGAAAGAAAGAAAAAAGAGTGACCACGTATTTGAAAAAAAAGTATAATTTTTTAAAATGCAAACCAATAGCAGTCAATGAATATCTCGCAGATGGTTAATTCCACAAAGAAGGAAAAGAAGGTATGCCACAGAATTGTTTTAGTAAGATATACATTTTTTGAGCAGTAAGTTTTTGTGCATCCCTTGCGGTTTTCCTGCAGAAGTCATTCAGAATGAGGTCACTCCCAGAAAACTGAAGATAGGCATTTCATTTGTCAAGCAGGGCCTTTAACATATGGTACTTTAATCAAAAGCTTTAGTGCCATTTTTGAGAAAATCAAAACTTTCGAAGGGTGTTCCATACAAAAGATTATCTAGAATGGGATGATTTTCTTGAAAATCTTTGTGATCTCACCCTTGTATGGGACATGAATTCATAGCTGTGATTATATTTGCTCACATGACAGAGCAAGCAACTTTTTTCACATTAACTCATTACATACGAGTATGATTTTTTCTCAAGAATGCGAGGACAGAAATTATAAATTACTCTCGTTTCTCTGTTGAATTGTGAACTTTCTAACACTTGAAAAGTCATGCTTATGCATATAAAATTTCAGTATGTGCACTATAATGAAATAATACAATTAAGTAAAGACGCAAAGAGCATGAAAATGACAAAATAATGATATAAAGTTGAATAAAACAATACTCTATAGTACAAAAGGGCATAAAGTGACCAAAATTACTTTATAAATACATGTTGTTATAACCTGTAAAACCTTGATTAAGAGTTTTTACAAGTTAGTGATAGATATGCTATACAAATTAAAACATAACACAGCATATTGCAGTCATAGTAGTTGAGGTTAAAATTAGCATTTATACTAATATTAATATTTTATTAAATTCAAATTAGCACGTAAAGGTTAAATATGAATGGTAATATTGTTTGGTGTTTTAATTTCTTTTTTAGGGCTCCTTATATTTCGCTTATATTAATATGCAGCTGTAGTTACTCCAAACTTTTAATTCAGCTTTAGCTCATTCTTCAGCTCTAGTTGCGGCAGGAGTTTGTTTTTCAGCATTATTTAGAAAAGCGTTTCTTAATTGTTTATGAAGTTTTTTATGCGTAATTTCTATTTTAACGATATTTGTATCAGTCAACAGAATCCGGACCCTGCTACTAAACCAATGAACTAAATTTCGATGCTGATTCAGTTGCCTGAGTACAGTGCCCCCTGGTAAATTCTAAGTCCTCTAAGAAACTTACTAATTGTTGTGCCATTCTTGAGCTTTGTTACGAAGTCCCGCTTATTTTAGGACTGCTTTATAGAGGAGTTAAATTATCACATATGAATTATCACCTGGTGATTCTTTTGTAGAAATTATCACTAGATCTTTCTTTTATTTAGTCAGTGTCGTCACCTGTATCCCATAAATCGCTGAAAAACAATTTATTGCACATTGCAATCGATTAACAATCAAACTAGCAGTCCATTCGAATTTGACAACTGTGTTTAACAATTATTCTTTTACTAAATAACGTATTTTTCCAGAAGAAAGGAAATTTTTTAATGTTAAATATAAAGTGAGATTTGATTATAAACTATTTTTTTTTTTTTTTTTTTTTTTTTTTTGTTACAACAAGAGAAGATCGAAATAGATATAATTCTTGGATTTTATTTTCTTCAGTAGGCAATGCCAAGTAGGCCGAACTACGCTAATCGAAATGAATAGTTAAAATGAATTTTAAGTTATTTTTTTAAGGATTTTAACATTTTTGGTCATATCTTTGCGATATAACTATAAATCCATGTTTTATTTCTGAAATGTTCCAGATAAATATCATTCGACCGACTGAGCTTCCTAGATATTACTTGTAATAATATCACATTTGTGCAGGTGAGAATGGCATAAAATGACACATCCTGGTAAAGCAACATGCAGTGTTTTGATACATTACTGTCTAGGTCCTTCCAGGCATCCATTGCTTGCGCGAATGAACGGCCTTGCTTTGATGACCCCTACGACGAAAAGTGCCGAGGTTCTTGAATTTCTGTTTGGTTTTACAGGAATACAGTGTGACCTTGAACTTCCGGTTAGCCATGCTGAGTGTACTCCAGGTCCAGATAGGCGCTGCGGGCTTGTTGAAGTTCACTGGCGAAGAAGGAAGAGACAGAACTATGGCCTCTGAAACTGTGGTAATGGCTCACTTGAGTTGACACGGTTGCTTGGCCATGGTCAGGGAGTTATAAAAAGTGTCCCTTACGTAACAGAGAACGTGGTGTAGCAGGTTACGTTGTTGGTTTAGAAACCAGTTCTGTCGTGAAAGGAAGATGCCTCCCTCTACTGAAGTTCATGGCCAATGTTACTACAAGACTATACGACAAGGTTGTTTTCAATGAAAGCCTTTCCCTCTTATTTCTTTTTATCCGATTGCACAACATTCTCTTCAGATTTATGGAACTTCAACTTCGCCAGATGTTTTTAATGTGCCGTTCTTTCTTATATCCTGCATTATTTTGACGACTTACTGTCTCGTTCCTTCATCATCTGAATGTCTCTTTCCTCGTTGTAGAAAAGTTTGATTAATTACTTTCCATTAATCGTTTTAGGCTCCCTGCTGGACATTTTCCTAGTCTTGTCAGAAATCCAGCTCACACTTTTCCCAGTTACAGAGCTTGTAATACTACTGTGAGCTCAGAAACTATTCGTCTCAAAAAAAAAATCCTGCGGTCTAACGGAGAAAAAAAATTTTGATCTGCTGAAAGAACAGGTTGTATAATTTTCTTAAATTATACAGATTTTTCAAAATGCTTATGTGTGACGGGCGGTGTCTACGTGCATGCATTCATTTAATAAATCATTTTTTCTCTCTCTGAAATACTTCAAATTGTAATCAAAGAAGTTTTGAGCTGATAAAAAGATGTCAAGGTTACTTATTATCAACGCTTATTCTGAACTTCCTCATTAAAACCTCCGTTTTTATTTCACAAATGTATTTCTACGTCAGTTTTATTGTATACAGATGACATTTTCAGATACCTACTACATATAATTGCTGTACTAATTGTATATTTTAAAAACCACAACCAAAATGTAGAAAATTGGTACAATTAAGAAATATAAAATTAATAAGGTACTTGATGCGAATATGGCCAATGCAGCTAATGTGACCAATTTGCTCCCATACTGGTAATTGTTAAGTTTTCCTAGAGATGGCACCAGAATGTCAGATCACGAGGTATATAGTCTCCTTAGACAGTGGCACTTGCGGGATAATTTGAAAACCCAGTCAATGGGACAAAGACATTTGGGTTTTGTCAAGGACCGAGGAGTAGTTATAATCCTAGTGTTGCTAAGTTTTTTTTTTTATTTATTTATTTCCTTGCATGTAATTAGTGATTATTGTTCATGCAACACATATTATAGTATAAGGTCTTTCTTGGCATCCAATGCTTCTTTCAAACGCGTTCTAACTGATAAATGAACTATTTTTTCGAGAGGTGCTGCAGTCAGACAATATAGCCAATCAACTGTAAAAAAGGATATGGAGAAGTCTCAGCCTACAAAAGAAAAAACATCATGTGACAGCATGTTAGTTTATGAGGTATTCCAATAAGCTGTTTCCTCAATAAATTATTTCACATCCAAACTTATACTCATCAAAATCGGATTTTCAAACTTAACGATTTATTGTAATGCATAAAACTGTTACTACGTGATTTTGGATTCGTATCTAATTAGCTATAACTTTTATTTGTAGCCAGGATTTCAGTGTCGAGGGCTTCCGTGTACAACGAAATCTTATGCTAAAGGAGGGGATGGGTCCAGGCTAATTAAACTACCACCATCGTAAATGGATATTGCCAGCACTATGATATCACTGTGGCGAAATGCTTGTTTTCCAGTTAGAGCAATAAAACAAAAGGATATGAAGGAAAATCTTATTAAATGTATATTATTAAATCATACAAATATTTACAAATGAAATCAGACTACTGAAGTATATAGAAACAGAGATATAGAACTATCCAAAGTTAAAATTTCTTGCATCCATAGTTTGTTTTATAGGAAAACTGATTTCCAGTGGACAGGACAGAAAGGATTAGGATTGCAATGACGTTCGCTCTTAATCTATAGTAAACTTCAGAAAAGGATAACAGTTTCCGCGATTTATGAGTTCGCTAGAGTCTAACTTAATGGGCACATGTTGAAGTTAATGTTCGTTAGTTTACGTCATCCTAGCATTAGCTTTCTTAAGGCCGAAAGTGTTGATGCTATGACATTTGACCTTAAACATAAAAACTCTCACACGTATTTCGTGTGCAGTAAATGCTTAACCAGAACGGATAATTTCTCGTATCTTTGGTGTTTAATGGGCCAGTCGACAGATGATTTAATGGCTCGCATGTAACTGTTCACTCCAAGAGAGTAGTGTTAGCGGATTCTACATGTTTTGGCTATACATTGCCTTGCCTTGACCAGTCAGAGGTTGGGCGTTCATTTTAAGTTACTACGCTTGCACGCTTGTTAAGGAACCAAGAAATGTCACGAATACGGCCGAAAATGTGTGCAAGTTCTCTGTAAAAGTTTCCTTACTTACAGCAGGCATACTCCAAACATATAGACCACAGCACGCTTTCAAGGAAAAGGAAAATTATTTCGTCATAAAAAGCTATTTATAAAGTTAGAAGGATAGTAAACATTCCAGATTATATTATGCGTTCTAAAAACATTTTAGCGCTTTAAATGCAAATTTCAAGCATGACACAATGGGCGGAGAACAACACCCTAACCTCAAATGCAGTTTCCTTAATGATATTTGCAGGAAATACATATGTATATGCAGTCTCTTCAGAAACTTTAAGGATATATCGCTAACATCTTTACATTGTTTACTAGCTAGATGGAGAAGAAGGTCCATTCAGTCAAAATGTTCATTTCGAAATTCGACCGGAAATACGTGTTTGGACGTTCATTGAATTAAAAAGAAAACACTCATACATACACTTTTAGAAGAAAGCGCACGTATGTATTTTTATCAAGAGGTGTCCATTGAAATGGATTGATTATTAGCATTATATTGGGATTAAAATACACAAATACATATTTTTGTGCTAATGACGCTGTCAGTTATCAGCATCATAACCATACCACCGGTGTGCTGGAATTTCGTCCCGCAGGGATTCTTTTACTAGTCAATCTACTTACATGGGACTGTCGCTTTTAAGCACACATAACAAACCATCGGCCGGAGCCCCGTTTGAATCCGCGACCTTGGATTAGTAAGCTAGTGTCTACCCTACTGAGTCACCCAGACCGACTGTTGGGATTAAACGAAGTAATTGGTAGTTATAACAATGGAAACGATTTTTCTAATTCGGAACAGAGTGGCCAACCTGATCTTTAGTGTCACTGAGTTACAGTGAAACTTTACATTGTATTATTAATATCCATTGGTTGTATTTACGCCATATAAGGACGTACTAATTGAAAGCGGCAATGAAAACCAAAATATTTCTACAGCAGCAGATAAACCAGTCAATGATAATTGTAAATAACTCCCAAGACGAGTGTATTAAAGGTATTTGTTCAATGCTTGTAGTATTAGTAGGTAGTTATATTAATAATCATATATAATCAGATTATGGCTTGACTGTTTATTCGCTTCTAAGGAATGATTTCTTTACCGCATTTTGTGCATCATTGAATACAAGTTACATATAAAAGTATTAAACTACTTAGGTATTCAATCGCTCTGATATGCATATGCAATATTCAAGTACGAAAATTACCGTTTTAAGGTAATATTAATTAAGAAAACAATATCGTCCTTTTTAATTGACATAAACAAAACACTTCACTGTTTTATTTACCTACTGAAACTGGTAACCAAACAAGTTTCAGCTTCACAAAAACTAGTTATTTTTGTACATAGATGTTAAATATTAAATTTGCAACATTTAAAAGTGTTATTGACGTATTACTACAATACTACAGCCGTAGATCTACTGAATTAACTTGTGTGTTATCAAAACTTACCAGTACTGCATATCTCGCCACCAAGAAAGAATAATCACATTACCAATGACAAAAAAAAAAAAAAAAAAAAAAAATGACTGCTGAAATGTCATAATGTGTTGGAGCTCAGAGGTTAACATAAAATAATTCTGTAAAATTAATTACTAATTGACAGTATGGGAATTATAATTGTGTAAAACGTTGTATAGGTATAACTACCTTATTTCCTGGGTGGCATTTAAAGTATTTATGAAAATTAAGGTACCCGCTATCGCTCATGAGTTAGATATTCGTGTATTTAACACGGCTGATCACCCGTGAAGCATTGATCAATCAAGTTAGATATTCATTTGTCATAATCCCCATGATTGCATCCTTGTTCATGTAGGTAAATGCATCTTTCGTATTTTACCATAATGTGTGTAAATCTTGAAGGATTTTAATTCTTACATTTAGCAACACGAGATAAAGGGAGAGGAGCTTATGTAGCTGAATCACATTTTTAGAATATATGGTTTCAGATCGCACAACGGTTTGGTTGTTTTGGAATTAAAATACGAATTGAGAAGTCTAATTGTGAAATGGAAAGGCAGTATACATTAAAAAACTTTTAAAATTTATTTTTGTACAAGTGTATTCTTCACCTTGAATGTTTAGTGACAGTGTCAGTGCGTTACCTACTTAGTGCGCTAATGTGCATGTGACTAGTTCGTACAACATTGCTGGTTTTTTTTTTTTTTTTTTTCATGAAATATAGGGGTGGAAGAAGCTATTTTTCGTAAAATACAGGTACAAGTCTATTGCAACATACCTTGTAAATATTACTTAAAATTAAAGGTAAAATTAAAAATTAAAAAAAAAAAAAACTCAGGACAAAAAGTAACAGTGGGTTTTAAAACAATAGTTAGCATTTTAAAACTATTTTTGGGAAGGTTCCAATTCAGCAGCCTGAAGTTTTGGAATGTGTGATTAATTTGTGTAATAAAGTCAGGACCAAAGTTTGGTTGGAATAGAGATTATACCGTTTCTGCTTGTTGAGCATTGCCATTTTAATGAAACTTAATAGGTCGAGCTCCGACTTGACTTACAGTTAGGCAACATGAAGAAGAAATCAAAAGTGAAATTGCAGCTCAAATTAATTATAAACGCTGTCACAGACAGTAAACGACTGCTATCCTTAGAAGGTTCTTGGCCTAGAATTTTCAAATCGTGTTACAGCTTTCTAACATGCGGTACCTAGTCAAATACCAAAGATTACGTGGCCAAATTCTGAGATGGTTCAGCAGAGTAAGTGCAGTATTACTGCTGACGTACCTTCTGTTTGAAATATTTATGTGAAATCAAATACATCATTTTATGACACCGTAGGCAGTGTTGCTATGACTGTTCGTACAAATCGCATTTACGCGAACAAACTATAGGTCACTAAGGATTAAGGTTTCTTACCAAATGAGTACTTACATAGATTCAGGCTAGTGCGACATAAAGACTTGATGTAAAGTAATTAATCACAGTTGGTTAATATTTTAGCATAAAAATTCAGAAGAACACTTTCTCAAAACCAAATTTTAAGTGATTGTGGACTAAATTCTCCTGCCGCTCATGTATTGTGTCAACACACTATGTAGATTATAACAAATCCTTTTTTCGCTCTGAAAATACACATTTCAGAAGTAGTGAATCATGGAATAAGTGTTGTTTTTTTATGATTTCAAATGTTTAAGTAGAATGACACAATAATATCTCCCTTGTGCTCCTACCTTTCGGAACTACTTTTGCCTGACTAAAATATAACGGAAGTCCCAGTAAAATAAACACTTTAAACTCTAAAACAATTTTTAAGTATGTAAAATAATAAATATAATCACTGTCAATAATTTGGCATTTTGTTATAAAGATACATTATTTAATATTTCGAAGATAATGTCTTTCAACTGACCTCTTTAACTGCCATGGCATTTCATCACCTCCTACACAGTCGTGAAATGAATGTTCTAGCAAAAACAGAAGTAGCAGTAATCTTAACTACGAATTCTTTCCTTCAGTTCATCAAAGTTTTGTAGACGAGTTGAACATATATTGCTCTTCACATATCCCCAATAGAATGCAGTCACACATAGTTCCAGGGATTTGGGAGGTCATGCAATATACCCGCATTTAGAGATTATATGACTCCTGAAGAGTTATGCACAGCTGCCATAGAAATCCTAGGTGTGTGTATGGTGTAACGCCATCTTGCTTGAGGGATCTTAAACATTCCAATGGAAATATCGGAAATTCCGGTGTGAGACAGGCCTCAAGCATATGGACATATCGAACAGAAGGGATTGTTCGACTTCCTCATCTTAAAAATAGGGACCAATAATCCTCTGTGGGAAAAAAAAAAAAAAAAAAAAAAAAAAAAAAAAAAAAAAAGAAAAAAAAAAGAAAGAAAGAAAGAAGGAAAGAAACTCCGTACAATTCCTCTGAATGTGTCAAGGTCTCTCTTGTAATTGTTGAGGAATTTCTGGCTACCAGGAGTGGAAATTTTATTTATTTACAAAACCAATTGGCTGAAAATGTGCTTCGTCTGATGTCCATAACTTGCCATATTAATTATATTTGGCTTTAAACTGGTTACAATATACAATCCAGTTATTTTTTTTCTGTACGTAGCTTTTAATTGATGGACAATCTGCAATTTGTATGGATATAAGTAATTTCTCACATTCTGTGGACATTTGCACGGGATGTATTCAATGGCGCTGAAAGTCGTCGCAATGAATGTTTAGGACTCCGAATAAAGGCAATTCATACAATAATCTTTGCCTGTGTTTCAGTGATTGCCTGTTTATTTGGTGGCTTCTTTTGTGCTGAAGCGCTTGTTCAAAATGTTACACCCATACGTTGATAACACTGCGTCATGTCCAAGATGCAGTGAATCCTCTTCTTTCAGCAGTTGGATTATCATTGCTCTTATGAAACAGTTTTACACCTATGGCACTTGTGGTGCAGACCACACCTCCATATTAACAACAATGCAAAGGCATAAAATGGGCGAACAATGGACATCGATTTGTTAATGCTAACATGACCCGACCAAATATCCTAAATAATTAAACACCCATACCCTGAAATAACTTCTGATTAAGAAACGAGTGAGTACCAAATAAAGAAATATATTTATTGAGTAATCCAAAAAGCAGTAACTTTGCCAAAGATAAAAATGCAGCTGTTTTAACTCTTTCACAATAGCGGAATTTTCCATATAGCCTTCTTATTTTGACTATTCGCTTGTCATGAAGTTTTAGGGTATTGTATTAAGTTATGAAAGTGATGAGGTACTATGTACATACATTCCAGCATGGAAAAAAAATTGATGTGTTACTTTCGCAATGTTTTCTACACCCACCATTAATTGTTTTTGTATCTCTTCCACAAACTGTTCTCACAAAAACATATTTCTCTCTGCATCATGTTTGTAGAAATTGTTTTATTGTACGTTAGTTATAAGCACGAGGCATATAGAAGGCCATGTAGAAGACTGAAATGGTACTCACATTTTTTAAAAGTGAACCCCTATATGTTGTCCTTGAAAGTCAATGCTTTTTCGATATGCAGAAACAACTGAATAGCAGCAGCACTTCAAAAATTATAATTATTGATAACTTTAAACCAATATCAAAGACGTATCTCTGAAAAGGCTGATGCCACAGGAAAAGTTATTTGAAATACAAGTAAATTGTGTTTTAAAGATATGTATATTTTGTATAGTAATTTATTGTCAAATTCTTATGGTTTACCAGTGGTACAAAATTATACAAATTTCATTCCGAATGAAGAGGTCTTCGGATGCTTTTCCAGAAAATTCAGGATATACATTTTAGATGCTGTAAAGGTATCTTAAACATGTATTTTAACTCAAAATCGTCATAGCTATTTTTGAGAAAATCAGAAATTACCAAAGAATGTCCTTATATAGGATAGTAATGGGGAGGATTTTTTGAAAATCTTCTTGCTGCATCCATGAAAGATGCTGAACTTAAATACCAAGTTTGTTATTTAACCTACTTCTTATTTTTGAGTTATACTGTTTTACACATATATGTGATGATCTTTTCAATTCTTTTTTCGACAAGGCCTCAAAACATGTATTTCTGATGAAATCTTGCTATGGAATTTTGAATGGAATACAATACTTCAGCTACCCATTATATGTTGGTGGTAAACAAAAAGATAAAAATGGCCGCATTGTCACGATCATTTTTATTTTCCCTCTAGTTTACCTATTTTGACTGTCCACATTGATGGGAAATCGGGGTTTTTATGACATTCTGTAAGATGTAATGCTACATTCTAGGACTGAAAACATATAGAAACCCTAGTGTCTAAAAGTCCATGCAGTTTTGTATGAGGATTACTTTTGCTAGCCCGGAGACTAGACAAAATGTTTAAAGAAGAGCGTGCCTCATTGAGAAATGAACTTGAATATTCGCCTTTGGTTCTATCATAACCTCAAACTTTTAAGATCTTAGCATAACTTTATCAGGTGGAAGTATTCTGGTTTATTGACCTAAGTAAAAGCGGAAGAATGTGGCTTTGTTGAGGTAATACTAATGACGTAGTCAGCTGATGATGAAATCAGGAAAACAAACAAACGGGCAAACGGGTGTTCATAAAGTATCATATAAGAAGAATTTTACACTAGAGAATAGAAAAGATCAGTAAGATGCGCTTTTTTTTTTAATCTCCGCAAACCGCAGTTAATTGTTTGTGTTATTGAATCAAATGTGGGACAGTAAACAAAAGTATTTTCACTTTTAACGACTTTTGGAGAAGTATCTTCGTTTCGAACAGCCTACAACTGGGTTATGATAACCGGTTCTTCCACACGCACGTGAACGCATAATATTGTGGTATGTCGTAACAGTGACGGATGTAACCGGAGAGCCCGTTGAACCACTGGACGACGTTCTTGACGCAAGACTGATCAAGACCTTCCACATGGGGACACCTCGTGGCTTGTGTATCACTATAAATAGGTGGCAAATTTTGACACTGTCACCACAGTCGAGCACTGCTCTGAATACAACAGACGCTGCACAAAATGGGTTTGAAGGTAAGGCGGCAGGTTCCATTTGTACTGTTATGAATGCGTTTGTTGAACCAAACCGACACCCTTATTTTAGTAAGAACACTAAGTGATGTCAACCAATGCATTCTTGCATATTATTGGATGACTCCTTTTAATGGATGGTCTAAGTTCCGTCCTTCTCATCTACATGCACACACTTACACAAGGATACAAAAATTAAGCGTTGTAAACAATTTACCGGAATACCTATATGCCACATTTATACAGAAAGTTAGCTCAATATATAAATTGTTTGGAATGGCATAACGGTTCAAACAGGCGTGCAATTTGTGCACCAAACAAAAGAGCAACTAATTTGCAAGTAGCCTTCTTTTATAGGGATGTACTGTATACGCATACTTTAATATATTATGATCTGCAGCTATGAGTATAGATACTGTATAGATGTACAATTTCAGAGACTCTGTAAACAGTGCCAAACCTACCTGAACTCACAAGGTGAAGTTGTAATCATGAAGTCGCCGATATCGCTGTTTTCGATAATCTTGGCCAGCAATAAGCAGATATGTATTACTAGCTCTTCTTGATTTCTCTATACAGCCAGGCCTTAAAGAGCATAACAGAGGGGGACACCTCGCGCACTGTGATCATACGCAGATCTATTGTAATATCCTCGGAGGTAAGGATGAAGTGAGGGAACCGCAGGGTCCACAGAGACGCGCGGAAGTCCCTAGAAAGTGCTGAGATCTCTTCATTCCGACGTCAGGCCCCGTCAAGCAGCCATCATTCTGCGAAACCGGTGTCGCACAAGCGTCCCCAGCCACGGAGGACAGCGCCCGCCTAACTCCACCTAGCGCCGAGAACAGTAGTTACAATGCGCAAGCGTGCCCGCCATCTGTCTGGCACCGCCTAACACATGTGCCTGAAAGCACACCTGAACGATAATAAGAAAATAGAATGAAGGGAAATGATGGAAATGAAACAGTAGTATGTAATTAAGCACTCGGCATTCGCCTAAGCGACAAAGGCAAACCACGGGAGAACATGTTAGAGTGGTCGTTCGCGGGGATCGAACCCGGGATCTCCCGAATGCGAGTCGCGCACGTTGCCATGGCGCCACTTCACTCCGTTCAGCCAAGTCTTACTGAACATTCTGGACTTACGAAGTGTATAGAAGAATACCGTAACTTAAATAGTAACAAAACATCATCTGAGCTTTTAAATCCAGTAAACATTACGGAGAATATAACTTATCCCTGTGGATGGGATTGTTAAGCGCTTCAGACATCTCTGTGGGATTTCTATACTCCTGCATTTGTACCATCAGTAAACGTATCAGGTCTTGTTCAAAAACAAACTCGCTCTTAAAAGTTTAACATTACAGATCAGCTGGGATTTTGCCGCTCTGCAATGAGCATCACATGCACCTATGAGACGCACTCCGATAAAAGGATCTTATTTTTCACTAACAGAATCAACATAAGTGTTGGCGTAATGTAATAATTCCATATGTTTTTCTTTCTAGACCTTAGTGAATAAATCCATATTTAAGTTTATGATTGTATGCGGTGACGAGTTTTATTTGCACAGGTGTGTCTCAAACCCGAGATACCTGGCGAGATTAGGTATGTTGCTTACTACATCAACTGGGCTCGGAGATGTCAACTCCAGCACGGTCAAGTAAGGACTGTATTCAAGTAAAGTCCGTGAGACTGTGTAAACTCCGGCTTTAGAAGTCAGTAAACTCCTCCATCATGGGTCAGCTTAGCATTTTCCTTCCCACTTTACCTGACGAGGACGGGCTACGCTGTTACTTTGTAGGTATGGTTAAATATGTTTCGCCAAGTCACCAATTAAAATTGTAGTATGCCTGCGTTCCAATTTTATTTATTTATGCTGCATTTTAACACATTCAAATTTTAGTACTTCCTTCAGAAAGTATCTTTACCGCAAGTTGAAATGTGTGTATATTTAGTTATTGTTTTTTGCATTCTTCCTGATGGAAACTTGTTGCTGGCTGCTTCGAATCTTTATGCACTTGAAACTGCATTATGATGCTTATGAACTTGAAAATGTTTGATGACTTTGATGGAAGGAGGCATTGAATTTAGAATGAAATGATACAACTACATTCTGTATCCAGACTTGAAATACCATAAGTAATAACTTTCCTAGAGGACGACTTTTCAAGTACCACCGACACAAACCATAGGAGCAGGAGAGATACGGAGCGGGTTTGGCATTGAAGTCAGACTTTTGTGCCCTTGCCCTCAAGGAGGCACCACCCGGAGGAAGTATGACGTGAGAAAAGACACTGGGTGACCAAATCCAGACTAACGGTATAGATATTGACAGAAGTCCCTAAGGTTTACCAAGTTTGACGTTAGCTGGAGATCCTAAGTTCTTCCGGGAACTTCCAGGGGGACCCCGGTGAGGCCCAACGGCTCCATATGGCCCCGTTCCGGCATCCCACGGACAATGAGGTACGGAAAGAGTTCCTGTGCGCATACCATCCCAGCCAGACTGCACGTAACGCCTTCGCTGAAACTTGCGGTCCTGAAAGAACTAACGGATGAACAACAAATGGAATGAGTAATGAAATAAATGGAAGGACGGAAAATTCGGGGGATGCAATTATCCATTCCATCATTCGCCTAGTGACATGGGAAGCCCCGAAAAAACGCATGGGATACAAAGGCCAGTACGGGAATCGACCCACGGCCTTCCAAATGCGATACTCGCACATTACCGTGGAGCCATCTCACGCAATTTAAAATAAAATTTATATCCGTTGGCAACTAATCACTAATGACAGTCGGTCCAGGAGTTTACATTTCTGCCTGTACCGGAGTTTACATGTGTAAAGCATCCGTGCTTTGCGAAAAAGGGTCAACTGTATCGGAGTTTACTAGCACTCGGTGGGCTATGTAATACTGGCGTCTACCTGCTATTATGAAAGATTGTCTATTTATTAAGGTAAATGTACCGTTAAATAAAGAGTTAATGACAACCTCGTCGAAGAAATCATCGTCTGTTTTGACTTAGATCGCCCATCGAAAATCTGAGTGAAGTGGTGAAGTGACCTTGGAGCGTGGTGAAATGAAGTATCTCCTGTGGCAAACACTTTAAACTTGGCGCAATAGGCGCTTAAAACCGTAAAATATGTAGGAAAATAGACACTGTTATAGACGTATCAGTAATAATAAGCATTGCAAGGACAGTCATTATTTAACGTACAACTTAAAAATACATTTCGACGTGACAGAGCGTGTAAAAATATTAAATATGAAGTATCCATACCTACCATATATTATAGCAGACATAACATTTAATGGCGCCTGATACCTGACCACTAGTAACCTCTTTTCTGTTGTAGAAATACATTTTGTGGGCACAAATGATATTTATATCACAGGCTTTACAGCGTGATTTCAGAGCATGTTTACTATAGGTAGAACACCTCAAGATCTGTGGTGATTGGATTTTGTGTTGACCAGCTGCTCCTGCCACCCGCCATTAAATTTTGTGTCAGACATAAATGTACTGAAATCCACTATTCTTTTAGTTGTGTTCAAACTGTAAACATTGTTTCTTTAAATCTGCACCCAGATTTACTATGTATATACCTTATTATCAGCTTGTAAGTAATTTCTCCCTTCAGTACTCTTTACACTCACACCTGACGTGTAATTATTACCTACTTAGTCTGTTGTACATTATTGTTAACAGTTATTGTTGTGTTTGCATTGAGATAAATCAAAATATTATAGTGTTTTCATCCACGTTGAGAGTAGAAAAAAATAAAGCCATTGTATTAGTGATTAAACTGTGAACTGACAGTAAGATCATCTATTTTGCAGTCTTAAAACTAATTTTTATAGTAGCTACAAAAAGATATGATGGGTCTAGCCAATACAGTGATGTTGCTCTCTCTCGGCGTTGCCAGTTTTGCATGCAAGGCGGTTTCGGTGTGAAAAGACAGTCAGCTCTTCCATTCTTATCGCTCGCTCCCTGGGCAACTGGCAACGGCTAGAGAGCAACATCACTGTATTGACTAGGGCCATGTTCATTCTCATTTTGTTGGTACTATAGTTGACCATTTACTGTACGTGTTATTTTGGTAATTAGTCACTTTTTATTATCACAAGAAACATTGCAGCTGGTAACGCTGGGAAAAGAATATTATATAAATCCTCAGACATGGAGTCAATAATGACTCATTAACTGAGAAAGCGAAATATCAATTGCAATACTAATATCACAGTAATAAATAATTTCCAGTAATAAAAAGAATGAAATTACGATAGGGAAAGACTTTGATAATGAACAGCATTACCAGCTGCAGTTTTAATTTGTATTGCTTTACGCTATCCTTGTGTATTTTATCTAATTTAAAAGATATCAATACATATAGCATCTTAAGGATCTTAAGCTACGAAAGGGCACATACTATGGTATTATAACATTACGGAAGGCACAATGTTTAATGGCGGCTGATAGCTCACCACGACTATTCTTTTTCCTGCTGTGCAAATAAATTTTATAGGAGGATTATGTGATTTCACAGCGTGTTTAACTATAAAACTTACCAAGCTTTACAAGCTTCTGGTTGTGTTTTGTTGTTTTGTATTGACCAGCCATTTAAGTTTGTGTCAGACATCGTATATCTTACTCTAGTAAGCACGAAGCGTAATTATGCGCACAAAACTTATAGTTCTACACAAAGGAAGAAAGTATGCAAATTCAGAGATTCATAAACAATAAATTGCAACTAGTTCAAATGCCTTCTAATGCCTTTTTCTATTGATAGTAAGATATGCAGCTCGTTTTCTGAATAACGTTTCTGGCGTTTGCTTTCCATCATCTTATATTGGCTGGTTAGAAAACTTTCCCTGGCTTTTCATTTATTACATTAAATTTTCTTTGATAAATCTGTTTTAGGTTAATGGAAAATAATGTTTTAACCCAGTTTACCAAGGCTTTGGCCTTCTCTAGCAAATATTCAACGGCCATTTATAGTTGGTGGTCTTCATATTACTAATCCCGCTCTTAAAGGCATTCCAGACTTTTTTTTTTATTATTCCGTTCTGTGGAGGAAATTTTCTGTAACACAAGTCTTCTGAAACTTATACGAGAATGACCTCATTGTACATGGTACCGTATAATCGTGCTCACAGCCTTTCAGATTAAGTTTCTAATATTAACAGGTTAAAAAAATTTAACATTGGGTAATAGAGGCTGAAAATCGGTAGCTTATTAATACTTTAAAATTTATTCTTTTTTAAAAAAATAATTTACTATTTTTATGCCATTTCTGACTTCAAGTAGAGCTAACAGTTCTTCAAATGTTTCATTGCAGAATAGTATCTTGAAACTCCTGAGATGGTTTGTTAGTATACAGCGGTGCCCAACCTTGTCTCTTTTGTGCTAGAACGTCACCTTGTTGCTCACCCCACATGTTTTGTTTTGTGCATGAAGCACTTCTGCTTCACTCACTCAGGTAACCAAGCATTCGAGAGATTTGTTTTTGGGTAAACCTCGGCGAATATTAGGTGGAGGCAAACTCACCCTCCTCTGTTATGCATAAGGTTGGGGATCACTGGCTAATGAATGAACGGAAGGAATAATTTGCTGCTGTGCTGCTTATGAAAGAATGAAAGAAAAACCTGCTCTGTGTTGTTTTGTTTAATGAGCAGTAGCCACTAGCGATGGTCGATGCTGACCACCCTGAGATGGGAGGGGTGAAGTGAAAGAGTACTGTAGAGTTCTTACAGGACAAAACAAGACAGTGAACCTGGCGATGGTTCCTATCTCGTAGGTGCACATCGCGGCGCCTCCCTCTCCCAGAAAGCACCTTAGCTTAGACACAGTCAACAGCCTTAAAATGTGAGATATTGTCACTAAAGGCGTTAAGGATGTCTGCAAATCTACACAGTGTATGCACGAGATGCAAACAAAATGAAAGCCTGTAATTCCTATTTTATACTTGATAGCTTTATTGTTATAATAAATTCATAGCTGTTGTATTTTCAATTCTAAGTGAGGGATTGTTGTTGTTGTTGTTTAACGACGCTGTCAATTGCCAGGATCACATCAGCGTCGCCGGTGTGCCTGCGGGACTAAGTGAGGGAACAAGAAAGGAATTTGTGCTGCATCTTTGAAGTGTAAATAAATTCATAGCTGGGTATTTTCAATCCTAAGTGAAAGAACAAGAAAGGAATTGGAGCTGCATCTTTGCAGTGTAAAGAAATACTATGCATTGTTTTAGTATGTTAATATCAATTTGCCTTTAAGTAGGAACCCTTTCTGATTTTAATATATGCATGATACATTTTCTACCCAGCGAAATGGAGCTGCAAGGCTATATCATAAATGTGGCTAATTTTCTGCACCATTTGTTTGATTTACTTTCATACAAATTTTCTTAATTATTCAGTTTTCGTATCGTACTTGTTCTGTAAATTTTCCAGGATGTATATGAACGGAATTTGCGTGGTTGCCTTATTTTACTAGTGTAAAGGCAGATTATTTTGTATATCTTATTTAAATTGCCATCTTCCTGTGGCAACATATTTGTTTTATTAAGTGGGTGGAACTTAGTCTTTGCATAGCGACTGAAAGAAACCAGATGAAGGTAGCCAGGCAGGTAAATACAATTTGAATCCGGGATCTACCGAAATGGAGTCACAGACGCTGTCGTCTTGACCTATCACACAAGTTAATGAAACGGTTTCAGAAATATATTTGTAGAATTAGTTGTCTTATTGGAAAGCACAGCATGCATTAAGAATGCGATATGAGTCAATGAAGGCCGTAACAGATAGCCCCGTTCCCATAAGGACCTTGCGGTCCTTGAGCTACAGAGATCATTACGGTCCAAGGTATCAGGGAACGATATGGATTATGGATAGGGTTTCTGTTTTTAAACTTGGTAATTCATATTTGTTTCTTTGTGTGAGCGTGTTTCATAGAAACAAGCAGTTGATGGTTTGACTGACTGTCTTACCCTGCATTTCACGGATGTTCTCTCTAAGAAAAGATTTGAAAATAAGGGTGGTTTTTAAAAGCGAGTACCCTACAATTTTCACTAATACTTAAAGCGGAAATATCCGGGGGTTTTCCCAGGTTATTCGAATGTTGCAACATGTGAGTCAGGGTTTGAAAATAAAGCAAGGATAATTTTTCTTAAGGTTTCTTTTTTCTTTTTTAAATTTGGTTTAGTTCTTTTTACAACCTGCGTTTCACCCTGTGGGTATATTGCAAGATGTTTAATGCCATAATATGCTTATGAAATTAGGGGGTTCTTCAACTGCGCTGTTCTGTTCCTGGCTTGCAGTATAGTAAGAGATGTAAGCTGTTTGGTTGTCATCTAAGTGTAGGCACTTTGGTGAGGTTACTTTTCCAATTCTATATATATGTTGTTGAAATGTTCCATGGTTTTCTTAAGTTGAAAGGAATATTTTAATTTTCATCACAGCCTACGTCTGAGTACAGTCATGGAAAAAACTGATTGAGCGCATTAGGAGACCAGAATATTTCAAAGTTCCATGTCGTGTTCCAGCGTGGTTTACACAAGTCGATATTTCCAATATGAGGCATGAGTGGTGATGCAAGACAATGGTGCATTGATCCATTATCGGCATTCCCAAAATCAATTATTTAGAGTTGGAATTGCTTCCTGATGCACTCTCTTCATCAGATTTAGCCCCCTCTGATCATTTTCTGTTTCCAAACTTGAATATTTGCCTACAAGGAAGAGATGGAGTGTGCTGTTGATGGCTCTATGACGGTTCTTACTGTAAACATGATATTAAAGATATTGAGTATCGCTGGGAAAAGTGTATGGAGCTGAAAGGAAATTATATAGAGAAACAAAGATGTTTTTTCTCAAAATGTTAGTGGTTTCTTTGTTAGGTAGGTTAGATCTGCGACAGCCCTCGTAATTCATTGGCGTATAGGTACATCAGTGATCATCGCGAAGTAATCAAAATATTTGTCAACAAATTGGCTCATGTATTAAGCATCCCAGCAAATCCAGTGTTCCTATCCGGGAAAAGCAATTTTCCCTGCTCTGTTTTACTTTTCCTTAAAAAAGAAGAAAACCTTTCCTTTTGTAGGGCAATATGTAACGTGTTTTAAAATATGCATACAAGAAAAACAATTTAGTAGTATTACTCCAAACAAATTGTATTTATGTTGTGTTCTTTTTGTCAAGTAAATTCTTAAAACCTATATTTCAATTACAACTAAATTACATGCAATGCTTACAAGAAATGTGTAGTATACGCATGAATGCACAACAAAATCATATAATTGTTATACAACATTTCAAAAACAAAACTTGGCTGTTTTAAAATGCCCAACCTTGCCCAAAGCAAAGTACGTGTATAATCTACATACAGAGTGTCAAGGTCCTTTTCTCGCGAATTATCTCGTGACACGTGCTCATGTTCATTGGGGAAAATAATAGACGAATGCCTCAAGTATTGTCCCAGGGACCCGCATGTGGTATTCGTGGTGGAAGAAGCGACCAGGACGGGTGTTCTCCGGGTGCTCCGGTTTCCCCCGCCATCTCATTCCACCGGTGCTCCATCTTCATTCCATGTATCATCAGTGTCACCGCCTGCGGTGCCGTAGTAGTAAAAGCGGGCGTTAAACACTACAACAACAACAACCTCAAGTATTGTCTAAGTAACTCAGCACTGTCCCTCACACTATGTGTGGAGCAGATAATGAATACCATGGTATCTTACAATGTCGTGGATGATACAGCTGGTAGGGGAAACAACCCTTGGCAATTTTATTTTTGTTTTTATTGAAGGTGGAATATTTATTATTATTATTATTATTATTATTATTATTATTATTATTATTATTATTATTATTATTATTATTATTATTATTATTATTATTATTATTATTATTATTATTATTATTATTATTATTATTATTATTATTATTATTATTATTATTATTATTATTATTATTATTATTATTATTATTATTATTATTATTATTGTTGTTGTTGTTATTGTTATTGTTATCATCAGCACCATCTTCATCGACATATATTTTGTAAGTGTAGACCTGAACATCTCGTACATATGTTAAAAACATGGAAAGAAGTACATGGAAAGAAGCATGACAGAGTTCGATTTTAAATAAGACATGTCATAAAGTATAGCACATGGCAAAATAAAGTATTAAACTAAAGCGTTCGCTACTCTGTGCGCATGGAACTGAACTCGCGGCTAAAATAGTTGATGAGCAGACGTTATACACAGAATTTGAACATTTCTGCACAAGTTTCGAATTCGATTACAATTGGTAACAAATTAAGAATTTGCTTATTCGGTGGATGTTTATAAAAGTTAGTAACCGTAGTAATATATTTTACCAAAGTTAGCTCATTATTTCGACTATAAAAGAATGCACATCTAAATTATTCTATACATCAACAAATTTTTAGTTTAGTATTTGAATTACTTTCGTGCACCAACCTTTAACCAATTTTATTTGCCAATCTTTTTATTATGGTTTATCCCATTGTAGTTTCTGCTTAATAAAACACGATTCCAAGTGTATACAATACATTAAACAGCAGTACAAGTTAACATTTTACAACTTAACATGTCTGTTACTGCTGGATTTACGGTTGTTCTTCTCCAATACAAAGTATAGAATTTTGGATAGTTAAGAAAACGTTAATCTTTTTGGAATAAGGTGTTAAAACAATGCAAATAGTGTTAATATATTTACCACGTTTCTATTAGTTGGCTATGTTGTATGTTCGGTACAACTTTTGCTATCGATTTTAAACTAGCTTCCCGATGAGCTCAAAAGTAGATAACAATGCAATATTAACTCGCATTCAAGTATATTCCGACATCCTAAACTGTCCCTTACATGGAAACATTTTCATAACTTTTGATTTTCTGAAAAATGGCTGTAACCATTTTGATTAAAATAGATATTTTTCCGCTCTAGTTGTTGGTGCTGGCGGCCGTGGCGACAGTGGCCCGTGCAGGGTACTTGGGTACGCCCGTAGCCACCGCAGGCTATGCAGCTGCAGCAGTCCCGGTAGCCGCTAAGGTAGCCGCAGTGGACCACTACAGCCCGCCTCGCTATAGCTTCTCGTATGGTGTCAACGATCCCCACACGGGCGACAACAAGGAACAACACGAGACCCGAGAAGGTGACGTGGTGCGCGGAAGCTACAGCCTCGTGGATCCGGACGGTACTAGGCGCACCGTGGAATATACGGCGGATCCTGTCAACGGATTCAATGCTGTGGTTCACAAGACTCCAGCGGCAGTTCCAGTAGCTAAGGTCGCGGCACCAGTCCCACTTACCGCTACTTACGCCGCCCCCGTCACTAAGGTCGCTGCCCCAGTGCCAGTAGCTCCATATGCAACTACTTATGCTGCTCCCGTTGCTAAGGTCGCTGCCCCAGTCCCAGTAGCTCCATATGCAGCTACTTACGCCGCCCCAATAGCTCCACTTGCCGCCCCCGTTGCTAAGGTAGCTGCTCCTATCGCCACCAACTATGCTGCTGCTTACGCCGCTCCCGTAACTCGAGTAGCTGCCCCCATCGCCAGGTTCCCAAGCCCCATCGCCGCTCCCTTCGCCGCTCCTTTCCCTATAACCGCCCTTTCCTATGGCACCAATCCTACCTTCTCTTATGGCCCTAATCCTGCCCTAGCTTATGGTGCCGGACTTACCTATGGTGGCGCATATGGACTGGGATACTCAACGGGTCATGGAGTGACCTACAGAGTGAGTTATGGACCTACAGTGACATACAGCAGCCCTGCTGTAGCTTACAGCTCAGGACTTCCATACGGAGCTGCTGGACATCTGACCCCTGCCATCGCGTACAACTCTGGGCTCCCCTATGGCACTGGACATCTGGCGGCATACGGTGCCGGCGATCTCATAACCAAAGCCTTCTTCCGTTAGACTGTACCTTCACCCCTCACCCTTACACGTATAAGACTGCCATTCATTAATGTCACTCATTTATGTATTATATATTGTATTATAGTGTATGTATTGTAATATTGTGCAATGAGAATGTAATAAATATACCGCTTTATTTTAATTTATAATCTTCTTGTGCTTATTTATTGGAGATGGAAAAAGTATTTTTGTTGTTACCTTTAAATAGAATTTTGAACTCGGAAGGGTGTAGTGTAGTTCACTCAGAATAGAATAGACGTCCGCTTTTGTTGAAGTCATCGAAGCACGTCATGTTTTCATTCTTTGAAATGTTAAAATGAGATATTTCCTATAAACAATTAAGTAACATTCGTGTGACGCTTGGCGTTTTATTCACCATGAAGAAAAAAATCAAAGAAAAACATGCTCTTAACACACTCTCAACTCTTAACGCAAATAATTTTTATAAATTATACAGTTTTGAGATTCTGCGAATATTAAGTATTTTTATGTAAGTAATTAAAGGATGTTGTAAGAACTATTTCTTATTCCGAAATATTGTTGCAATAGGTAATTAAATGAGTTATGAAAATGAACTTCAGCAGCATCCACCATTGAAGAAGTGCACCAAAAGAGGAGGAAGTTCAGATTGTACTCATTGTTAGTAAACTTCAACATCGGGGCAAGAATTTCAGCATTTCACACCCTGAATTTTAAAGTGATGCCTTATTGACTTATTCATGACTCATGATATAGCAACGCAAGGTAATTAACACTGTCGGCAATTTTTACTAGCTCATGCACTCATAAGTGCATTTTGTTTAGGGTTCTTCAGACAACCATTGTGTTTATGTGTTTCCATTTAATGCACCCCGTACTCCTTGGAACAATGGCTACCATCTGCTGTCACTTTCTTGTGCATTTTGTTCTTAAAATATTGCTATATCGCCAGCATATTTTATTAACTTTTATGCCGTTGCTCCTGCTATCATAACTGTCTGTATAAGAAAATGCAGTAAATATATTTTTATACACTAAAATTAGATATTTTAACATGAGCCACTCATATTGAAAATTAAGATTATAAAACACAATACTGTTTTTAAATTACTCCATTGTTACCACGCTTGTTTCTTATAGTGGAAATTATATGTAGGTCTTGTAATGGCGTATTACTTGAATGACTCGCAAGAAGAACATTGTGCAGAGCCAGAAGAAATTTTTCCAGCTGGCAGAATGTTGCCAAAGAAGTCGACAATGTACTACGACTTTGTATACAACAGATTTCTTCAATGGTGCAAGGTAAAAGGTATAATTTTTATTATACTCATAAAAGAAAAACGAGTAGCCAGAACTGTGTTTCATTATCATCTACACCAAGATAGAGCACTCTGGCCTGTTTCGGCTCAGAAATCATCCTTCCAGCGACGTTTAGGTTTTCCCACACTGCGGTTCCCTTTAGGTTTATATCTGCAACTATTTTCGTTATTCGATTATTTGACATTTGTGCTATGTGAGCTGCTCAATTCTGTTTGTATATAGATATTTTACTATTTAAGTTATATATTTTAGTTGTTCTCTGATTGTGTAATTTTTCACGTGATCTAAACGGCCATATCCAACAGTGCTTCTTAAAAATTTCATTTCTACTGTTTCCACCATTCTTCTATCCCTTTGTTCATTGCCCAATTTTCGGAACTATAAGTCAATATTAGTACGACCATCACTTTATAAAACTTCGTGATAGTTTCATTTCGAACTTTGTTTTTCAGAGTTCGTTTAAGCCTTCCACATACATTCTGAAATTTATATAATTTTTGCTTTATATCTCTATCATCATAAAATGAGTGATAAATAATTTAATTTAGGTAATTAAAATATTGTACTTGTTCTATTGTTTTATCTTTAATTATTATTTTAGATCTTATGTGATCTTTCCCCTAGAAAAGCCATAGTCTAGAAGTGCTTTGTTTGTAAGTTTTTCTTTTGACCACAGCCTTCTAAGTATCGTAGAGTGTTATGATTGTATAAGTGTAAGTTGTCAGCTCTGGTGCTACGAAGTCAAACAACAACGAAGGCTAAACAATTACTCACTAGAGCTCACCATTGTGCATGTCAGAATGTATACTGCGCAATATTTCATCTGGATACTTCATAAAAACATTTAGTATTCAGGGCTGTTGAAAAAAATATTTATAAGACATGTTAAAGTTATTTTATTTTTCCCCTACTCTCGATTTGCAATCTCTTTCCGCAAACATATATAGTCGCAGAATAAAAGTCCTCTTTTAACTTTTTTATCACAAATAATGACAATAGCACTGCTTTATAATAAGGTACCTGATTTTATAATATAGTCGTATCATGCCGCAGTATTTTGCTGTACTGTTTGTCAAACTCAATAAAAAAGATATCTTTTGCAATTCTTAAACTAAACAAATACCTACATAGTAAGCATTATTGAAACACACCAAATCATTCGCCCCTCGGGAAGTGTACGGAAGGCCCTCACAACCGGCAAAACAAATAGTGACGAGAGAGCACTCGGGTCACACGTAGAACCTTCGCGTAACCCAGCAAGAAATAGAAATTTCAAAATTCCATTAAAAAAAAAAAAAAAAAAAAAAAACTGTTGACATAAACATTTATAGAACAAAAAGTGCAACTATCCAAATGTGTCCCTTGTAGCAACATCCCAACGAAATTATGGATAAAAGTTGATTTTGAAACAGCAGTGTTTTCCATAGATTAGCCTGGAAAAATATCTTTTTAAATAAATCATGACATTCATAAAGTTGATGACATCATTACCTTCGATTTTTTAAGAAAATAAGTAAACTTTAAATTCCTGTCTCATCATATTGAGAATAGTAACCCGTATATTTTAATTCGCTCTTGATTATTATTTGTAACACGGATAGATTCTGTTGCCAGATGTCTAGGAAGTCGCAATGCAGAGATCTTTTCCCCCAAGATCGATGATTCTCAATAAATAAATTAGTGCATTTAAATCACAAGTTGAAAAATTGGTGGTGTTTATTTTAGTGGTAGCTTTTATTATTGCAATGATAATGCATAGACAGAAGAAGGATTTATTTATGGTCTATGGATTATATTTCTCTTGCTCAAAATCTCCATTATGAAGTAAAATGTCACTATAAATTCAATAATCGACGTTCAAATTTGTTTATGCACATATGTGTAACAAGCACCAAGTCGATATTACTTTTATTTCTATTACTCATATAATTTCAATTCATTATTTCTTCTCCACACACGAGTTAAAATGCAACGATACTGTTTTCTATTTTGAGAAAATACGACATATTTCAGTCCATAATTAATTAGTGTCGAAAATAACTCTCGTAAATTATTTTCGATGATATTCTTTGCCTCTAAGATGCACAGCGTGGATAATGGATTCTAATTGCCATGATTTGAATTTGTTTACAACTTGGTCTGTTATTAATGAAAGATGGTGTTTTAATATTTGATGTTACTTGTCTTCGCTCGTACATTTATAATAGTCAAATTCTTTGCTCATAACTTTAAAGTTGCTAGGTAAGCGTCTGCAATAGCAATAAATTTGCTTCTGTAGCACTAGTACTTATTAATAACATGTATCTAACCGTGGTCACCGTAATATTAATGTAAACAACAAAATAAACAAATTCATAACATAGTATCTTGCTTTACCAATTAATATTTAATAAAAATGCTGTTCTTGCTGTCATCAATGCCAGCTTTTATATCTATGACGTATACACGAAGGTTGTGCAAATTAGTGATCAAAATAAGCTGGAGTAGTTGGCATCCTCTATAATTTTAATAAGGATTGAAGACGGTTTGGAAAAATATTGAGAAGGTGCAGCTATGGAAAAAATAATTGAGCGCATTAGGATAGCAGAATGTTTTTGTGTTCCACGTCGTGTGGCAGCGTAGTTTACACAAGTCGATATTCCAATATGCAGCTGAGTTTATTGATAGTCTGTGATGCACATGTTATCTCCTATTGGACACTCAAATAGGTTCTGTCTTGAATCGCGAGAAATGCGAGTATTGATTCAAGACTCAGGCTATTTGAGTGTTCGATAGTTGATAACATAACAAACACAGCTTCATGTTGGAATACCGACTTGAATAAAACCTGCTGCGATACGACCTGGAACTCAAAAATATTCTGCTCTCCTAACGCGCTGAATTATTTTTTCCATGGGTGCACATAGCAGAATGATTTAAATTAGCATTTATTAGAAGAGTTAACGTAGAGGGTGTGTGATAAATTTATCAGTTCAACATTTTATGAATTCAGGTAATAGTAAAAAGGAAAATCAAACTTTCCTCCACCAGGGAATCACTGTGCTTTTCCTCGTAAAGTTTGTGTGTAGAAAAAACACTTAACTTGCAGTTTGTGTTGTCTCTTTAGCATGGTGGTGGTCGTGGTGCTGCTTACCAAGCGGGAGACCCGGGTTCGATTCCCGGTAGCGGTGTAGCGTGGGAGATCTGATCCGGGGTGTACTCAGCCTTGTTAAGTTCCCAAGGAGCCAATTTAGGAGCTATTTGATTTAGAAATAGTGGCTCCTGATTGCGAAGATCACATAATCGGCCGGGAGGATCCAGGGCGCTTTCAACGTCCCAGTTCCAGTACTGCACCCCATCCATGACGCCTGTGTGGGACGCAGCGACTGGGCGGTAGGCCTTGGCTCTGAAAGGACTATTGCGCCGTGGGGTTAGGGTTTCTTTCTTTCTTCCTTTTCTTTTATGTTTGTTTGAACTAACAGTTTTGTAGTGCAATGGTTACACTTCGCCATTGTCGCATGCATGATCAGTGTTCATTGCTGCAGCATAGCGCTTTTTCTCCATCCTTATAAATCTTGCATGGTTAATCGTACTCTCGTTCCCTTGCAATTTTGTCGAGGACTATAATTATTACGTCTGCTATTTTAGATATATTGCTACCATGGCATGCGCCCAAGCATGTCAGGTGTGCCTTGACACCATCTAACTGTAAATATATTTCAATTTAAGTAGTGCTATCGTTGGAAGTAAATAAAATACTGGACTTACAAAACATCCATTGCGCAACCAATCTACAAATGCAAAATCAGCACATGGTTATGTATGCTTGCAAAATGTAAAAGGCCTATACATAGGTTCACTAAGCTTTATACTTAGGTAGGTTTGCAAAGAACCCAGATTCAAATCTGAGTTGGTCGCCTTCTTGGCTGTGCGCTTGCGCGCGTTATTGCAGGGATATATGGTGTTTGAATGACATCCAGATTGAGTACATATTAATAGCTTGAAATTATTCACATTTAATGTAAATAGATTATTCTAATTATAAAGTCCATGGCAATAAATGTTCGCTAAAAAGTGCGATACTGAAGAGTTTATGGTGGCAACTTTGAAATAATTTTAGGCTAAAGATGTACACATATCATGGAGCCGATCCTGCCTAAAATCCTGTCACAGCAACCTCTAACAGAAACGTTAGAAATAAATAAAACAAAAACAGGATAAAAGAGTGTAGATTGACAATTCATGATGTATTATATATTTACCAATTATTCGCATTGATTATCTAGTGATTTGCACTTTTAGAACACGTTCTACATATCTCGTATGTTAAAGTAAGTCATACCCAAAGAAAGCTAATTAATTATGTAAAACATTCATGCGAAATGATCGGTAATTGCACATATTTATAGTAATTTTGATTTACAACTATGGTGAATTATTTGAAATGTTTGCGATAGGTATCGTCTCATTTTGTAATGAAAGAATCTGATTTAGTATATTCACAAGACCTTGGTGTTATATCCTTTACATGTACAATCTTGATAGTTGACTTGGAATGTTAAGCTTATTAATTTGGGTCAAAAATGAAACATCATTAATTTCCGTTCCAAGCAATATCGTCCTTTTCTGCTAAATAGTGGCTGATCCTAAAGGCTCTATAGCTTCATGTGGTGAGTTCTAACAATAAAACCAATTTCTTAATCGTCAGTGTAAAGTAACGAGGCATTTCTTAATTTTCAGGATTGCTCCATAAGGCAACATTTTATTCTCTCAGCTAGTTGGAAAGAAAATGGTGGCCAATGCCAAGATGATACTGGAAAACACAGTGACTCTGCCGACCACCAGATTCTGCTGACATCTATATGTTCCTGATCTTAGCTAATTTGAAAAAGTTCACATATTGTACCAAGATCCTGTAAGCACCATTAAATGATTAATTGCAATAATGAGTAATTTGTTTTGGTACGGTTGCTTTCAGCTGTTGATAGGTACTTGAATTAACGTAACTTGAATATTCTGACAGTTCCCTCTGCGTCCGTTACGCACGTGATAGGGGAGTGGCACAGCGGTTTGTTGCCAGGTTTGACCTTGAAGTAGCCAATAGACTTCGTGACGGGATTGCGTGGTCATAGTCAATTGGCTACTTCAAGGTCAAGCCTGGTTGTCATGGCAACAGATAGCCGTACCAGTCCCCTAGCACATGCCTAACGGACGCCGAGAGAACCGTCAGAACAACCAAGTTACGTTAATTCAAGCATAGTATAGGTAATTACTTGTCAGTGTCTTACTTTCACATTAAATATTAAAATACCGTTGCAATACAACTGATAATGTTATTAAAGAAATTTGAAAAGTGACATTACGGGGGGGGGGGGGGGGAGGGTTAATGACACTGTCTACTTCCAGGATCATATCAACGACGCCGGTGTGCCGCATTTTCGTCCAGCAGGAGTTTTTTTACATGTCAGGAAATCTACTGAGATGTGACTGTCATTTTTAAGTACTTGATGTAAAAGTATATCTCAACCCATTAGCTGTCTTAAAGCTCCAATTTTGATTTAATATTATCTTCATGCTTCTTAGGCGCAGACTCTGATAGCGTCTTCTTTAAAACCACAATAAAGAAATGCTCTACCATCCCATTGCTGTATTATCCAAGATGGCACATTTCAAAAAAGCTTTAATAAACACATCGTGAAGCTTTGGAAACACTGTACTAATATTGTTGTAGCATTAAATAAGAGTCGTTTTAAAAGTGTTAAAGTAATGGATAATCTGGAAATATAAATACAGTTGGAAGAACTGGTGCGGGTGGGGTTAGTGAGGGACCTGAACAGCCATAAACCCGTGAGTTAAGAGGCAGTAAATGCTGTAGTATAAGTTGGTTTACACTTTAAGGTTCCCGATCATCTTCGGTAATAAAGCCCCCGTAATCGTTAAATATATGCGAGTGGGCAAAGTGCATTGTAGTGTCCTCTGGAAATAATGTCATATGTGTGGAAATTGATACCGACAGTAAAGACAGTCATTTGCATTACAGGTTTCTTGTCATCCAAAGCAAGTTTCTGGAGTTCATGAAAATATGTACCTACTACATATACCTCCGTAGAATAAAACTATAAATATGCAAAGCTATTCAAAGGTTGTTTAATTAGAGAAGTAAAGTTAATAATAATAATAATAATAATAATAATAATAATAATAATAATAATTATAATTATAATAATTATAATAACAACAACAATAACAATAATAATAATAATAATAATAATAATAATAATAATAATAATAATAATAATAATAATAATAATAATAATAATAATAATAATAATAATAATAATAATAATAATAATAATAACGTATTTAGCAGTATTTAGTAAACACCAATACACGGCATGTGGCATTATAGTCCTAATTCCTCAATGTTCTTCTTTTCTTCCTTTTTCACCTCAGCACAGGCATGTGTCTTATTTAGATCACTAGCAAAGAACTCTTCCAATCATGACATTATTAACCAGTCTTTATTTACAGCACAAGAAGAGAACTGATGTTTCTAACATAATTGCATATTGCTATTCTTCGCCTTGATTATTTTCCACACGGATGAAAATATACCGAAGATTTCCAAGTCTGACAAACTAAAACAAGACTCTCAGTCATATCGTTCTAACAGCCTTGTGCCAAAAATCTTCGATAGGCTGCTTCATCTACAAGTTCTCTAGGGCTTACATTTTCTAACACGGCCCCAAATGACCTCGTGGACAGGCCCTTAAACTATACTCACTAACTCACTCAGTCTTTTCTGACACCCATTTGGCTTTAGAACTTTTCACTCCTGCCTTCAAGTTCGTTGAGTCTCTACTCAAGCTCTTTACTTTTGAAGCAAATGTGTCTGCTTTGGATTACTTCTGGACGTACAAAATGCTTTCGATAAACTCTGACATGAGGGCATTTTATTTATATGAAAGCTATTTTTGAGCGATACATTGTATCTAATACGCATATTATATGTCATAAACTGAACAAATATCTGAATTACCAAACTCGGTCCCGAAAAGTACGAGCTGGAGTACCACAAAGAACAGTGTTAGCTGCCTTCCTACGTATAATTTATGACTGTAATTTACCGTCACGTGACAGCATCACAGTAATGCAATTTGCAGATAATATTAGAATCGGAAAGGGTAGAGACTGAAAAATTGAATGCGATGACCGGGATTTGAACCACGGATCTACCGGTTACCGCCCGGCTGCTCTAACCATTAAGCTATCATGGCCAACGTGCTGATATGACATTAAATTCTCCAACTCACTCGCATTATTCCCAGTAAACCATACAAGGAGATCTCAATTTAATCTGAGATAACATACCTTAAAGGCGACCTACAGTGTTGTAAGTACTTAAGTTCCGAGCTTTTAGTTTAACCAACTATAAGGTCAACTAATGTAATCGCCATTTCTATTTTTTTTCCGTGTTCATGCAAAGAAATTGGAATTTCAAAGCCATCACAGAGCGATCTGCTCTGAAAGTTTTGACTATCGCTTTAGGTTACTATGTTCAGTTAGTTCCTCTTTTTGGTAGTGTTTAACCCCCGACTTTACTACATACGGCACCGCAGGCGGTGACACTGATGATAAATGGAATTAAGATGGAGCACCGGTGGAATTATATGGCGGGAGAACCCGGCGGAAACCCGCCCCAGCGTTGCTTCGTCCACAACCAATCCCACATACGGTTGCCTGGGATCGAACCCGGACCACTTTGGTGAGATGCAGCCTAGTTAGTTCTTTTGTGCTAAGCAGGTAATAGAACCATTTCTACAAAGTTTTATCTTGCTTAACATGAAGTAGACAGAACAAGGAGATGTAATAATACTTTATTGAAAAACGCTTGGTGAAGACGATGTGAGTATAACATACAACTTTTCTGTTATGAACTCTACCATTTACCTATATGAGTATTGTGTATTACCATATATCTCATGCTCCATCTTTTTCCCATTCGCTACTCCTTCCAGTGCATCTGTTAGCTAGCCGTTTCATCGCATCTAACTTTCTGGATGCTTTCTCTCCCTTTACCTGATCGTTTTCAGATTATTGTTACTTCTTTGTAAAACTGCCTCATTGCTTATTGTGTCTGTCCATTTCACACGTTATATTGTTGTACCCACGTTAATTCTTTCTATAATCGGGTTACTCACTTCCCCGCCACTTTGGTTTCCGCACTGTCAACACTGCACATCACGGACTTCACTAATGTTTTCGTCATTTACTTAATGAAGCGTCTACAAAAGATCTTTGTTTTTTTATTAAAGGTGATTTTTGCTAATCATAGCTATTCTCTGACTTGTTGTACGGTACATTTAAAGCGACTATCCACTTCGTCCATTACCTCATCTCGAATTAACAAAAGTGTTCTCTTTGATCTTCACCTGAAAATCAGATTTTTTATGCCAAATGCATACATACTTTTATTCCACATGCTCCAGTGTTGTAACATATTTGGATTACTATCTCCTGTTAGTCTCCATTTTAACAATTCAGTTCTGCAAAGGTGATAATGGCATGCAAAAAATAAGTGAAAAAAGACAAGGAGCTCCCCCTGAGCAAAATTTTGACTCGTACCTTCTGGATTTGAAAATCAGACTCACTAGAGCTCGAGTTATTTTTCTCTTATGCTATCCGTGACTTTTCATCAGAAAATAATAGCAGTTTATTCTTCCTGTCACTACCACTGTTCATTTGTTCAGAAAATTGTGAACCCTAACTGCAACCATTGCTCTCCTTATTGGCACTGATGCAGTTGTTCTAATTTCTTGAGTAAAGTGATTACAACAGAAATTCTGCGGTCAGTATTGGGCGAGTCTCGGCATTTCTTCGCTGAATTTTCACTGCGGAAATACCAACAGATCAGTTATTGCCCTGAGCCACCCAACTTGGTTACCATTACAATCTGGTTTCTCTGCAGACCACGCTACCATTTATACTGTAATCTATAGATCGATTAGTTAACTGTAATTACTATTCAGCTGATAATATAATTTAGCTTGTATTATGGCGTCATAAATAACAGAACTGTAAACTCTAGCTTTGTCGTAAGCAAGCAGTATTTCTTTTCTCTGCAAGGAGTGCTACTAAGATTATGCAATTTACTGGCTTATGGCTTGGAGCCATCTTCTGTCGGAAAGTTGCGGTACTGGCAGAACTTCCTAGTGATAAGATTCAGACGCCATAAGAGCGTGTTTCGCATTTAGCACTTTTGAGAACTGGTTGTAACTTGGAACATCAGCACTAGTGGAGTATTTTAATGAGTTTTCTTCAGTCCTTTTACTGGCTATTCTGTCGCACACAGTGTTATTTATCTTTGTAGTTAAATTTCGAACAGATTATTTAGTTTAGGAGGCACTGGCTATCTCGTATATAATCGCTCTTTACACTGGGATCACCATTCTGATATGTCGGCTAGGGAGTAATTAGGGGTTAAAACATACGAGAAGAAACACTACCATTATGACCATTTCATTTGTTCATCAAACTGAGGTAGTGCGACTTGAGTTTCAAGCTTTAATGTTGTCTATAATAATACATTTACGTAACTTATACTATTTATGGTTAGCTGAATGCATTGGTATTGTACATAGATAATAATGAAAATAATTAATGTTTATAATTGAAAAACAACGGAAACTGAAATGAATACACACTTGCCACGAAAATAATGGGGCATGTGAGTGTTATCAATACATTATCACTGCAATAAGGAGAACCATGACAAATATCATTATTACACCTCGAAATTAATAATGAGGAAGTGCATCAATGAAGGGTGTTCTCTCTGGTCCAGAAAATAATCTAAGGACTTGCAGATCAATAAATTTTGCTTCAGAGATTGGATGTAAACCTGAAATAGAAATGACAAGTTTAAGCCCCAATTATTCCCAGCATGTTTGCGAATGTAGAGCAACTTCATGTGTAGTAACTCTTGCACTTGACGTTCATAAGATGTCTGTGAAAGAACAGACTCAGTATCTGGTGTTTCTGGTTAGTGCAGGGTTAATCTTGGAGCATTTACAACAGGTCTTTTCCAATGACCATCGTAACTGTCTCTGTATTCCATGAATCGTGGACGCTTAATGGAGATGGCAGTTCCCTCATAGGCTTTGTTTTAAAAGGACAAACCTTTCTGTACAGAGGAGTCAAAGGGCTTATTCCTAGCACTCCGGAGACCAGAACATCCGTGGTTTAAATCCGGCAAGAGCATTGAATTTCACCCTTTCCAAACAGTGCTTCATGTACCAAGCTGACATTCCCGTTTCTTTTATGGTTTTGTGGTGACATTCCCCTTTCATCAATTGAACATTACTTCTGAAACGTGTTATATTTCAGTCACGTTTCCCTTTATTTTGTTCGACATCGTCTTAAACTATTGTCCTGCCCATAAAGTATATCTTGGTAGTGTTACTCCATTTTTTGTTTTACATTGTCATTTCCCCCTTTTCCCGTGCACCCTTCAATTGTATTCCAGAATTTTTTTCTTCTGTGCTCTAACTTGTATGGTGTCCTAGGTTCTTTTCTCGAACCAAGGCCTGCGCTTGTATTTGTGGCCTACAGCTGTATTGCCATATACAGATTATAATTAAGAGTTCAATGAAGCAGAGTATTCAAGTCAGACATTTATGTTTGGTTTTGTCGCGCCGTTCAAAGGACACTTTAACCGATCTGTCACGAGGTTCTAATGAACTGCCAGTCAAGAGGAGGGCGGGCAAGGAACGCGACAACTGCGACTAAACCATCATCCCACGCGACCTTTCTGACAGCACAATGAGCATATTTCCAATCCACACCATCTAGTTAATTATCTCGCGGCGCGAAGGCGGAGGGTTTGCCAACATGTGTGCCGCTAATAAATTAGGCACTTTAATTGCATACTGCACCGAAAACACTAAGTGTGATTGAATTCTTTCCGCCCGTTACTTTCCCATATTGCACCCTACTGCTGTGGCGATGATTTATTGTGAGGTGCTGTAATTAAAATGCATCACCTCGAACCTTTTCTATTTACATTACTACAGGAGTTCTGATTTCCCCTTCATCTCGCAGATCATAGAGACATTAATTTGCAAGTATCAATCTAGCAACTAGCCAATATCATATAATTCAGTATTAACTGGAATTAACCTCCTCAATTAAGAACAGTTTCACCAAGGTGCTTACGAGAAAGCCAGTCTTGTGCATCTGGAGAATTTTTCTAGGGTTCTACGGATAAAAAATCAGAAAGATTTATCAAACCGGCTCTGTTCAAAAATTGTAACCTCATACTACGCCTTGATATGTACGTCAGAATTATGAGATGTTATTATGTTAGGTAGCAAAGTGAATCTCAGAAAATCAGGTTTCTTTCTTTTTTTAACAAGCGAAGCCAGCCTGTTCCATTTCTGAGATTCTGTAAATACATTTCGGAAAGGTAATTTTTGGCAAACGTAATACGTTTTGCAAATTTAGAAAACATAATATATCATTATTATTATTATTATTATTATTATTATTATTATTATTATTATTATTATTATTATTATTATTATTATTATTATTATTATTATCATCATCATCATCATCATCATCATCATCATCATCATCATCATCATCATCATCATCATCTTTTTATGTTTGTACATGCTGTCACCATTATTATCACGTAGATCCATTTAAATACTGAGTGAAGATTCTGATTAGGAGGTAGTGCTTTAATAAAGTATCACCCAGCATTTAAACTATACGTTTAATTGTAATAGCAACTAAAGGTATTACCATATGCTTTCCTAAAATGTGAGAAAGTTGATTTTTTTGCCGTCTAGTTTGCGTTTTGACTCACTGTGCGACATGACCCAAGACATTTCTTCATGTTTTGCAACAGATGATAGTTGCTTGGAACCAATTAGAGCTAGAAAAGCATCTTAAAATCTTAAAATGCTTCTTAAGCATCTTAAAATGCATCAGATTGGAGAGATTGGAGTATTACCTTTGCCAGCTCTTATATATCTACACCTAGTCCTTTCCATTAGGTTCTCACTTTGATAATCTTCACGCCCTCTGCAACCTCTACCATTGTTAAATCATTTAGCCTGTCACTAGTGGAGCATTGTTTTCGTTAGAGGAAGGCGTTCTATGATCTTTCACCTTTCTTGCCACAATGCTATCGTGTTGTTAAAGCTCTAGTAAATATAAATGATATGGTTGAACATCAGATGAGGTGGTTGTTCCACTAGTCCAGTTTATAACATATTTATAAAAGACATAAGGAATGCCATTAAAGGAATCTTCAGGTAGATATGAACTTCAGTTCAGGCATTTACTTTATTATAATTAGTAGAGAAGGGACACAAAACAAATCGGTTGTACTAAAGCATTTTAGTATAATCTGATAAGTAACAATCTTAACTAATTTCCCTACCGATTATTTCTTTTCATAGCCACTATACGAATATTTCATAAAATATCTTAGTTTTGTGGTTAAATTACTGTTAAGCATAATGAATATTCGCGTCAAATGTATTTAATAGAAATGCTATAGCTATAAAGACACTTACAGGAATCTGGAACGGTCAGCGCTTATAACCGAAGTGAAATGTGCAAAATTCATTTTAAATTCACAGAAAATAAGTCTTATTTTGAATGTCAAACTGAGCGTTTTTAATATTAGAAATTTCTTAACGGAGTATTTACGAGTAAAACTTAAGCAACAACCAATATCTCCAGATTTATATATGTGAGAGGAACCTGTATTATTAACTAATTTACATATTTCTGTGACAGGATATTGCTTTTATTTTATACAACTCGTTGAAAATGAAAAGAGCTTCAAAGCTATTTACAGAATATGTCTATTGCCCAGCTGCGACCCCCACCTCTGCCCACACAGGCATCATGAGTGGGGTGCAGTAACAGGAGGGTGATACGTGGTCAGCGCCCCGATCACTCCCGGCCGCTTAACCAGTTCACGCAACCACAGCCACTACTTCTCAATCAAGTAGCTCCTCATGTGGTCCCTCAAGGACTTAACGAGTCTAACTACACCGGGAATCGAATTCGCGGTCACCCATGTGGTGAGCAGCAGTATTACCACCGCGTTAAAGAGACTATACATATTAAGATGTTGATAACTAATAGTTCTTCCACACTTTTCGTGGGTAGGGTAAAGTTGGAATGTTACATGGAATCAGATTGAAAAAAAATCTTATGCGTTGAACCCACGTGACTTTCTCTACTCTTGTACTAACCATTCTTACAAACTCTTATTCCTATATCTTCTTCGTGTTGGTTGAGATAAACATTTGCAGAATTTATCTTATTGCTTAGGGTACAATTCTATTTATTATTTCAGAAGTTTCCTTTTTTGTCTTATTCTTCTGAACATTCTACCAAGGGGAAATGGGAATACAGCAGGTTTTCAGCGATAGTCAAATCTTTTAAAGCTTTGAGATTCCGTTCATTTTGCATAGCTAAGATATAAAAAAATGAACAACGATCTTCCATTTGACGAAAGTTTAAGCATTCCAAAACTCACACAAATAACAAGGAATATCTCCGAAATGGTTCACTATACAAAAAAAAAAAAAAAAAAAAAAAAAAAAAAAAAAAATATTTGGACATAAATTATGAATTTTAACGAGATCTACATATTTTGTACAGTAAGATTTGGTCTTTCTGTTACGGTTTACAAGTTATTCAAAAGTCATCAAGGGTAAACAGGACTACATACACTATAGCCAGAAAATTCAAAATATACATTTCATTTGTCATAAAAACATCTTAAACTTGTAGCATTTAATCAAAATCGTTAGAACCATTTTCGATAAAATAATTTTCGAACAATTTTCCATGTAAAGGACAGTTTAGGGTGTAGGAATTTTCTTCAAAATCTTCGTATCGCATCCTTAACATATATTAAACTTTAATACCAACTTTGGTTTTTAACCGTCTTTCCGTTCTTGAGTTATGCTGTCCACAGACTGACAGACACACACACAGACCTTTTTCTAAAAATGATATTTTTTATTTAGGCGACCTCAATACATATTTTCGGTGAAACCTCGAGATAGAATTTTTGGGTGGAATACAATACTTCCTCTGCTTACCATACGCACTAAAGAAAATAAAAATCAATGCCGTAGTCGGAGTTTGAACCACTTAACTCCGACCGTTGCTCTAACCATTATGGGGTGAGTGAATTTTAAGGGCCAGTTGATTAGGTCATGTGGCAGATAAAATAATAAATAATGCACAGTTCCAAAAACTTACAGAACAGTGCTCGAAAGTTATCAATTTTTAATGGCGCCTGTTAAGTTCGTCCTGCTCCCAGTTATAAGGAATACTGCAGCGAAGGTTGTGCAGACTCAGACTGTATTTCATGCTCCAGATTGCATCACCGATGTCCCTCACCCGATTTCACCAAATAGTTTGTGCGGTTTACGCCTGACTGGTCTATTAATTACACAAAGATATATGGAATATGAGATGGCCTCTCCCAGTTTCTCGGCCAATTGATTCTTAGAACAACGTCTGTGTTATTGACCTGAGGCTGAACGCGTGTGCGGCTCTTAAGTCACTGAGAATTTCTTGATGAAAGCGCACTTCCTGCGTCTACTGGTCAAGTTATGCACCCACCTTTAATCATGGCTATAATTTGTTACAGCCTCTGCATCGTCCATCTTGCTTGTAAAAGGATTGCAAAGCCTTCTCCATGTTAAGGATAGTTTCGGTTTAGAAACTCTTCATGGTGCATTCTTTGTAGATGCTGAACTTAAACACTAAGTTTGGTGTTTAAGGGACTTGTATTTTTACACACTAAAAAATTATATCTTGCGCACCATCTCCAGTCCAGCTGGGGATGCGGGCATCGCCCTCTGGTGAAACCCTACTCATTAAAAACCTCTCTTCATATCTGTGTGTGAGTATTTTAGATTTGAATGTCAGGTCCGTAGTATCCCAGTTAGTGAAAGATGAGAAACTAGCGTGCATTGCATGCGAGCGCGTGAAATGTTGCTCACCCTGGATAGCACAACGTGATCTGCGCAAAATTGGGTGGTTAGTCGGTTTAGTGTTGTTGCAAGTGCAAACGTCTAGATTTGGGTGGTCGTTAAAACATGTTCTTGCAGTCAGTGCAAACGTTAGGTTGGGTAGCTACGTTAGGACATCTTTGAACAGGTGTATTCTTGGTTAAAAGAGTAGCAATTGTCGTTTAGGTTAGGTCTGTGTTAATCCCCAGGAAATGCTCCCAGGAAGTCGGTTTATCCCAGCTGTCCCAAAATTTGCTTGCCAGTCAGTTCTTGGTCCGTTTTCATGCTATTAGTAGTTGTGACCACATAGATAAACAAGCAACCCATCATGGTGCAGCTGACCAAAGTGTCACACGGGGAGACCGTCATTTCCTGGGGCCGCTATCGGAACCTCAAGGTGTTCGCAAGTTACTAAATGGACTGGATTACAGTGTGAGAGGTCAGGTGCTTAGTTATTGTCCTGTCTTCGTCGTGTCAGTCTAAGGCAGCGTTGACCAACGTTTACGAAAGAGGGGGGTTTGGTGTACCTCCGTCCACTATACACGGGCTTTGCCATTCTTTAACCCCCAGCCGTGTATTGTGTTGCTGTGGTGGGTTGGTTTCATGTACGTTGCATTTGATTTACGAAAGCACTTTCAAATCTTACACGATAAACATCTGTTCATTAGTGACTTCTTTGGCACTGCTTACGTTTAAGAAGTCCATCGATATTTGGTGACAAGGTTGAAGTGTATAGCCATAGAAGATACACCAAATGATCGTCGTGTAACCTATTGCGATGTAGACTTTTAACGTAGTTTAATTTGTAAAAACTCTGTTCGCAATAATATGTACACTATACTCACTCTTTTACGCACTATTCTAGCAAATACTTATTATCTATGTACTACATTTTAATCGACATAAGCATTTTTAGAGATTATCGTATTGCTAATTTTCTTGTAGGACCAAGGGGAATATGGGAATAGAGTAATAGAGTAGGCTTTAAGCGATAGTGAAATGTTTTAAGAGCTGGTTGCCATGCGATGCCTTTGCAATTCCGTTCCCTTTGAGAGGCCGCGATATAAAAAAAAGGAATACCATATTTGAGGAAAGTATAAGTATTGGCAATTTCAAACAAATAATAAAGAATATCTCTGAAATGGTTCATTCAAAAGAAAAAAAAAAGATATAAATTGTGTGTTTTAAAGAGATCCAGATTTTTTATTTAGTAAGCTTACGTCTGTCTCCTACTGTTTAGCATTTATGCAAAAATCATCCACATTGAAAAGGTTTTCAGAGGGAATTTTCAGAAAATTCAGGTTATGACTAAGAAACTGCCATATAATCGGCTGTTTGTGTCCGTCACTGGATACTGATTGTGAATCTACATGCCACAGGCGTGACTCATCCTCCGACTGAAAGAGGTGGAGAAAGGCAACTAATTACGTAAGCATCTCCAAGGAGACAAGGTTGGACATCACTGATCTAGGGGATTGTCATGTAAACGTGTAGTCAGTGACAATGGCTGAAGATGTTTCTTCATTTCTGGGGCAAGCCCCCCCCCCCTTTTGTTTACTATCATGGATAGTATCGCACATGTTTGCCATTTTGAGTTAGATAGTAACGTAGTCTACAATCTCTTTTGCTTGGTCTTGATCTAGTCATGACATCAACTTTTGGGTTTATGTAAATTGAACTTTTCCGTGTCGTTTGCCTGTTGTCGTTTTATTCGGGACAGAAGGTTTTGGTTTCATAATTGCTTTCCTGTGCGAACTATCGCAATTCTGTTTATTTTTACCTGCAAGTGACACTGAAATATCCTATCTGATATTTTCACGATTACTTAGGGGAACCATGGAAAACCCTTACTAGATGCGCTGTCTTGATACGGATACCAGTGCTGAAGTTGTAAATTACGACTGCGGAGAATGATTTTGAAAGTTTTTGCCTAGTAAATGTTTTCAAATCCTCGCAAAGCAAACGAATTCCCCTGCCCAATATTCTTTTGTTTTTGGAGACATTTGAAAAAGATTATTTAATACGTTTAAACAAAGAGTTAATTAAAACTCTTGGGATACTATAAAGAACACAAACTAAACAAAGTAAATAAATAAAAACACCAGTAAAAAACTATGCAGAAGCACCGTTGAACAACCGCAAATACTACAGGAAAAAAAGCAAGTAGAGAAAGGCGTGTGAATGTAAGACGTTGCATTTCTATAGCAATAATATAGAAAATTGTATGAGTACTTTATAGACGAGGGATTGGAGAAAGAAATGTGATTGTGTTCCGTAAAAGAATAAGCATAACCGTGTGAATGTAATGCGTTGCATTTTAATTTCAAACATATGGAAAATTGTGTAGCTTGTTTGTAGAAGAGGAAGTAGAGAAAGAAGTATGAATGAGTTACATAAAAGAAAAACGAGTAGAGAAAACCTGTGAATGTAATACGCTGTATAGCGAAAGGATAGCATAAAAACCTTCTTCATTAAAAAGTACATAAAGGTGTGGAATTTTGCGATGATCAGCCAAGTGGTTTTGGAGATTAGGTTACATATATCCATTTGTATATTTAACTATTTATTTGTAATTTGAAGTGTAGCATATTTTCCTTTGTAACAACGTTAATATTTAGTTCCTTGCAAATGCTTAAAATTATACATTTTAGTTAATTTTAAATAATAATATCCTAGCTCTTCAGCCCCAGTGGTTCATATTATATCATACGCAGCAACTATAATAGAGGAAACAAAACTTTGCATATTTACACATATTTTTATGTAAGAACTTTTTCGGTGCAAAAGCAATGAAATTTCTCCTGACACATTGCCTTATATCAGAGGCGGAAGGAGGTTTGAAGTCGTAAATCAGGGGCGATAATTAGTGCAGAAGAAAGACAAAGAGTGGGAAAATGTAAACCTATATTGCATACTGAAGGAGATGAAAGAATGCGCCTTGGAGGAAGGCCAATGAAGGTGCTGCCAAACTCTGACGGATGTTATAATGGGAACAAGTGATAGGAGTCCGGCGTAGTTTCATGAGAGAGAGGTGAAATTGCTGAGTGGGAGGGGTATTGATGTTTAAGATATCTTACCAAGCCTACAAACCAAAAGAACATTGTTCGAACCCCATGGATGAAAGTCGAAATAGAATCCTTATTTGGCGGAAGAAGAAGAAAAACAAAAATATCATCTGTTGGGCTAACAATAGGATTTAAAATTTATTAGGAAAATGTCCTCCGTTCCCTTGTTCAACATATAGCATTCTGTCTGCGACACCATTCATAGCATATTGCAGATAATGTCGTGAAATATTACAATTAATTGCGATATGGCATCTTTCATCTTTCGGTTGCAGGAAAACTCGTTCTTTACGGCAACCCCACGACTAAAAGTCGGCCGGATTGAAATGTGGAGATCTCGAAGGGCACGTTGTTGATAGGTGTCTGCATCGTGGTGATGACACGATCGCCAGACATCTGCACAATTAACTGCTTTGTAGAAGTGTAGACGTGGGGATGAGCGCCATCTTGCATGAATGTTATATTTTCCATATAGTGATACCTCAGTTTAGAGATGATGAATTTCTGTAATATGTGTAGTAACGTTCCCAAGTTACTATAACTAATTCCCTTATTCCTTACTGTCTTCTCCGAAGAATATGCGTCAGTGATGAACTGTGAATCTCTAAATTATGACCACCTTGTTGAATTAAATTCTGATTGGTGGATCACAACCATGAAATTTGGCACATGTGCCATACTGATCGTATTATCAACAGGCACTTCAGCAATTTCCAGATCCTCAATCCGTCCGGCATTTCTTTGTGGGGTTACCTAAAAGAAACAGTTTTCCTTCACATCCAGCAACCCCACTGCAACTAAAAAATGCTATCTCACGAGAAATTGCCAATATATCAAGATATGTGCAAAGTGCTGTGCCTGTATAGAAGGAAAAATGCTATAGGTTTAACAAGAGAATCTCCCTAAAGTTCTTTTAATCCTATTGTTTGCCCAACACTGTTGTTTTTTCCTTTTTTGACCCTTTCCAATATTTTGTAAACCCCATTGTTTGCCTAATACTCTGGTGTTTTTCTATCTCAAATATTATAATATTGTAGCGGATTTTTACTTTCTCTACTGGTAAGTAGAGGAAGTATTGTATTCCACGCAAAAATTCGATGTTGAGATTTTACCGGAAATATATCTTTTGAGACTCCCTGAATCCAAAGGATTCTGGCTATAGCCCATGAAGTCCTATTTAGTATGGAAGACTTTTGCATAACTGGTAAACCGTAAGAGATAGACCAAAGCTTACTATATAAAAATGTAGATCTCGCTAAAACACGCAATTTATGTCCCCTCCCCCCTTTTTTTTTAAAGAGCGAACCATTTCCTTGCTATTTGTGTCAGTTACGGAAATCTTAAAACTTTCGCGAAATGGAACATTGTTTTTTTATATTTTAAGCGTGCAAAGAGAACGGAATATCAAAACTTTAAACGATTTGACTACCGCTCAATCCTAATATCCCCCTTGCACCTACAAGGAAATAAGCGATAATTTGTACAAATGTTTATCTCAACTAATACGAAGAAGATATAGGAATACGATAAGAGTTTGTAAGAATGGTTAGTAGAAAAGTAGCGAAAGTCATGTTAGTGCAACACATCAGATTTTTTATTTTTAGAAGACCATCTAATACAGTAGTGCCCCAAGCCCTAACTGATGCTTTTAACTTAAGAACAACAGTAATGAAATAGTTGTGCAGCTGCTTAAACATCACCACGCCACGAGCTACTGGCAGGCTGAGATTCAGCCCGAAGGGTTTTTGCTGCGTACCTACCCCCAATAGGGTTTAACCGCAGATAGGACTTTTTATTTTGGGATGGGTATTTAAGGGTGGCATTGTTTTGTTTTAGGTGAGTGATTATTTTGAAGGAAGCTATTTTGCCCCTTGAGTAGTGACTTACAGAAGGCAGCAATGTCTGCATGCTGTCGGAAGAAAAAGTTTTAAAATAAAGTTTTGAGATCTTTTAGATCTTCTAATTTAGAATTTTGTTGAGGATTTGAATTTTGAGCCAAACAACTCTTTGTTGGGACTGTAATTGGAGTTTAGCTTTTTGCTGCTGTTGGATTACCTCCTTGGTTATTGGATATACCCGCAAGCCATGCGGGGAACTCTGTACGACCTAAAGCGGCGTATTCTGGGGTCATAGTCCCCAAGAGACCTAACCAGGGCGCTTTCATCAGTTGGTAACTTGTCGTAGAATTTTGCTGCCCGGCGCCTAATTTCATCCTCCACATATGGAAGAGATGAGGCTTCATGAAGTAGTCTCACGGGGAAAGGTATGGGAACAGAAAAGATGGACCGAAGTCCTCTGTTCTGCGCCCTTTGGAGCCACAGGAGCCAACTACCTGCTGCCATGCCCCACACTTCACAGGCGTAAAGCATGAGGATTATAAGAGCCCGGAAGAGGTGTAACTTCAGGGGGACTGGCATCTTGGACCTCAGCATAGGGTACAGTGAGGCAATAGCCCCCTGCGTCCTCGCCGAGAGGTCTGTGATGTGCCCGCGGAAAGTTACACCCCTATCCAGTTTAACTCCTAGGCAGGTGATGGAGTCTCCCCACTCGATTCTTTGACCTCGAAGTCAAACATCTGACCACAAACATCTGAAAGAACATTCCTGTCATCTATTGGCAGTATATATGAATTATTTGAGCGAGAGGAGCCTATCACAATAGCTCTATGACTCCAAACCCATATATGGGTTTTCGCTCGTCAGGGTGCGGACAGGTCGCCCATATATGTGCTTTCGCTCGCAAATGGTTAAGACAGCATTAGGTCAATACGACCACAGAGCACCTCGAAGAAGGAGAAGTTACCGCCTACCCAAGAACGCCGTTGGATAAGGGTAATGCCACTCCCATCTTCTGACACATTCTTACCCCAACACCCATTCCTGCCCCCTTCCTGTATCCAAAATTAGGTGTACAGGAAGAAACCATTGCCCAAGACACAAAAGCTTGAAAATTCAAGGACTCCTTTAACACTGCATAGATAAAGTCGCATTAGCGGCTAGGTGCTGTGCAAATAAACATACCGTACAGAAGAACCGGTTCTCGAATGCTGGAATAAGACGATATGTCAGAAAAATAATTATACTTTTAAAACTTTTCTGTAGTAATTTTCACTAAAGTCGATAGTAAGCGAAGTTTTACAAAAATTTTTACTTTCTATACCATATACATAGTAGGTAGAGAAGATATTGCATTCCATCCAAAAAATTCGACATGAGATTTCACTGGAAATATTGGTTTTAAAGTTCCCTGAATCGAAAAAAAGCAGTTTTAGTGCACAGTGTGTGTGTGTGTCTGTCTGTCTGTCTGTCTCTGTGAACGTAATAACTAAAAACATGTATCAGTTTTTGAAGTTTCTTAAAAAATGGTTCTACGATTATGACTAAGATACCATGGTTTAAGATATTTTCATGACATGAAGAGGTTGAGGTTGGGGCAGGCCGGATGGGCCGGGCCAAATCTAAGAATGTCAACCCGTGCAGATCTCTAGTCCCTATATGCTGGCTTGAAATTCCACTTTTTGCAAGACATCGAGATATATAAATGAATCGTAGCTCCAAAAGTATCGCACTTAAAAGTATATGAAGAATTGGAAAATTCCATTCAACCACGTTATCTGCGTTTTTTGTATGTAAGTTTTGGTCTATTAGTCACACAAATGTAAACAAAGTTCAATTAACATGAAAAGGACGTCACAGTCTGTTCGCAGAAGATATATTTTATTATCTTAAATATCTTAAACTTAGGTACCGTTTGAATAGTTTTTCAGAAAATTACAAATAATAGAAATTTTCCATATAAAGGGCCGTTTGGAGTAGACAAATTTTCATAAATGTCTGTGTTACATCATTGTAAGATACTGAAGTCAAATATCTAGCTTTGTTGATCCGACTTTTATTTGTTGAATTATATTGTTCACAGACTCAAGCGCAAGGACTTGTTTTTGTACATACTTTTGTTTCCTTTTTTTCCCTCTTCTTTTTGAGTTAGGGGTTAAGAAAATTTTTGTTACAGTGTGCATGTTACATACCGTCAGATTTTAGTGCAGCAAGAACAAAATCAAACTCCTCTGGACTTGAGATGTTGACTGTGTGTTCTGTAGGATTTGTAATTACTTTAAAATGTACAAGGTGATATTTTTGTATATGGGTTAGTGTAAGACAAGTTGCTATGCTAATGTTGAATATTGAGTAGGTACTATAAGATCCCACACTTGACATTACTCCAGTAACCTAGATTTCTCTTGGTTACACATTTTTAACGTAAGTCTGAGTTGTAAATTCTTACATTAGATTAATACGATATTGTGTAAGTTCAGAGCTAATGAATATGTCACTGAAGTAATACTTCTAGTTTTTTTCACAAGTTTGTTGGCGCCCCTGAAATTGTTGTCAAGGTTGTTTTTCAGTGAAGAAAGCGATAGCCTTACACCTTTTAGGAATGCTAATGGATGAATTAGGTAGGCATTCACGCCGAGTGAGAGTACTCAGGCATTGCTTCAAGGATTGTGGGATTGCATAGACGCTCGGAAATATAAATTTATGGGTGACAAACTAGTTTAGTTGTGTTGGTAATTCAGTTTTGCGAGATGGAGCAGATATTGCATGACCCGGATCGCTGGCAGCTTCCTGACTCTGACACGCCCCTGTATCCCTTGCCTCTTCATTTGCCTAGCCGGTCAGTGGCGTGCCACCCTACCACCTACACGCGCTTTCTACCACTGTTTAGGAAAACAATACTGTCGTGTGCTCCATCTGTCCATCACTCGCACATCCAGTCGCCTAATGCAACGCAACCTGGGAAGGTGCGAGTGTATACGGTTTTTAAAGCAGCTCACCTTATTTGAAACACTTTTGTTTGCATTTTAGCATCCCCTGCATAATGCTTCACCATTTCTTGGTACAATTAACAATGGAAGAAAACCATCTATGGCAAATTCAGTTTTGAAAGTTTATAAAATATTTGTTGAACTTTTGTGAGAAATGTGTAACAGTTGTGCACATGAACACAATACTTGAAGATCTTAGTGTAGCAGATGGAATTTATTTTCCTTTTTTGCTTTCTGCAGCACCTATGCTCGATAAAGCGAGTATTGCATTTTATCCAAAATTTGGATACCAAGATTTCACCAGGAATACCAGTTTTGAGGTCTGATGAATCTCAGACACTTTTTAGAAAAGGGCACCTGAAAGAGAGTGAGGGAGAGTGAGTGAGTGAGTGAGTGAGTGAGTGAGTGAGTGAGTGAGTGAATCACATGATGATTCCCAAAAGCATCGTTCCATTCCTTACAGGAAAACGTTTCGTTTTTTTCCTCTAAAATGACTAATCAACTTGATAAAATTATTATGTTTGATAATTTCACGTTTATCTTGATTTTTTATTATTTTATGAATACCCTCTTAAGTCCCCCTTATTAAAACTCATTAAAATACAATTTTTTTCAAATATTATTTTTCATTGGAATGTTCCATTCCTTTGGTTAATGAATGGACTGAACACATCAACTTTTCTTAAGTTTTAACTCAGATATCAAATTGCTTTATTCAATTGGATGTAATAGATTTTATCTCTAAAGCTCAAGGTTTGACATTTTTTCTTAACAAATTACATTTAGAAACATTTAATAAAAAGCTAATAAGGCGTTCAGCCAGATTTCTGTGACAAATTGTTGTATATGTTTCTTCAGCTGAGGTAAGCTTCAAGTTCTTTTATTAAGCACAGAAATTCATATACTGAAAAAAGTGAAAATTGATAATGTGAGAATAGTTATTTATGCAGTTGTTAAAGAGAGTGAGTTATTTCCTAACGAGTGAGGTGTTTACAACTTGGCCTTAGGCGAGGTTGGAGTTTCAATACGAGTAGTTAACAGGTGGTAATATATTATGTCCCATATCATGCAGAGACTATATTATTGTGATTAAGTGTTGGAATATAAGGTAAAGCCATAGTTGGACATGGACACATGTTCATTACTCGGTAATGGAATAAAAACTCAATGTTATGTTTCTGTATTTGAAAGACTGAAAATTAAATTTGACTATGCGAAAATTTCTATGTTTTGACGCTTAAGTCATTGACTGTTAATATTAAATAAGACACACCTTAAGCAAAGCAAATAGGATTTTAAATGCAGTTCTACATATTTATGTTGTCTCGTTGTTTCATCCCTCCATTTATTTATTGCTTACGGGTTACTGTTAACTTCCATACTGGCAATCTATTGCTGTGGTTAAAGGTATTTTAGTACAGTAAATTTTATGGGGAAAAAAAACTTTTACATATTTTTACACAGAATACCGGTTTTTAGATTAAATTGTGTGCTGCTTTGTCTTAACCGTCCTATTAAGAATATGTTGTTCGAACAGGACCTAGATTCGCAAAAAGTAAACACGATTATAATCATTAACTGAAAACATTAGATAATATCAATAGCTAACCAAGGAACACCTTATCGCCATTTTTTAAAAAATATGCTCTGCTTATCCTAATGAACAGGTGAACTCCAGAGGCACATGCTGCCAAATATTGCAAGCGACCCTTTAACATTAATAAAGAAAACAAAACTCACATTTTATCTTAACTGTTTAAAATATAATTTTAGTGACCAACAAATCTTCCCTACACCTGTGCAATTACCAACTTACTGTCGTATGGTTTTTGGTACCAATTGACACACAAGATAAAAATTCTGGCTCTTAACACGAAACTGACGGTTGCTGAGATGTTTTAGCAGCGGGGGATAAGATAATAAACACTTTTACTTTCTTTTAACACAGGATCTTGTAATTAATAGCACGATGAATGACAATTATAGTGTAATACTGTTTAAATACAAATTAATTATAACAATGACAGCATCTTCGCAGCAATTAAGATGATCAGTGTGATCAGTGAGTGTCTCATATTATTTTATGTAACACATATTTATATAGACATATTATATAGTATTGCATTCCTCCCCAAATTTGGGTGGAATATATGAATTTAAGCATAAATACATGTCTGAACTCCCCTAAATAAGTACAAATAGAATAGATTTTGGAAGTAAAGAAAAGGTTCGCGTGTGTAGGAGCATTAGAACTCCAAACCAAAACTCAATGAATATCTTGAACTTCATGGGAATAGACTCTGAAATCTTGCACATTCTTTGCATGACTGATAAATCTAAGATATTTACAAAAATTATGCGTAAGATATGTTTAAGACAAATTTTAATATCAGTAACTTTTTGTACCATCAGCAATTTCCTAGATGCTTAGTTATTTGCATACTTTTAATGCTCCAATGCTTTTTGCATTTTCTGAAGATGTTTCTCGCGGTACTTAGGAAAGAGTAAAAGTATCGCATTAGTCTCCTGCATACCGTCTCTACCCATAACGAAAATGTTAGGTAAACGTTACTTTCAATTAGCATGATGTAGGTAAATAGTAAATAAATGTTTACAAGAATAGTTTATGGCAGCTCTATGAAAACAAATTGAAGTGTCTGGATAAAAATCAGGTAAATGTAACACATCAGACTTACAAGGGATCAGTGTAAAGGCTTAAAATGAATTTTTATAAAAGTCCTCTTTCGATTGAAATTGTTGGCCTTCTGAGTCTGCGAACAAAAGATATCTCGCGTTCTCTGCTTTGATTTCATTAGCCCTCCGGTGAATTTTTCTTTTGTAGCATGTTTTTCCTTTCTTCGGTATTGCAAAATGTTCAGCTGTGTTTAATAACAATAATAATCTTAGTTTAATATCTCGTTATTTGTGCGTTGTGTAATGAAATTAGGTTTTGAAGTAGTAGGTGTTTTTGAAATGTGACTTGTTTTCAAAGCCTCCGCTGCATGAAAACGTTATCGATCGGCTTTATTTAGAAGTGGGTTCCTTGTACGACCCTGGCTCAAGGCAGTCTGTACCTCGAATTCACTAACTTGTATAAAGATTAAGGTTAGATAATACGTTAGAAGGTGCAGAAAAGCGTTTGTCTGCAGGTGTGGTAGATCCAAGTCATGCTAATTTTTTTGTCCTGCCCGGACACCTACGCAGTAGCTAAGCGGGAGGTGATGGTGAAATTGGCTTATTCTAGGTGAGTTTCGAAAACTATTGTTACTCTCCTTTGTGTTGGGGTTTGTTATACGACAGTGAAGTGAATGACCCTCACCTAATGTCACCTTCTTCTGGGTGACTCCACTCCTCCTCTAAACATTCAGTTTCCTTTACTAATGAGACTCGTTATTTCATTACTGAAAATTGTACCGGGTTTTCAGATATGAAATGGTTGTGATTTATAACTAATTCTGCGTTGAGCCGCGCTTTTATAGCGAGTTTAAATATATTGATTTTATTTAAGAGTGAAATATTACCCTCCTTTCTTCTTATATGATCCCGTGTAGAAGCGTAACTCGTAGTAAATTCGTACAGATTTCCTGTAATGATTCAAATTAGCCGTGGACTATTTGGTCCTCAAAGGGCCGTGGTAACGGATCGATGTGACATCTATAATGAATTATCTCTTTGAATCCCTATTAACAAGCTTTATTACCTTTTGGTGGCGTTTCAAGATTAAATATTTATGTAAAGTATCGATTTTTTATTCATGTCTTAATTTATCGTTGCTTTTTGTATAACATGTGAAGAACGACTTCTGAATGCCTCTGTTTTGCATTTGATTATGTGGGCTTAGAAAAGAAGTTGCCTCAAAGTATAACCTTTAGATCAGGCCGGGCAACTGGTACTCTCTGAGCGCAGCCTGCTCATAAACTATATTATGTTTAGCAGGATCACTCAAGCTATACCGTGAGTTGCTCAGGCCTGCTTTAGACATTTTAAGAAAGTTCTCCCGTCTTCTCTTTCTTCTTATTAAGCATTAACAAACTTTATGCTAAACAAAAATTGCAACAAAAATTAAATTGTGGGGTATGTTCGATTGATTTGGGATCGTTTTTCTTGATTTCCCAATCCGCAGTGGTGAACCCTAAGTTGAATAGAGCTTTCAAACTCTGCTTGGCACATAACAGCAGCTATATAGCTACTATGGACAGCAAAACGGAAACTAATCATGGTCACCATTAACAGAAACACATCTGAATGCGTAGGCTTCCAAGGCCTTGTCTTGATCAGTGCTCTTGGCTTCCGGTGATGGCCGCGTCATTTTCCTTGAGACTGCCGACGTTTCGCTCATCCTGTTGTGAGCTTCTTCTGGGCTCTTGTCCATACTTGTATTTGGGACAACAGCCTTGAAGAAGCTCACAACTGAATGAGCGAAACGTCGGCAATCTCAAGAAAAGTGACTCCAATGGAGTGGTTTTCCGATCACTCGCATATTTTAGCAGTTTCGGCTGATACTATTCGATTTTATTTGTTTTATTAGTTTTATTAGAGTACCTAATGTTCTGAAGCATATATTACATGAATCGGCTATCTTACTTATTTTTAGTTTCCTCCTGCTTATCTATAGGTACTACGAGTTGGAGTATTGTATTCCATCCAGAAATTGGACACCGGGATTGACTGAAAATACACGTTTTAAGATCCCTTGATTAAAAAAATCTTGTGTGTTGCACTCGGATAACCTTTTCTATTCCTATACTAACCATTATCACAAGCTCTTATTCCTATATCTTCTTCATGTTAGTTGAGACAAACATTTGCAGAAATTATCTTATTGCTTATTTCCTTCTAGATGCAAGGGGAATATGGGAATACAGTAGGCTTTGAGCTATAGTCAAATATTTTAAAGCTTTGAGATTCCGTTCTCCTTGCACGGCTAAGATATGAAAAAAAAATGAATAACGACGTTCCATTTGCTCCAAGTTTAAGTTTTCCAAAACCTAGACAAATAACAAGGAATATCTTCAAATGTTTCACTCTATAAAAATTATTTGGTCATAAAGTTTGTGTTTTAGCAAGATCTACATTCTTTGTATAGTAAGACTTGGTCTATATTTTACGGTTTACCAGTTATGCAAAAGTCATTCAGAGTAAACAGCCAGAAAATTCAAAATATACATTTCATTTGCCATAAGAATGTCTCAAACATTCATCAAAATGTTAGAGCCATTTTCTAGAAAATAAACATTTTAGAAAAATTGTCCATGTTAAGGGTAATTTAGAGTGGAGAAATTTTCTTTAAAATCTTCGTGTGGCACCCTTAAAAGACATTAATCTCAAATACCAATTTTTGTTTTTAACCTACTTTTTGTTTTTAAGTTATTCTGCCCATCGACTAATACACACACACACACACACACACACACACACGGGCTTTTTTTATGCAGGGGACCTCAAAACATTTCCGGTGAAATCTCGACGTTGAATTTTTGGGTGGAATACAATACTTCCTCTACTTTTACACGGTAGACAAAGTAAAAAGTCTTTAAAAAAAAAAAAAAAAAAAAAAAAAAAGGCGCGTGGGTGTGTGTCTGTGATCAGTATAATTCAAAAACGAAAATGTTAAATATCAACTGTCCCGTTTCCGAAAATCTCTCCACCTCAAACTAACCTTTACTTGGGGCATTTTCGTTATTTTCGAATATCCAAAAATTTTCTACGATTCTGTATAAAATGTCACATGTTTAAGATATTTTCATGATAAATAAAATGTATATCTTGAAGTTGTTGGGCATAGTATATGACGTAGTTTACATTCTAGATTTTTTATACATCTATACCTACATGTAATAATTTGTAAGAAATAGATCAAAGTGTGCTCCACAAAAGATGTATATCTCGTTACATTACACAATATATGTGAAATAAAATTGTTGTGTCTTTAACCATTTCCGAGATATTCCTTATTCTAGTTTTGAATTATAGTTTTTCGATTGCAAAATTGCTGTTCTTTCCTTGTTCATGTAAAGGAAATGGAATTTCAAAGCCATCATGTAGCGATCCGTTCTTAAAAGATTTAAGTGTTGCTTAAGTACCTATATACTGTGTTGCCCTGGGACTCAACCGGATGCAACACATTTCAAATTAGTACCTTATTATTATTATTATTATTATTATTATTATTATTATTATCATTATCATTATCATTATCATTATCATTATCATTATCATTATCATTATCATTATCATTGTCATTGTCATTGTCATTGTCATTGTCATTGTCATTGTCATTGTCATTGTCATTGTCATTGTCATTGTCATTGTCATTGTCATTGTCATTGTCATTGTCATTGTCATTGTCATTGTCATTGTCATTGTCATTGTCATTGTCATTGTCATTGTCATTGTCATTGTCATTGTCATTGTCATTGTCATTGTCATTGTCATTGTCATTGTCATTGTCATTGTCATTGTCATTGTCATTGTCATTGTCATTGTCATTGTCATTGTCATTGTCATTATCATTATCATCATCATCATTATTATTGAATTTCAATTTCATAAGCCTTATTTTACCTTAGTGCTCTGAGCTATATATATATGGTAAGCAGCCACCACCGCGCTAAGGAGATGACCAATAATTAACAGAGGTGACTTAAAGTTCAAACTAATATTTTAACGTGTTAATGCAGCGTCTGAAATCTTAAATGTTGTTAACAAGTTTAACAAAAGTTTTGGCACCACATATACTACGAGTATTAAAATATTCATCAATGGTGTCATATACAAGAAATGACGAACGTAATTTATTTTCATAGTCATTTTATAATACGTTATTTATGAGTTTTCCACCCTAAACGTTATTTTTCTGTTGACTTTGATCAAGGTAAATATTCGCCTGAAAGTTTTTCAGGTGAAGGTTTTATTGTAGATACATACATAAAAAGACTGGCAGGTCTTTCTACTTCTTTTTTGTATGAGCTCATGAGAAACAATATCATTTAGCATTTTAAATAGCAGTGCTCAAAATATTAAGAAATTGTAACTGCAAGTAATAGCTGAACATATTTTAAAATAAGCTATGAGACTGAAAAAAATGACGTTTTATTATGATTTTAATTATCTCTGCAGCTTTTCCATTATTGTAACGGTTTTCTTGTAAACATATTAAAGGAATTTGGAGAACCTTTAGTTGCCTGTCTCTCTCTCTCTCTCCCTCTCTCTCATTCAAAGGGTCCAGTGTATTTATGGTAAAATTTCGATATCAAGTATTGGATTGATTCAACATTATCTACCTTATGTCCCTAACGATGGAGACAGTAACAAAAATAACCCTTATATGTTTGTCATAAACAGGTAACTATTGCAATGCAACAATGTGAAACTAAAACGTAAAGTGAAACATTACAATGTAAATGGAATTACAGAAATGTTTTCAACGAATTTAGACATAAATGTCTCCTTAATCACAAAGTGTTAAAATTAAGTTTTACAGTCTATAGTTTCATATGAGGAGTAGGATCTTGTGAAATGAACGCAGTGATGCAGCTTGCAATAAAATGTCAATAGATTGCAGAAAATCGGTAAGAAGGTGTATAGCAATGCTGTAGATGGGGGAGGAGGAGATGATACTATAGCAAGAATCAACAATCGTCACGAGGCGTACACCTTTCCCTTTGACCGCATTGGTCACACCGACGCCCCCTTACTATAGTACCCCCTCTCCCATAGCAGAGGACAAGAGTTGAAGTTATGGCTTCTTCAGGGGACTGGATTCCTGGCCAAGACAAGTTGAAATGACACCCGAAATGGTGCTGGGAGGGAGTGGTAGGTGTGTTGCACCCATTGGTCAAGTATATAAACACCCCATGTACCCGGAGTTGGGCATCAGTCGATAGGCAATCATCCACATCAGCTGTACAAACAACCATGGCCTGCAAAGTAAGTACATCAACAGGCAACACGCGTAGTTAGCAACACTTCTGTCATCGTGCCTTCTCAAGCCTTATTTGTCTCATACACCTGAAGAAAAACATTCATTGCAACATTAATTTATGTAATACAAACCTTTTACGTGTAGAAGTTGTTCAACCATCAGCCTATATCTCTCAGGCTTCACTATTACCTACTTACTACTGCTCTACACCAATGACTAGAATACAACATTTTATAGTACACATTTGATAGCGCTTAAAACTAAAAAGTACTAATAAAACGAAAAATTATAAGGATTATTACTTCCGTAGAAGCTTCATAACTACTTTCTCGGCCTTTAGATTATAATCCCACAAATCATAAAAATGTTTCTCTTCCTTCGAGATATTAACTTCTTAATTAGTGGAAATGACGATCAATTCTTAACTTCAATTCTTTTTAGTTTAGTTTTATTAAGAATATAATGAACATAGATGAAATTTCGGTTCATTGGTTTTTCGGAAATAATGCAGAACATTATTAATACCTATTATTGTAGTTATTTTGTGAGATAGACTTGCAAATCGCAAATTTGAATGTAAAGTTTCCTTAATTTTGTACTTAACTCAACGTTGACAAAATGTTCTCTAAACCCTTACATTTATATAAAAATTTCTCTCTTCACATGTAGTGGTCTCCTAAAAATTACAAATTTCTATAAGCTCCTCAAATAGTCTGCATTTTATTTGATACTGACTTCAGCAAACTTAAAATATTTAGAAATATATTCTTCAAATGTAAATAACACCGTCCTTGCAGCAGTTCGCCGCAAATCCTATGTTTTTAGAATGTATCCTATATACACAGCCCTGGTTTTGCATCAATGTGAACCGAACTGAATTGTGTGGATAACGAACGTTTATACCTAATAGTCTAGCTCTATGCATACAGCAGTTCCGAGTAAGTAAACATTCCCTTCAGGCGGGGAGATGGGCAAAGCTGCAACCTTCGAGACAGATCAGGTTCAGCCCTATACTGACATAGGGTAGGAACGTATTCAGCTCGTGAGATTTCTGATAACTAATAAATGCTTATCTAGAGAAACCGCGCACTCGCGACCGTGCGTGTTTAAGCATGCCAAGTATAGCACGCAGTGATTGTTCTATAGACACTGGTTGCTTAAACAGTTCTACAACATTTTTTTCTTTTAATTAAATAGATTAAAGTAAGAACTTCTAAAGTAAATGGGAATTCCCGGTCTCCCAGTTTCCAGAACCTACGATTGCATCAGATAAAAGACACGTACTTAGAAATATATAACACATGAGATGTTGTGAAGTAAAAAGTTCCACTCTTTAACCTTCCAAGAAGAATTTGAGATTTATCTTTTGAAAATACTATTATGGTTTTCGTTATAGTTTAAATTGAAGCTTTTAGCACAGAATTTAAATTAAAATTTTCTGTGATAGGACAGAGGGTTGATCCGCCATAAAGTAACATATTGTGATAGTTATTTTAAAGCCTTTGCTACACTTATCGATTAACGAACTCGCAGATTGCGTAAGTCATTATAGAACAAAAACAAATGTATAGTTTTTTGAAAAGATTACTGATTAACAGAAACTAAGTTGCATCGATAGCACAGTAATAGCATCTGATGTTACCTACCAGCTATCTTAAATAACCTTGTAAATCATAAAATGTTCTGTCGAAGTCAGTTTTGTATTTACTTTGTTACAAATATTATGTTTCCTGGGATATAAAGTCAATTTTTTTTATCATATCGAATTTTTAAGAGTATACAAGGAAAAAAAAATAGAAAAATATAGAAGCATGTTTTGTACCTTTTAAATATACTTGGAGCCTCTTCTTTTACAAACTTTTACAAACTAAATATATGAATATTTTGTCCAACCACATAATTTATATGTGAGCAGGCACGTGTTAGAAAAATGTTAAACATTTAAACATTTTCCGTCATGTTTTGGAATAAATGTGCATTGACTTTTATAAATATTTAAGGTGTAACGCTGGTATAGTAATTAATGAACTAAATTGGATAAACAATTAGTTAATTACGTATTACTTCTAAAAAATCTGCACATTGAATTATTTAATTAGCTTAGAAAATTGAAATGCTATAATCTTCATAAAAGAAAACACTTCTTAATCACATTAATGAATTTAAAGTAGTGGTATTTTAAGTGCTTAAATGAGTTGAATTTTCACTTGCTCGTTTAAGAAGCATTTTATACGAATGAGAAATTTCAAAATTAATATAACTTTGAACTCCAACATTTATATGTAGGTATTATTATCCGTAACCCACACGTTTTTGAAAAATAGTTTCTAAAAGGTGAATTTGAGAATTTTATAAATAGTTTTTCAAAGAATTTATTTTACAAGTAGGCTTATGTGCCGGATATAACTTGTCACGTTCTTATTTTGAGAACTGTTAATTTTCTCCCATTTTGATACCCAACGTTTTATCCAGAACACCAAACTCATTTTTATATTCCACAGGAAATCGTTCACCTATATGAGCGAGGTGGTAAACTTTGGCTCCCGATTTAGCCTACAGTGCAATTAATTTCACACGCCATGTGACACGAAGGGGGTAAACTGTTGGGGGTTTGTAGTATAGAAATCGTAGTACGCAAGACAAATATTATAAAACTCGACCGTTCTCGTGGGTTTGTTTACTGATCTAACACAATATTGGCAGAGCTAAATTTCCTAGGTTTTTAGTTTTATTTATTGAAGCATTGCCAACCTAATAGCATTTTCCCACTATTTGGCGACAACTTGAATTCCGTTTTGGCAAAGTTATGTCTAGGTGGACTTCTGTTTCTGATTCAGTAGCCTCATTCTGTCATTGCAAGCACATCTTACGTAAGACACTCGTGCTTTCTTTCCGTTCGGTGATTCAGTAGCATACCATTGCCAAGTGTTGAACAACTCTACAGGCGTTACCGCGGAACTGAAGCACATCTTTCATTTGCAATTGAGATAGACCCGAGACAAACATGTCCTCGGCTTCTCAAGCACTCATTGCAATAGTTACTCTTGTATCTGCTACTGATGTGAATTCTTCGAAAATATATCGCTAGAAACTGTCGTGTTGTTTGAAGATTTTGACTAGATCTCTTCTGAACGTGAGGTACGCGGTTGTTTCATTCCCCACAGAATTGTCCTCCTTAACTTGGGTTTTTTCTAGGTTTTGCTTGGTCTTCATAACCAACTTAGATACCCTGAACTTATACCTAGAATGTTTCGTTTCGAAATTTCCTTTCCCAATTATTATGTCATGTATCATCAATCTTACCTACAATTCTGTGCATTTTAGTGTTTCTAAATGGGATAATTTTAAATCGAGGCAAAATTAAACCAGGTGATAAGCTATACAACTGTTAGGAGGCACTGGGACTGAAATTTGTAACTATTTTGTGCAGTAAGTGATCAAACTGCACAATTTTCATTAAATGTTTTTCAAAAGTACTTAAAAGATGCAAATGTTCATTAGTTTTGTTTACCACAAAGCTAAAATATGAAACACTCCAGGGCATTCGCTTCAAATAATGTGAAAGCAACAATGGTTGCATGCACAATGAATTACACATCGAGTACTGAAACTAGGAGCAGTATGTAGAAATTAAAACATTTCTAAATTTGTAATTTTACTAATTATTTTCCGTTTTGTTGGCTATATCATGTTCGTTTAATAGTTAGAGCAAAACGTCGTACAACATTGTTCCAGAGCTAATGATGAGCAAATGTACCACTTTTCAGAAAAACTGATACCTGACAAATGTGTTTACAATACTCAAATCTGTCTTTCTGAGAGAAATTAAACTTATGTATGTACGAGCATAGAACCTTTAGAGATAGCCGCTGTGCCTTTAAAATGACTATTTTTCAATACGTCTCTAACATGTGTTCGAAGACTTTAGGGATAACTTTAGGGAAAGACCTAATACGATGTTTTTCAGGAATATGGCCAGCATTTCGTTTCTTGTGTCCATTAATGATCATTTTAACAAGCCCAGGTCTCTAGAGACGGTGGGTGAATTGAGTGGGATGATGCTCAATTGAATCGAGATTCATCAAAGGGAAAATATTGCACACGGAACTCATGCCGAGACTCGAACTTGGAGTCTCTAGGTTATAATGCAGGATTGGGTTTTCAAAAATAGTCTATAGCATTGGTGTAAGTCATCAATTTTACATACTCTGTGGAAATACCACATACGTATACAACCTAAACGCTACAGGTGATCAAGGCCTCCAGGTTCGGTTTGAAGATAGATTCATATTTACTTTATTTCGGTTTGAAGATAGATTCATATTTACTTTATTTTAATGTCGAATTAAAAAGAGTTAATTGCATGCTGAAATATGGTTGTAAATGCAGCGACTTTTACCCAGCGAGGTCTTATTAGACGGTAAGATAATGCATGCAATGAGTGGGGATCTACATCAGTAAAACTCCTGATGTTCATTTCGATACCCAAATGACCTAGCTGTCGACGAGCCCTTAAACTCCACTCTATTCAGTTCGAGAATTGAAGAAAATTTGCAAATAAAAGCCTCAAACGGGCTGCGGAACCGTCTAGGGTTCCTCTCCAGGCCTGTAATCAGAAAAACGAGATAATCTGCTGGACTATTTTTTGTTTAACGCTCGCTTTCTCTCCTAAGTTGAATTAATAAATAGTATGTTTCATTATATATTCATTGCATTTCATGTAACGGTGTTGGTAACGTTTTATTTGGAGACGTTTAGGATCTCTGTGTGTAATGAAAGGATCTTTTGTGAACATTGTCTTTCTTCATCAAAACCTACTTTTTATGGTAAATTCCTGTACTTGATTTTAACCTTGCATCTTCATTTTAGTATATTTTTACTTATTATGTCAGTTATTCAAAATAATGCCACTAAATTTTAAATGTGTTCAAATAACTTCCTACTCCATGTATACTCCTATCTCTATAATAATAATTTTTCCTACGTCAATTCTTGTTCCAGGCATTTTACTAATTAAGAATATTTTTTTGGTCTATATGTCCATATACTGGACTCTTTCTTGCCGCTTGTAGGCTGTTTAAACACATTGCCCCTAATCTTGCATAGCAAATCCTGTCTTGTTTTTCTTTGGCCCCAAATGTTGGTATACTTTTCTTTACCTATTTCCCACACTTAAGAAATTACTTATAAGTGTTTAGTGTTTTGAAATAACATATGAGTAAGTGTTGAGTTGTGAGGCACTCGCCGAAGTTGAACGCAATATATGAGAGAGTTATCTTGTTTTTCCAGTTGTTCGTTCTCGCCGCTTTGGTGGCTGTAGCCAAAGCCGGTTACCTGGGAGCCCCAGCTGCCGTTTCCTACGCCGCCGCTCCAGTGGCAGTAGCCGCCCCCGCCGTCGCTAAGGTCGCTGTCGACACTGACTACGACCCCAACCCCCAGTACAGCTATGCTTACGATGTTCAGGATGCTCTGACCGGTGACTCCAAGGGACAGCAGGAGACTCGCAACGGAGATGTTGTCCAGGGCAGCTACAGCCTGGTGGAACCCGACGGCACCCGTCGTACCGTAGAATACACCGCTGATCCCGTCAACGGATTCAACGCCGTCGTCCACAAGGAACCCGCTGTCGCTGCCGTCGCTAAGGTAGCTGCTCCTGTTGCCGTCGCCAGGGTCGCCGCTCCCGTTGCTGTCGCTGCTCCTGCTGTTGCCAGATTCGCCGCTCCCGCCATTGCCAGGGTTGCCGCCCCCGTAGCTCGCTATGCTGCCTATGCTGCCCCCGTAGCTTCCTACGCTAGCTATGGTGCCCCCGTAGCTTCCTACGCTAGCTATGGTGCCCCCGTAGCCCGTGTGGCTGCTGCTCCCGTTGCTTATGCCGCCCCCGTAGCCCGCGTGGCTGCCCCAGTTGCCTATGCCGCCCCCGTAGCCCGCGTAGCTGCCCCTGTTGCCGTCGCCGCCCCCATCGCTAGGGCTGCTTATGCTGCCCCCTACGCTGCTGGTTATGCCGCATATGCCGCCCCCATCGGTAACGTCGTCCACACAACATACACCTCTCCCTTGACCCACTACGCCTACTAAGTCCTTCGCCATACCAGTCTTGTTACCTTTTGCAGCAATGTACTCACGCGAATATTGGAGTTTGTCTTTCATGAAGGTTTGATGTGTCTGTTACCGCTGGGAAATACCACCTACATTTGTTGCATTAAAAGTGCAGGGTCTATTTCCCAGAGTTTTCTCATCAAGCCGTTTCTTCACATGCTCACTCTACTGTGCCAATTTTATTGCAGTAATGTTTACTGTATGTGATTTTGTATGTTATGTCATGTACTATATTATTTATTGTATATTTTTATAATCAAATAAATGAACAATGAGTACAAATATCCTATTTTCTTCTGTACCATGTAAGCTGATTAACGTATTTTAAGGGTACGATTTTATTTAGACTTGAAAATTAATATGTGAAATCACTTAATTTTCTAATTCGAATCCAAATATGTGGTAAATAATAAATACATTTTACATTTTTACTTGAAGTAATCCTAACGCTGCCATTTTAAATGGCACATTTTACAGTTTATTTGCATAACCGCTTTTGAAAGTGTAGGGTTCAGCGCTTTGATAACATATAAAGTATCCCGTGACTTCCATGTACAAACATAGAGAGAGAGAGGGGGGGGGGGGAATGGTAGAGAATTGGAATCGTAGGCACAGTATCAAATTGAGAATGTTCTCTCGTACCCCCGAGTACTTAAGTACTCCCGCATAACAAATTCCAAACAAATCAATACTTCAATAGATATGCATAAAGGTATATTCTCATATAAGATGGTTGTACTTTCGATGAAACACAAATGTTATAAAATTTACGATGTCATTCATTCCTAAATTTAACAACTGGCTTGCCTCCTCATAGAAACACTACATACTTTAGATGGGACTTAGGTTTTAAAAGTATGAGATTTTTAACTCATTCTGTGCATATTTCCCCGTGCAAATTTGGGTGAAATTACAGCTTTAATTCCTTTACCTTGATTGTCCTTTCTGACCTTTATAATCTAGGCCTTCGAAACGTTTAATCGAACATAAATAATTTATGAACGATTTTTAAGTATAAGGCTTTATGACAGTTAACATTGTGTGTTGGCTGAATTTATCCTACTGTTTTTGGAATAAGTAAGGAAATGGGTGGCATTATCATAGCTCTTATTATTAAAGCACTTCAAAGTCAATAGGATGGTGCCATCATAGCATTTGTGCAATTAATTTCACTAAAGTTACAGAGATGGTGGCTCAGTGTCTGTAAAAGATGTTCAAGAGCTCTATTTTTCTGCTCCGTCTCTGTAAGAACACATTTACTAATAAGTTCAAGATTTTGTACTTCCTCTACCACCTACCAAGGTAGGTAGAATAATATTATATACCACCGAAAAAAAAAAAAGCATTTTAGAAAGATATTAGTGAGAGAGAGAAAGGGATCCAGTCTGTCAATATCTCGAATCTGTAAACGAGAAGATAAAGACGGTGCTTGCAATGTAATCAATACAACGTACCTTTGTCAAACTATTGTAAGAAATGAGAGTTACGGGTTTCTCACCAGTACAATAGCATATTGTATGCTAATCAGAATTATTTAGTGTCGCTTTATGATTATATAGTAAGTAGTTCACATTACATTACTTGGAACCGATACGACTACCAACATACTCAATATGACAATAAATGAAGCCTTTTTACAAATATCTATTTAAATGATAATTGATAGAAATAAGAAAATTTTAAATCATAAGTAATGGGTAAGTACGAAAGAACAAACAAGTGTAACGAATCCCTGTGTAAATGCATCGCAAAATTATGTAGCTTCCATTAGCAAAAATGTAATTCCTAAAGATAGGCTTGCATACTGCATACAACGACAAATCGATATTATTATTATTATTATTATTATTATTATTATTATTATTATTATTATTATTATTATTATTATTATTATTATTATTATTATTATTATTATTATTATTATTATTATTATTATTATTATCATCATCATCATCATCATCATCATCATCATTATTATCATGATTATCATTATTATCGTCATCGTCATCATCATTATTTTTATTTGTATCATTGATTCTCTGCCTTTAACTGCACTGGTCACATCGGCGGCCTTTGATAGTCCATTTCATAAATTATACTCACATCGCAATTAAAGTGTGCATCCTTATTGTCTGGAGTAGAGTTCATTGCTATCGGGTCTCCATTCCTTAGGAATTGATAAATATCAAACTTCAGCCAGTCAGAGATATCAAAATACTTCCCCACGTGGAGTAAATGACATGATAGGAGCAGGTTCCGCTTTATTGCTGTGAACACCTTAGCTGCAATAGCAGTCTAATTATAAAATAGACCATAATAGGAACTTGTGAAGCGTACTAGATATCGGCAAAGGCGTAAATTCGCATACACTTTTGCAATGGATTTTTCTATTCTTATTTTTGTCTTGTACATCAGATCCGGCGCGCGCATACACACACACACACGCGCGCGCGCACGCACGCACACACGCACGCACGCACGCACACACACACACACCACATGCACACTTTCTACTTCCAGACTCTAGAGGACAGGGAATACTTTTGGCTAGAGAAAACTTCCCATCCCAGTCGGGAATCGAACCGTGACCACTTGCACAGAAAGTAGGTGCTACAACGCCAGCCGTGGTGTTTTAAAATAACGAGAAAGTAAGTGAAGATGTTAAATGAAAATTAAAACAAATGAAAATCAATTAACATTTATGGATGTAATTTGTTTACATATGTATGTAGATAGCAATTTAGGAGTAGCGGCACGGTGCGTCTGAAATGTAACCTTTGTGTACCCACATTTATTTTTGCCATAACCATTCAATGGACTGAACACACCTAAATACCAATTATTTAGGGTAGCTCGAAAGGTGTATTTCAGGTAAAATCTCCAATCTAAAGGCACCCAAAACATTTATGTTACCACAAACCCAACTTTCCTGTAGAATACAGTAGACGTATTTGAGTCACGTGGAAGTCTGAGAACGACAGAGCAATGGAAGGCTATTTTGGTGCACATAATTGCAGAAACCGTGCTGTTCCTCCTCGCTGCTATTGATACTTGTAGTTCGAGCTGCTGAAATCATTTACCGTGGTTGGTCTTTCTACGTCTCATTTAACATGTGCATGTAACTCAAGGCGCAACAATTATTGTGCAATAATTCCCAGTAACTCATGCATAGATGCTTCTTAAGTTTGACGCTGAAATGTGATGCTGCTCGCCAAAGGTGAACAGCTTAAATTTCGCGTAAGTCGATCGCATAGCAGGAACTAATTACGTAAGAGAGAAAGTGATTTTTGTGTCAGTTCTGCCGGAAAAGACAGCTGTCGCGCCTGCCAGGTGAATTCCTCACTTTTAGTGGTCTAAATATCACTTGCAGGATTGCGTATCCTTCTTCGAGTCGTGTTTGGGAATATTTTGTAATACACTTCTGCTGAAATACCTTAATAAATTTTACCACTTTGCGTAGTGTATCGCGTTATGCTGTTGTTGCCAAGTTGAGGGATTTTTCCCTCGGCGTAGGTATTTTTTTAACTCTAAAAGAAAAGAGGTAATTCTTTGAAAATTAGGGAATTTTTAAAGTAAAGTTTTGAAATTTAAGAATTCAAAATCACTTACCTATACGCTTCTGGTTTTAACAAAGCATTTTTTCTTACACGTTTCAGCATTAAATGAAAGTATTACTTCATTAAGAGGATGTGTATTGAAAACATCGTTGGTTACTGTGGCGATAGCGGCAATGTCATAATTGGTAAACACAATTCTTTTGTATTTCATTTTCCAAAGGAAAATGATGAAATAGTTATTTTTTGTCTTATTTGTCATCCTCTTTATTTGTTTGCAAGTGCTGCATCACAATCTCTTCCCAAAAACGTTGAGTTTGAAATTCGAAATGACAAAGTATTCTAGATGAATTACAGTCTTATATGAGAGTAAGTCAAAAAAAAGTTCGGTTTTATGAGCAGAAAGGGAATTATTTTGTTTTGGGAGGATTTTGAAGGCCTCTAGGGAGATTTCCTTTAACACTGGCTGTGCACCAAATTAAACCTATCTGAATTGATGTTAGTCTTAGCGACATACCACCTAGGATAGAGGAAGCTTTGCTTTTTAACTAGCATGGGATCTGCAGAAACACTTGTTCTGTGGTTGATCGAATAAAACGGTCAGAATTTCTCTACCCATCTAATATTTCACATGTATCCTTTGGTATAAATTCTGCTCCGGTATATTTTAATCGTTATCAGGTTGCTGTTTGCGATTGATATATTCACTGGCGTAGCCCACAATTATCTTACAATTTGCTATGCCTGTTGTCGCCGATATTTCAAAACTGAAGTAAGCACGACTGTCATGTTTTCCCCTCGGATCTAATATAATCATGTATTGACTGCTGTCTCAGTTGCCTACGTATAACGGATGCTTTGTGACCAAAATTAATTAGACAGTAATATGCATTTTGAGATGTGTAATAAGGATAATTAAAGGAAGTAACACTAGCAGAGAAAGCCATTTAGTTTTACATATCGCTTCGTTTAGGTTTTCAATTTCTTTAATGAATATTGTTACATATTTATTTTGGCAGCATTAACGCTGTTAGTTGGAAATTAAGACGATCCAGCTTATTTTGATTTGTTTATATATAAGGTGCGTGCTGTCTGATGGATAAATGCATTTTAGAGGTTTGATTTGTTATAGGTATATTCAAAGCATTACTTAGGTACTTTAGAAAATTTACTTAAATATGTCCTTTTGGACTTGTTTATTTCCTTCGAAACAACTAACTCAAATTGGAAAAGAAACAAAAATTGTTTACATAGTAATGGTTTAATTCATAAATTTGTTATGGAACAACTACCGTCACATCATCCTGCCAAGCAACTGGATTCATGCAGTAAACAGTTCACCAGAAATTGACCAGTAGTAGCGTTTGTATTCTTTCAACACTAAATGTACTACTTCTGTGGAATTCCCTAATTGCTAATATTTCAGTTGGATCATAACGATTTGTCATATTGCTATTCTGTGTGACATTTAATGAGATTTGACGCTCCTGTTGAGTTTGTTGCATTATATGGTAGTTATTGAGAACAGATGTTTTGCTACTTGTATTTTGCAGGTGTCAAATGGCAGGCATTAATTACAATGTGCAGCAGTGACACATGTTAACAGAAAAGTATGGTGAAGCAATAGTTGAATGTAGGACTGTTCTGGGAGCTGAGCCGGATACACTAATATATTCCGACAGCAATGAGCCACGCCTAGAAGCCGCCTGCATTATCATATGTGAACTTGTAATGTTTATACAAGCACCAATATTGTCAAAAATGTCTTTCTCTAGTATGTAACTCTAGCTACACGTTGCGTTACAGCTTGTTAGTGTTACTGGTACTGTAATTTCCTGCCTACATTCTTAAAATGAAGTCAGTTATTCCAGTGCTGGAAATGAGTGTTAAGCGATAAAAGGAAGAACTAGAATCAAATCAGTAATTTACGTATAATTTATTGCGTGGAAAATTTAATGTTAGGATGAAGTGAGGCAAAAGGTTTGGAAACAGTTAAATTGGTATATGGAGATGAATGGAACGTTCAGAATAATGTGACAAAATTACAATTCGGCAAATCCCACTTCTAAAGCCAGTGTGACAAAATGACAAAATCAGTCCAATTTCTCTCTTTTTTTTTTTAAATTTATTTTCTTCTAATATTTTTGTTCAAATGCACAGTTCTCTTCTACTGACGTTAACACAGTATACAATCTTTGGTGATATAATTCACAACTGTTTTCTTCTCGTAACCTTGGCTCAGTCTTTTCATTGTCTTTCTTCACTTCCTCTGTACTCATACACTAACTCTGACGATATAGTCAGCAAAACACATTTATTAGACAAAACACATTATTTAGACGCGTCGTATCTTTCACGACGACAGTGCAACACACACAGCTGTCTCACACTCACTGATACACTGACCGACTCATGTGTATAGCCGTGAGTAACTCTGTCTTTGTCTCGCCTCCTTATATAGCGGTGATGACATAACCACATCTTTCTCGAACGCCTACAAACACACCGGTCATCGGGTACCTCTCGAACGTTCCAGTAATCCTTTGTGTTGAAGTTTGATCATTGTTAGTCATGTGTTCGCTCACGTGAGTGGTGTGGGACAACCCGGTCCCGAGCGTCGTTTGTTGTGTTGCCGCGGGCCGGTGTCCCAATATTGATGCTGTTTTAGAAGGCTAAAGGAAGAGCAATTCTGAAGAATATCAGAGAAAAAGGCAAGAACACTATGAGGAGGAATATTGGCTAATAGAAATGATAGTGAATGAGGAAAATTTTTGAGGAAGAAGAAATTAGTTGGTAGATAATATTAAACAGCATTTCAGTGGACCTCAACCTATTAATCGGCTTGCAGCAAAACAAAACACCTCTACAAGGAAAGTTTAAAGTTGAATGGTTCTCTGTATTTGCTGCTACATATGCCGGCAGTTTCAAGGTATTTGCTGGTATTGTTGTAGAAATAAGAAACAGCCAACAAAAAATTCGACAATTTGTTAAAGCTTGACACTACATTAACAAAGCCTGTTAATATACTTGGGTCTTCCAATCCTTTGTCTGATTAGGTAGCACTGCTGTAAGGATTAGAACCTAGCTGAGGAAAAATAAATTAGACCAATTATTATGAGTAGAATTCTATTACTTGCTAAGGGAATTATGGAAAGCTTTGTAACTGTGAATTGTAAACACAATTTGTGGCACAAGAAGATATCGGATTTTTGTACTTTACAAATAGTTTACATTTTTAGTAACTTGTGCAAATATTGAAGGATTTCAATTTATAAATACAGGACTAACAGAATGAACAGTTAGTTTAAACCCTCGCCTCCTCTTGCTGCTAGATCACGTACATGTGTTTTCCAAAGAGATTTGTTATTATAAGCCATTGTATATCAGCATAATAAAACGTAAGCGTGGAGAAATATATGGAATGTACAGTTAAATGACAGGAAATGTGAAATATTAAGGACTAGTTGGAAATATACTCATTTCTCTAAACTGTTTCCTTGACTGATAGCCCAGTATTTATACTTGTGTTGGCCACTCAATTACAATGAGACCGTAACCTGATTCTAGAACAGTGAATTTAATGATCGTAACAAATGTTGAACTGCTGTGAAAGAAAGGTGAATTGTTTAATTTAAAGGCTGTTGTCACGGCTACAGAGAATGGGTCCCAATGTCATTATCGCTTTGTACTCGTATTTGTGCAATGATGTCAATTGTTACACTCCATTAACTTTCACTACAAGGTTTCGTATTACATGGACAGCACAAAAAGAGGACTTGTTCTTGATTGTTCCACAGCCGTTGTACTGTAGAACATGATGCTTGGAGAAGGCATCAATGTGCTTCTGAATATTCTCATTAGAGCTAATTGCACGAAATATGATTATATAATTACAGTTCTTTCGCAGGCATGCGAATCGAAAACATGGTATTTCAAAGCAGACTGTTTAGCTATGTACACTGCATGATTATTCGAATTTTTAAAGAAAATTAATATATACGAGTGTTACTTTACCCAAGAGTCACTCAAATTAATGGAGGTCTTGAAAGTATGAAGGTTTTTTTCCCCCTTTCTTTTTTGCTAGAGCACAAATCTAGCCTTCCCTTCCTTCTTCATAGTTTCGCAGCTTGTTTCCATTTATCTTAATATTGGCTGCTATCTGCCATCATCTTCACTTGAAACGTCTTTCCATTACCTCCCCTTTCAATATATCTCTTAGCAAGCTATTTATCTTCATCCATTGTTCCGCTCAGTTATTTTTTCTCCTCCTTCTGATCGCTCTCTGTCATTTTGGCGTGAGCACATTCTTTGTATAACATATTATTACATTTTTGTTTGTTTCGTACGCCTCTTTCTGCTTCAAATCCACTTTCATTTCTGCTCTATGTAGTGTCATGTTCCATATAAAACCCTTGATTAATCCCCTTTTGTGTGTGTGTGTGTGTGTGTGTGTGTGTGTGTGTGTGTGTGTGTGCGCGCGTGCGCGCGTGTGCGTGTGTATGCGTGCGTGTGTGTCCTTTTTGTCTACATAAAATATTTCTCTCCTAGAAAGTTCTTTAGGAGCGACTATTCTCTGCCTAATTTATTGACAGTAGCTCATTTTGCTATTTAAGATCTATTTCAAGGGTCTGAAGTTAGATATTGGGCTTCAAGTTTGTCTTCATCGCTTTTTTCCGACAACTATTTCGTGGTCTGTGTTTTGTGTGTTTACTTGTACGATATGTTCGTCTTGTATTCGAAATTCGTTTATTTGATTAACATATTATCTTTCCCTTTTCTTTTGGCAGTGTCATAAAATTATTACATTTCGTTCACATTATTCTTCTTCCTATTATTATTATTATTATTATTATTATTATTATTATTATTATTATTATTATTATTATTATTATTATTATTATTATTATTATTATTATTATTATTATTATTATTATTATTATTATTATTATTATTATTATTATTATTATTATTATTATTATTATTATTATTATTATTATTATTATTATTATTATTATTATTATTATTATTATTATTATTATTATTATTATTATTATTATTATTATTATTATTATTATTATTATTATTATTATTATTAGTAGTAGTAGTAGTAGTAGTAGTAGTAGTAGTAGTAGTAGTAGTAGTAGTAGTAGTAGTAGTAGTAGTAGTAGTAGTAGTAGTAGTAGTAGTAGTAGTAGTAGTAGTATCATTATTATTATGATCATTATTATTATGATCATT
>CM060961.1:167485745-167623245 GCA_030765045.1 Tenodera sinensis
ATAAGGTGTGTATCATCTTGTTGGAATCAGTGTTTTAATACTAGTCATACCGCAACCTCACCAAGAAAATCCTGAAATTCACCTTGCAGGATTCCGGATATCGTGGTCTGTCTTGGAGAAAGACAAGTCCGAAAACATTGACTCCAAGAATACCACACCAAACGTGTAAGTACCAGTGGTTTTGTAAGTGAGCACTTCGTTCCCAGTGAGGACTGTGAGGGGCCCAGTAGTGCATGTTGTGTCTATTCGTAGTGTTATAATTTCTGAAATAGCACACATCGCTCGGAAGAACACTTTCAAGAAAGTCAGGGGTGTCGACAAGTAGGTATTTGTAAACCCTCGTGCATTAATCAACCCTGCGAACAATATCATTGCCATAAACTTGTTGGCAAGTTTATGCCAATGTACGGGAGCGAGTTTATTTACTGGAAAGTAAGGTCCCTGTAAGTAAAGTGCAAAACATTATGAGAACATTTTCGGTCTATTATCACGGACTACACACAATAGTTCAACCTGGGAACTATCTCTCATTTTCGCTAAGAGGCAAAAGGAAGCTCGTTCACGACAGCACTGCCGTCACTATGACTGCATTTGCCCCGGTGCGTTCTGCAACTCTTAATGCACGAAGGGTATCTATTTACTACAATGTAGGATGAGATGGGCCACTTGGTATACATAAATACATTATGTAGGCAAGGAAGCCTATTAGTTTTTGGGTCCTGCAATATAAGTACATTTTATCTAGACAGACAAAAGAGAGTTGATTTGTATATTAGTGGTTCAAAATAGTGATTGAACATAACGGTAGCGGATGTTTTTGTAAGTTGTAGATCTACACTGATTAACCACCATGTGAAAATATTGTAGGATTATACTATAAGACTTGCAAAAATCATAGGTTACCTAACAACTTTAAAAAAGCGCCCATCTCTTATTTTCAATCGTATACTTATCATCTAGAATTTTTTAACTGAACCTTACCATTTATTCTTAACTTATAGATAAAATTATACTAGTTCTCTAACTAACGCCAATTTTTTTTTATTTGGGTTATAACAATTGGCAAAAATTACAGAACAAATCACAATTTCATTTCCTATTTATATTTTCAATCCCTTATGTACATATTTGCAGTGTTTGAGCTATCTAGACACTTAGGCTTTAGATATAAGTGAAAATTGCATAGATTTTCAAAAACCAACCAACAACCTTATTTTAAACCTCTTATTTACAGAATGCATTGTGCAATGCTGGCTAATTTTTTACGAGTCTTAGAAGTACATGAATTGTATATATGTTCTCATTCTTAGATGGTTTCATTCTTTTCCGTGTTACGTGAACGTAACCACAAAACATAGTTGATATTCTTGTAATATTTTAGAATGGATTTCACTTTCATTCTGATGGAATTGACTGGATGTTGTTTTGTTTCAGGTAAGAGCCATGTTTTGGGTGCGGTGCAGTTCATGCCTTGCTGTAAGTACAAAACTTTTAGCTCGAGGTTAAGTGCGTTGTGTTAGTGTTTAGTCCATCGTGCTATGACGTAACGTTAAAACTGGTCATCGTTCAATACTCTTCAGCAATTGCTGTGAAGAAACTCATGGTGCAGAAGCTCCGCTTTTCGACGTTTATTCTTTATATTGAACAGTAGCGCTTTTCGTTTAGTTTGTTATTGATGGTGACTACGAAAACACACAGACTATTGATAAATCGATCAATGTCGAACATAGCCAATTTTCATTGGGTGCTACATGATAAATGACTGGCTATTACTGTGATAGTGATCGGCGTCCCAGTTTACACATGTGGTTTGTTGGGTGCCAATTTGTAATGTACTTGCAGACCATATGTTCTCGCTAATTAGAACTTGGTGTTCGGAAAGCTATTAAACTCAAGAATGAGGGTCATCCAAACAGTAATGTTTCACTTTTTTTAGAATGTAAATATTTGTTGGAAAGGGCTGAATTTTGCTTAAACTACAGCCTTATATTTCTTTTATACCGGTAGGTATATTTTTCTTACACTACAACCTAATATTTCAATATGTACACAATTATTGCCAATAAAGAACTATGTGGCCGAAAAAAAAATAATTTGTGTCAAATATCTGGAGCCACCTAGCTTCTTGACTAGTGAATATAAAGGATTTATTATTTTAATACTCTCTCGCAAACATTGTGTAAACAATGTTGTAATGTCTTTTTTATTTCCATTCGAATGAATTTAGTCACAATTTAATGTCAACGTGAAGTTGCCAAATCCCTCTTTGAAATTGAACCTTGCCTGACATTTTAACATTAAATTGTGACTAAATTCATTTGAATTAAGGTAGAAATGAATTACAGCATTGTTCACACATTATTTACGTGACAGTGAAATAATAAACCAATTGTAACCATTCATCAAGGAGCTAGAGGTCTCCAAATATTTGATACATTTTTTCGGCCAAACAGCTCTTTATTGATAATAATTGTATTGGACATATTTGTTACATTAATCATGTAGAATCACTGATTAACATGTGGCCAAAGCAGTACCTTCCACCCGGTGTATTCTAGTTTTTTCCATGTTCTACATCGCGTTGCACAGTTTTACACCAGGGAGGAACGAATTCGTGCATTCTTCTCCAGTATCAGCTTTACTTTTTCTGGCATGTATAGTCAATTTATCTTTGCATGGTTGTCATCTTCGAAGTGCATTCCAAGCATAAAAGCATCGAGATCAAACAATATCATATCAGAGTTGGATTATGAGGTGAGTGGAATACCGCCTTCCAACTCATTTTGGTGATATGTTACGTGTTGTATAAAACGTACTTTGAGCAGACTTAGAATATCGAGAGCTTCAACAATTGAACACCCAATGTCAATATATTGTAAAGCACGATCCACACGAATAATGAAATTCTTGACTGTGGCAAGATGTCCAAATGTGGCGGATTTTGGAGCTCGAATGTCTTAACTCCCTGAGCCCATCGCTTAGTATGTATAATGCTTTCATTTCCATAAACCAACAATTCAGTTACGACTTATTGCTTGCAACTAAGATCAACGGACGCATTTTAGCAATTCCCTAAAGCTCCACCTTTGGGAAATGACTTCAAACACACCACACACCAGACGGAGACTTCATTTTGAAGCATGAAGGTTGTACTTTTCTATCTTAGCAAACAACTGGAGAACAACAATTGGGAATTTACTTTTTGAACTGCCTACGTGTAATTAAAGCTGATTTCGTGTAATCATTTTTCGTTTTGAAAAGGAGCAAATTAGGCATATATTAACTATTTTTAATTACATTTTAATATAAAACTAATTCATTTTTCTGATTTAAGAAGCATCCTTTCTTTTGGGATAAATGTCAAGGTTCGTTTAATTTCACCGTTGGAAAGGGGGGGGGTATCGGCTTTACAATATCTCGTGATTAATCACATAAACTATTATAAACAAATAAGCCTCCGCTTTTTGTAGAGCAAAAGAACCTGTATGTCTTGAATTCGATGAAATTGGGATACAAGTTACTACTGGTACTGGCAAAATTTATCCTTATGCTGATATTTTTATGCTGATTCGAAAAAGCAATCTAACCGTGTTTAATCTCTAACATAAAAGATTGACTATAAGGGAAATGCGAAATTAAATGCAGAGTCAGCTTACTTTCTTCAGACCTGTAAGAAATCCCTAAAAGAGATTTGTCTAAAGTAGTGATAGATTTGATTGTAAGCTGCCACACGTGCATATCATCTAGACCTCCTGAGAATAGTTGGAATGCTTACTACGTGTGTAGAGGAAAACAGTTGAAAGCTCTCGCCCACTACATAACTTTACTGCTGCACAAAATGCAAGGACTAATAATTTAATCTATGCTACTTAGTTATAAAGAGGGAGCATTTGTGTGGGTGAGTGGTTTCCTAAAAAGTCACACAACCGGTTCGGATAGTTCTTTGACCATTCCAAAGGTTTATGCCTCCAGATGATCACAGGGGTTTCTTTTTCACGTCCATGTCATCAAATTTCAATGCCATTTTGAAGAAAATTCCTCCATCCTACACTACCCTTCACATGGAAAATTTTTCGACAACTTTGATTTTCTCAAAAATGGCATATGTTTGAGATATTTTATGAAAAATGAAATGTACATTTTGAACTTTCTGGCTATAGCCTTCGTAGTCCTCTTTACTCTTGATGACTTTTGCGTAACTGGTAAACGTAAAACAAAGACCAAATCTTATAATACAAAAAATGTAGATGTTAAAACACACAATTTATGTCCAAATAAATTTGGTTGTGGAGTGAACCATTTCGAAGATACTCCTTGTTGTTTGTGAGAGTTTTGGAATACTTAAACTGTAGTCAAATGGAAGGTAGTTATTAATTTTTTTTTATATTTTGGCCATACAAAGAGAACGGAATCTCAAAGCTTTAAAAGATTTGACATAGCTCAGAGCCTAATGTATTCTCATATTCCCCTTGCACTTACAAGGAAATAAGCAATAAGAAATTTCTGCAAATGTTTTTCTCAACTGACGCGAAAAAGATATAGGAATAAGAGTTTATAAGAATGGTTAGTACAAGAGTAGCGAAAGTCATGTGACTGCAACACATCCGAGTTTTTAGTGTTTAACGCCCGCTTTTACTGCATGCGGCATCGCAGGCGGTGACACTGATGATACGTGGAATGAAGATGGAGCACCGGTGCAATGAGATAGCGGGGAAACCGGAGAACCCGGAGGAATCCCGCCCTCCACCGCTTCGTCCACCATAAATTCCACATGCGGTCGCCTGGGATCGAACCCATTGGTGAGAGGGGAATGGTGTAACCCCTCGGCCATGGCGCAGCAGAATACTTACTGTTGGGTCAATTGTGATAATTAAAATTATTAGAAAATCAGATTTTCTGTCTGAGCCAGCCACTTCTCTGCTTTAGTTTCTACGGGACTATCTGTTTCACCAGATATGACATTGGTGTCGCTGCCTTTGCAGGGATTAAAGCACGAAACAAATTCTCCAAAGCACCTATTAGTTTAGGCAACAGGACAAACTGATCTGTGCGTAGGGTAATCCAAGACCTATAATTAGGCTTCGTGCTCATACAACCATAATGTACTCTTTCTGAAGCATATTTCTCGAAGTGGACAATGAATAGCTTTATGTAATGTGCGTCGGCCACCTGTAAAGGAGGCTCAAGTTCAGCCACCTCACACCACTGTGCTAGGCAGCGCGCGACAATGTCTCTAGGAATACAGCCGTTTCCAGACAGTTCGAGAAGCTACGATTGCCGAGTTTATTACGAGAAACTTCGCGAAACATTGATTTCCAGAAAAATCGCCAGTATCTAATGCTAAGCTATATAAGCAAGTCGGCACGGAGAGAGAAGTTAAGCCTTAGGTCAGTTGTAGTAAGTTTATTGCCAGTCAGTTTTTAGTGAATTAGTCAGTGAGTGAGTAGAATAATTATAATTCTCTGACAATTATTGAGTTGAGCAACATTTGTGTCAAGGCTACGATAGAATAGAACAACTGCAAAGCTGCAAAATCACGAGTTGTGAATTTTGATTTAATTTTAATGGAAATAAAGTGACATAAGTAACTGGACTTATTATTTGTAACATGGGATGAAGTATGCATGATTTTTACACTGTAGAAGGATTCTGCAGTGGGAACAGAGTACAAAAGTTAAAGGGTGTGTACCAAACTGGAGTGAAAGTCATAATAGCACTGCAACTATTCTCTTCCATCTTGATGGCGCATTCCTAAGTGCAGCTCGACCATTAGAATGCATACTGAGCTGTCCATCCCTATTACCCTCTTTGTAAAAGACCAATGACAGTTCACCAACCTCCTGCCTTACTTCTGTATATGCGAAATTACCTTCTCTGCCAGACATCTTATGTCGGAGTGGATTATAACCTTGGAGGAAGATTATTTATGCTACTTCAGTTACGGCAAACGATTGTTTAATGAATGAAGTGTATGAATTTATATAGAATTAAGAAAAGATAGTTATTAGTACTTGCTCTATTGTTTGGACGTCGGGGCCGTTTCGGATAACGCTTTTTTTGTGGTAATTCATGCTAACGATTTTAAGCTGCAAAGGAGAGAAAATAGTTGTATTCCAAATGTATGTAATACCATTTGGTAAAAGCGTGCTACGTAACCACTTAAAATATCATTAGGATATTTACAAAGACTATTTCATAAAATAATATCTGTTGGCGTTTATTCATTGTATTGAATTTGAAAATGCAAGACAGCCTTAAAACAAAAAGTTTAGTGTTATTGATAGTGCTCTAATTTGGTATTTTCCATTAAAATTTGAATAACAATTTTGAACCCTTCTTAGCTCTAACACTTTGTATTGCTCGTCCTCTGTCAGGTTCGAGTTAGAATTTAGTGCTTATTGTAACACACTTTATTTTTGCTGAGATCTTAAACAAAATAAATCATTGTGGCTAACATCAGCAGTAAAATAACAGTTTTATAACGGTACATTTTTTTTTTTTTTTTTTTAATGTGGGGTTGGGACTGAGGATTTACGCATACAATACCATTGAAATTAGAATACCGTTGAAATTAGAAATGGGGCAAAATAATGCTGTCAGCTGTCGCAGTTACGTTGCCAGCACGAATTTGAAACTTTAGTATTTTTCTTTCTCCCTTTCCTTTCTTTTTCCTCCCTCCTCCTCTTTTCGGTTAAGCGCAGTTTGATTAAGTGGAAAGCTCACACTTTTAGGAATTTTCACTTCAGAACCTCGTACTTTAAATAAGCATTGATGTAATTTTAATTTAAACAAAACACGTCAGTTTAGATGTAGAAGAGAAAGCTTAATGCTAGAGTTAGGCATTTTAAGTTTCAACTGCAAACTAGAAACATAGTTTCCAGATTGTTTTAAAATCAATATCAATAGCTACCGAGAGGCCTAGGAGAGTTGTACATCGCCGCTGATGATGCTTGCCGCAGATGCAAACGAAACGTCTGGGAGAGGAATGAAGGAGCCCAGTGGACCACGGCCTCTTAGCCGGGAAGCATGTTTTACTAAGTATAACTCTGGCCGTGAAAGCCTTCGTTTATGATTTAAGATCTCTTCATTTTGGATTATTGATTATAACTACTAAGCAACTATCTTAAAAACAGTAATGCAACGCATCACTGATATGTATATACCCTGTACATTTTAAAGTTGTTATATAATAAATGTATTATACTTATAATTTTAGGATTTATAAAATCCTGTACAACTCGTCTAAAATCTATTTTGTTCATGTGCTTTCACTCGTGCCATTTTCTGAGGAGTAATATTCATAGCAACGTTTATAATCCATAAAGTTTCTTTAGATTACTACGGTATTCAGTTCTTTTTACTTTCTCTACTACGTATAGTAAGTAGGGGAGGTATTGTATTCCACCCAAGAATCGATGTGGAGATTTCACGGAAATATATGTTTTGAGCCGCCCTGTGTGTGTGTGTGTGTGTGTGTGTGTGTGTGTGTGTGTGTGTGTGTGTGTGTGTGTGTGTGTGTGTGTGTGTGTGTGCGTGCGTGCGTGCGTGTGTGTGAGAAAGAGAGAAAGTGAGAGAGAGAGAGGGAGAGCCTGTGGACAGCGAAACTCAAAAACAAAAAGTCGGTCGCTAAAAACCAAAGTTGGTATTTAAGTTTCGTCTTTCAAGGACGCAAGACAAAGATTTTGAAGAAGATTGCTCCACATAAACTACCCTTTATACGAAAATTTTTTCGAAAACTTTGATCTTCTGGAAAGTAGTTCTAACGGTTTTCCTTAAAATGCCGTATGTTTAAGATATTTTTATAGCAAATGAAATATATATCTTACATTTTCTGGCCCTAGCTATGTAGTCCCGTTTGCTCTTGATCACTATTGCATAACTGATAAACCGTAGCAGATAGACTAATTCTTACTATACGAAAATATAGATCTCGTTAAAACACACATAAATTATTTATGTCCAAATTAATTTTTTGTGGACTGAACCATTTTGGACATATTCCTTGTTATTGTGCGTTTTGCTATACTTGCTTTTCTCAAATGGAAGGTCTTTTCACTTCATGTTTTGGCCGTGCAAAGAGAACGGACTTTCAAAGCCTTCAATAGCGACTATCTTTAAAAGATTTGACTATCGCTCAAACCCTAATGTATACCCATATTTTCCTTGCACCTACAAGAAAAGGGTAAAAGGGTACAGGAATAGAGGGCGACACCTCGCTCACTTCGACCTACACACATCTACTGTGGCTTCCACCCCCAGAAGGCAAGGATGAAATGAAGGAACCGAAGGTGCCACACAGGGTCGCAGCTAGAAAGACCACAGAGACGCGCTGAAGACCCTAACAAGTGCTGAGACCTCTTCATCCTGGCGTCGGGCCCCTCCAAGCAGCCATCACACCGCGGGTCCGTTATCGCACGGAGCGTCTCCCAATCTACGGAAGACAAGGGCCTGCCAAACGCCACCTGGCGCCGAGAACACTTACCATGCGCAATCATCCACGCCATCTGCCCAAAAATTATTAGAGGTTAAATTAATCGTTAATCTACTTTCTATATGCTTATATAAATTGCTTGAATGATTAATGTTTACGTAATAAATTAATAAAAAAGTTAAAGGTAAAAAAATAATAGCACTGTCAACACTACACGCCTGAAAGTACACCTTAAAAATGATAAGGAAATGGAATGAAAGGAAATTATGGAAAGGAAACCATGGTATGAAACAATGCACCCAACATTCGCCTAAGTGGCATGGGGAAACCACGGAAAAACCCATGTAGAGTGCGCGGCCACGGAGATCGAGCCCGCGACCTCCCGAATGCGGACCATAGAGTTATCGTCTGAGCCATCCCGCTCAGTTGCACCTGCAAGAAAATTATCAGTAAGATAATTTCTGCAAATGTTAATCTGTAGTAAGATGAAGATAGGTGGAATAAGAGTTTGGAAGAATAGTTAGTACAAGAGTAGAGAAAGTCATGTGAGTGCAATACGTCAGAACTTTTACATTCATTACAGAATATGCTCTCTCCACCAGAAGTCAGTTGATAAAATGTATAGTCTGAGAAACCCTTAAAAAGCCACTGCAAATAATTTTGTTCTCTGAACCACTATCTAAAACACGCACGTTATGAGCAATTAATTTAGTCAAGAGGTACCAAGTGAAGTGCGTTTATTTACCAGCAATAGTTATAAACCCGCCAAGCTTGTCTCAATTAAATTTGCTAAGTTGGCGTCTAATATTCTGCTCTCGAGATGCTGATATAAACAAACACATAACAGCAGTTTGCATGTTACTCTTCCACACTCTAGCGCCAGTTCCTTGATTTTTGAAGAAAACGTTGTCCATATAAAGAAAAAATTTTATTTGCTCCAAGTGTTACATAATGTACTTTCTAAGGAAGTTCCGCAAATGGCAACAGATTGCTAATCGTCTTAAGCGCGATTGTTGCTGGCAACGTTTACAGGAAGAAGCGCAGTGGCAGGAAACCACTCGGAAATTCCAACGCTGGTGTAAGATAAGAACTCTTGTCACTATCACTTTCAACCAATGCCATGCTTTCACCGAGTTCAAACCCCAGGAGGGACAGATTGTGTTAGTGAGTGTCTTCCTCGATGTGTAATATGGATATCAGATCCTGGGTTCCTTGGAGTTAAAGCATCTGGTGAATCTATTTGCTGTTTACTGTGCTCATGCTAGAAATTTCGAAAATACGATCGTCTCTTTATGCTTTTTCAGCCAGTCACCTAAGATAAAAAGAAACATTGCATCCGATTTATAAATGGAATTTCCATTTCCTTGGGAACTCAGTTTTAAAGGTCTCTCCTTAACCTCCCCCCCCCCCTCACACACACACACACACACACACACACACACACACACACACACACACACACACACACATTTGTGTTTCCTAAAGTTATACTGGCGTTGCTGTGCTTGACTGCTTTATATCACCGTGTAAACCCAGGCTCATGATTAAATGAAAACAAATATTAGTAACCGTAGCTCTGTCCATTCCAAAAACATAAGACTATTGCCGGTATATAACTGAAATATGGTAAAGGTTCTGCCATGTGCAATGATATGACAAAATATAAATCATATACTTCAAACCATAATATATGCAACACATCAAGATCAGTAGAAGCAATGCGTTCAGCCCACTCCATATAAAGAGGAGTGTGGTTATGGATGAATAACAAGGTTCTACAGTAAAGTATCCATAGCGAATTCTGCCGACTGATTAGACACACGTATTATCTCTCTCCCTCTCTCGCTCTCTTACAGGTGCATTTCATGAATCAATCATGTATTGCAGAGATGATCATGTTAAATTAAAATACATAGCATTAGGCATGTGCCCCATATAATTTCTCCAAGTAACATCCTAATACAAAGTTTTATACCTAGGAGCATCCACATCAATACCTACTCAAAATCATACATTCATAATAATTGTTTCAAACACGCTATTTTAACTAAAATCGTTAGAGCTCTCGGTAAGAAAATAAAAAATAACGAATATTTTATGCAAAGGATATTTTGGTTAGGGAGGGGGGAACTGTGTGGAAAACTTTCTTGAATGCCGCCTATGAAGTTCTGTACTACAAAGACCATTTTTCTAAAGATGTGCTTCTTATTTAGGTGAGCTCAAAACACGCAAATCTCGATATAGAATTGTTGGAAAAGTGCTGCACTTCCTCCATTCTATAAACCGAACGGTAGGGAAAGTAAAATTAGGGCTGGAAAGTGTTAGTTCTGAGAAAAGTTGTTTCGAAGTTAAGCAGAATTCAATATATCTCCTCAGATGTGTGGTATAGTGCTCAGTATCTAATTTTTAGTGTATCCAAGTCCTTGAAAGTTAGCATTAAAATGTTTTGTTATGTTTGAGAATTTAAATCTTACTGTCTTCCTGTATATACTCTCTCATTCTCAAGGCTCTCTCTCTCTCTCTCTCTCTCTCTCTCTCTCTCTGTCGTTCTTATATTTTATAAGCTCATGCGTGATTTCTGGTGGTCACGTTTGCAATAAATTCACCCAAAAACTAGACGCGATAAATCGCCTAGCATTAATCCTCGGTCTTGAAAATATATACCGGAGCACTTAGGCCGATTTAGGACTCGCAGGAGTCTCCTCGACCTTTGTAGAACATTAAGCTTTGTTAATACACTACATAGGAGAATGTCTAAACCGCTGTACGTCGTGAAAATATATACTGGAGCCAAGCAATTATTCGAAGTCTATGTTAGAGCTACCCATGCTTTTCAGTCAGATTGTTTATTAAATTTGAAAGTGCAAGGCCATTAGGTATCAACTCCAGTTTTCAGTTGAATTTGATAGGTACATGTAGTACATAGTACATATGTAGTACATATGTAGTACATAGGTACACGTTAGATTCTGTTGTAACTATTTTAACAGTCCTATTTACTGCAGTATCCTAATGCTGAAGTGTGCATGGTTAATGCATTTAAATATATTCATTTTCATCGCAGAAAGTATAGAGTAATAGTAAAGGGCATTACAGTCGAATTATTATAGATTCAAGTCCAATGGAAATAAGTCATAACTTTACTCTTCGTAATCAATATTTTATGAATTGCCTCCATGATCTGCTGGTTAGAATGCTAATCTCCAGAGAAAGTCCTGGTTTCGATTCTCGTTTGATTGGTTGCGGATTTTCCTTAGACAGGATACTATCTATTCTCCTGAAATCTGGAGGAAGGGATGACGTATGTATGTTCGTGATGTAATGTATAACATAAGGATCATACAAAATCCAACGGATAACGCACACTGTAAACGAGTGAAGATCAATCGCGATGAGCAGTTATTGTTCCAAAGTCAAAACCGCCCATAAACGGCGGCATTTAAAGTGAGTGAGTGAGCGAGCGAGTGAGTGAATGAGTGGAGTGGAGTGGAATGAGTGAGTATGTAATGTTTAAGAGCCCGGTGGCATATAAATGAAAAAAGAAAAAATCTCGCGATGTGTATTCATTGATGTCCACATTATTATGCCTTACATAGTGTCTAAACGGTTCTATGGTGTTTCATTTGTAGTGGCACTCACTTATATCTTTCTCTCCTGCTTACCTATCATCATTGGACATCAAGATTTCACCGGAATTACATGTTTTCAGTTACTCTAAATCCAAAGGTAGATATTTACAAAACGTTGGGAGCGCGCAACAGAAGCAGAAACGAGAAAAGGGGAGGGAGTGCAGCACACTAAAAGAAGTCGGATAAGTATCTAACTTGATAACTTAAGTTCAATATCTTGGATCTATTATTTATGATAAGCGAAAAAGATATATCTAATAGAATTAATCTTGAAAGGCAAGTACATTAAATAGATTCTTTAGGAACAGAACTTTGTGAGAAAACACAAAATGAAGTATAATAAACGCAGCAGTAAACATTATTTTACTTTGGCGGAGGAAGTTAGACCGTAAGTGGAAAAATACACAGAAAAATGTGGCGAAATTAATTGGCTAGAGAGAATGAATTCAGAATAATGATTATAATGATAATGATTATAGAGGTTATACGATATTTAATATTGAGGAGGAGTCTTCCACTTAACTGCTTCAGACAGTCCAAAAATATTTATATTTGTATGTTTATTTTCTAACTGTTCCATTTATAAGCATCCGTATCACTTGTGGTCACATTGGGAACTTTGAGTGGGTAGTAAATGTCCTATAGCAATGATGCTAACTCATTGACGATTTAGTGGCCTACAAGGTTGGGTTTTGTGTATTTTGATTTTATACTTTTGAATAGCACTTTCTTGCTGCCATTCATTATTACAGGCTTTGAAAGGATAGGTAACAATTATTGTTTATGTATTTATTGATGTGTTTATTTATTTGTTTATTTATTTATAGCAGTTATAACGTTATTAAAAATGACACAACTGCATTCTCAGTAGCCTAATGGAGATAATATTCTGATTAACATAACGTATGTTCCTCTTCTGCCTTTCACAGGTTAGGTCTTTCAACCTGTTCTGGTCTAAATCCAATATTTTAAATGGCGTGCTACGTTCATTTTCGATTAGGCGTGTATTGTAAGGCCATCTTTGAAATCCTTATTTCTTCCCTTCGTTGCTAACGTTCCTTCCATTTTTGTTTGTGTTCTATTTTATCATTTCCTGAAAATATATTCAATTCTGGTTTGATAGCTTCACTAGGATTGCTGTTTAGCTTAGTACAACTTCTGATTGCTCGTAGAAATTTCATTTCCGCTGTCTGAATATGGCTAAACTCTTTTCTGCTGATAACCCAAGATTCACTGGCACACAGTAAAACGGATACATTCACATTACCTTATACAACTTTATCTTTGTATCTCTTCGTATATAACATAATGTATATTATCAACAATGTGTATTGAGAAATATAATTATGTATGAAAAATCCAGAATGTGAATTTGCAGTAAACCAAAGCCTATAATTATTATGCTTCCCAGTTTGTTTTCTATCGCTTACTTTAGGTGCAATCGATGCACAATTTCATGCACGTTTTCATGGCTTATATATGTTAGTGAGAGAGAGAGACAGACAGAGAGAGAGAGAGAGAGAGGAATTGGGAGGTAGTCAAAACGAACTCGAACGAAAAAATAAATAAAAAGATCCTGCCACTAAGAACTTTAGCTTTCTTTCTCTTTTTTATTCTTAGTTGCTGCTCATTAAAGTTTTTAATGAAATACATACTTCAGTATTTTCACAGGGAATAATCTAAATCCTGCATTTTCTGTAAACTGCTCGCCTGAGTAAATGTTCTTTACTCATTCTCTGTTTTGTATAACCGGAAATCTTAAAAGATAAATAAAGATATATGTTATTAAACTATTTAGTTCAGATTATTTTCTTCGTAGCGTAATGTTTGCCGAAGTTTCGTTGTTGTATGTTATAATATACTGAACATTACTGCAACTGTGTGATGCTTCCTTTTTTGCATAAATTCATCATCACTTGAAAAATGTTAAGTCGTAGTATGAGAAGTTGAGGTCGTCTCCGGGTTGTGTACATGACATACTTCCCAATGGCTAATTTGCAACACATCTTGTAATTTGCTGTGATTTATCTAAAATAGATAATCCAGTGATTGTGACATATTTGTACTTTCTCTGCTACTTACCTATAGTAAACAGAGCAAGTATTGGATTCCACAGAAAAAGAGAATAAGGAGTTTTAACCAGAAACACGAGTTTGAAACCCTCTGAATCCAAAAAGAGCACTTTTAGAAAAAGTTCTGTGAGTTGTGTGTGTGTGTGTGTGTGTGTGTGTGTGTGTGTGTGTGTGTGTGTGTGTGTGTGTGTGTGTGTGGGTGTGGTGTGTGGGTGTGGTGCGTGTGGTGTGTGGTGTGTTATGTGGTGTGTGTGGTGTCTGTCTGTGCGTGCGTACGTGAGAGAGAGAGAGAGAACGAGAACATGTGGACCATGGAATTTAAGTTCAGCATACTCCAAGGACACGACACCAATAATTTTAGAAAATCCCTAACCTCAAATTACCCTTAAGTGGAAAAAATGCTCCTTTTTTTTTTTTCTCTCTCAAAATGCCTTTTAATAGAATAGCATTGTTTAAGATATTTGCTTGAGAAATGAAATTTAGGTGCATCTTGAATTCTCTGGATATGACTTCAGGAGTCCTTTTATTTTAGGTGGCTTCTTTATAATTGGTGAACCGAGTGAGGTAATTCCACTGTAATGTACAAGACTCACATTCATAGTCCTGGGTTCGATTTTTGGAGCTGTTCATTCGACTCTGTTAATTTTCTTGGCCTTATTTCCTATCATTTCGCTTCTCCTTTCATGTTTCAATTGGACTCACCGGCTGTGCAGTGTCGTCTCGTGGCACAGATACTTGCTCATTGGAAAGTTCTCGGTCCTGCCATATCGCAGCCTTCTCTGAGCCGTCTCAGGTGGGTCGACTTCCTGGTTTCGAAGGGAAGTCTTCTTTGAGAAGCCCCGCTGTGACCAGGTCATCAGGTAATTAACAGAGAAAATGTGTGAATTCACCATATCAAAAATTTTAATAGGCTTCCTTTGAGTTGGAAAAGGCCAAGAAATAACATAAGAGTCCACGTTTCGTGCTGGAGATCTCAGATTCATCTTGTTTGTCACCCATTCCAAGCAACTAGCATTTCTCATTAGCAGCTCTAGATGGTTAGGGGGGGGGGGGGGAGAAAATTAAAAAGATACAAGTTGTTTCACCACAGGTTTTGTGATGGCGTTCACAGCAGGTGTGCTTGTAACTACATTAGGAGGCGTGAACTCGTAACGATGTTCGTGAGGGTAGCAAACACAGTAATAACGTCAACCTAAAGATATGCGGAGGTATTAAGCTGACTCATGCTATGATTAATTTCAGGACATGCAGGAAGAGAAGAAGGTAAATAGTTGTAACGTTGCCTCAAAACAAATGTAAGCCTGTATAAATGCTTATTTGGATTAGCTCATGTATAACGGCAATATCTTCTAAGTAAAAAAAAAGCTCTGGTAACAGTGATAATACTTTCTCTGCACAGTAAATGGCCACCTTGAGCCCATAAACTATTCACTTAAGGATATATAAATTGCGAAACAAACAACCTATTTAAGTTTAATTCTATAAAATAATTGAGACATTCACAAACGCGAAAAAAATGCATAATCTCGCTCCAGATGCCCTCCTGTAATTTTAAACGTCTTGCGGACTTAAATGTAAGCTATGCATTTAATGTTTTTATCATTTTCTGGCTAATGACATTTTCAGCATTTTTCTTCCTGTAAAATACTTCTTGGACAACAGTTCTTGGAATGCAGTAATGAAATTTGCTACACATGTTCACAGAAATGTAGCAAATAAAACTTGCCGTAGATTTTATTTTCCGGTGTGTCTAAGCATATAGTTTTAATTTTCAAACGCAGAAATTTATATTTTTAGGAAACAAGAATGCAATATTTTGAAGGCTTAACTGAAGGAGAAATTTGATCATACTTTCTAAACTATAGAGTAAAGTGGATGAAATTTAGATTGTAACACGTTCACATTACATCACATATATGGTATAAAGTTAAAAAAGCATTATGGTTCAGAATTTGAAGGCTTCAGTCATACATATCCTTAAAACAGGAGTCGGCAAAATGGTCATCGCGATTGCACGAATTGTGACGTCAGGGAACGCAACCGGGTATACGCATGATGCACGGTTCGAAGGAGGGGATTTGAAAGCTGCAGCGACAGTGTAATCTAACATGCGTTTGATTTTATACATGTTTAATACATATACACAGACTGAGAGGGCTTCAACATTTATTTTTCATTAATGTATTCTTGACTTCATCGGGAGCGTTACGGTTTCCATACGTCCAACGGCAATTCACAAGTATTACATAATATGCAACAAAGCACATAGCTATTCAACTGTCAATTGCGATCTGCTTTACGTTTTACAAGCTTCAATTTAGAACAAAATTGCTCACACATAGTACTAAATGTGCAGCAAATGAACGGAAAGGCGGAAATGTTTTCATATGACGTTCTCTAAATAAAAATAAACCAGCCTTGTTTTATGACTGATATCGAAATTGCGTTTGTAAATTCGCAACCTCAATTTGTAACTGTGTTTTTACACAACGACCTTTAAGGTTTTATAAGCTTAGTATAGGTAAATTGTGATCCACTTCTTCACTAGACTACAAAGCTTCATGGGGTATCAAACTTTGTTACATTTACGGACAAAGATTGGTTATAAAGTATTATTTTAAAACACCTTGAAATTTCGTACTTTTGACTAGGTTTTAGTCTTTGTGACAACTTTCACAGTGTCGTTTAAGGTGTCACTCATTTTCATTCATAGCGCAGCAAAAATATTGTTCTTCGCACTCCTCTTGGAATAGGAAGGTTCCTTTGCGTTTTCTTGGTTTCGAAAGAGCCATGCCTATCGATGTGGTGTCCACTACTGTTTGTTTTCGTTTCGACGTCTGTTGAGTGGAGGACCCAGGAGCGACGTATTGCTTGTCCCCAAGGGTGACAAAGATTTGCCGATCACTTAAAGGGACGTGCCAATGATGCTTTGGTTTTGAATTTCTATATTCCTTTCTCTACCACACATAGAGGGTGTTTTATTCCACCTAACAATTCGATAACGAGATTTTGCTGGAAATATAGTTTTGATGTCCCCTCAAGGGAGCACTGCAGTGATATTTTAGCCTGTTTGGTAAAAAAAATAAAATTTTGGATTTTATTGCAAAAACTGCAGCACACCTTACAGAATATATCTGCGAAGTTTCAATCGCCTAGGGATATCACCATAGTTTGCACGTCATTTTGAAAGCAGTGCGCGTTTGCCTCTGCCTTCTAAATGGGCGTGCCCACACCTTCCATTTAATAGAAGCTTGGAATAAATTGTTTTAAACAAGGCGCTAAGTGTTCTGCTGCCTATGCATTCACCGTAGTCTAGTTGAACAAGTTCTCTAATAAGTCCTCTAAAGGGCAGTGTTTTTCGTTTGTCATTTGCTGATTGCTGAAGTTATTTACCATGCTTCTGTTTGGCTTGACAAATTTCTGTTGTTTACAAGCTGATCGTGTGTATTTGATCTTACTTTTGAAATAATTAAGTGTGTTTACGAGGTTATTTGAGTGTAATTATTGTTGCATACATCCTGTGTAGCATTAATTATTTTATTTTTGGCGAAATTAAAGCTTATATTGTGGCAACAGGTACTTAGCGTTTATTTCTATGAACACACCATGTTTTCATAAACACTGTTAGGTATCTTTTAAAATCACATATTAAATTACTCTGTTTTGGAATTCCGGAAAGAAAGGGCAGTTCACTTATGCAAATCGATCAACAAAATCAGATGGGGAAAAATATACTTGCATAGAGGGTAATGAGGAAGTGCGTGACTAAACTTTAAACTCGCCTTTCTTGGAAACAATTTATTGTTATTTTCTCATATTCAAAATCTATCTTCTCCCATAAAAATCTAGCTAGGGATCAAAAAATGTTTCCTATATAGTTCAGAATATGGGTAGTAAAAGTCTGATTGGTACTTTGATATTGGTTATAATTTTTTAAAGAAAATAATATATTAATGTGCTGTTTGCATGCCGTTTTACACTTTTTGGCATTAAAAAGTTTAAGTAAAGCTATTCATTATATGAAAATTCCCATACTTGAATTTGTTATAAAGGTAATAAGAGATATAAGTTTCAAAACTCAACTTTGTAGTTCAACATGTGTTGGAGCAGATTTTGATTACACCCAATAAAACAGAAACGGGTGGGATTGCTTGTATTCGTTTTGAGACCTTTCAACACCAAATCAAGCTTAAATAAAATAATTGTTATTAGGCACGTTTGATAAATGAATTTGTTAACTGGCTGTGGCGAAAAGATATAGGGGTGAGACAACATTTTGTTTAAACAGTAATTGTCGTGTTCCGGTATTTTACTAAAGAGTCACCTTCGGAAATTAGTATTTCGTTAAGAAGGATATAAATAAATAATAGTACCTGAGATATCTCTCACACAAAGAATAAAGCATTTTCCCTGATCCGTTTTCTTGTTCAAAGATCGTATATTTGAATGAAGTTTATTCACAGAACTTACATAATAAGATGACATAATGTAGTATTATATAAGGTATAAAAGGTGTACTAAAATGTCTTATTATAAGTAACGTCTTCTATAAAGTACCTTCGAGAGTTGAACATCTTAGTAGATATCGGGACAAAGATTCCGGAGCTGTGGTTGTTTAAAAAACGGCACAGGATACAGTGGTGTGCCAGTCTTCTAGGACGTCTGTCAAAGTCGTCGATATAGTCGCGTTACACCTCTTATGGAATTTTCACGAATGTTAAATATTATGTGGATCGCCTTCAGCAGAAATAAGGCAATGTTATGAATTTATTTGCGTGGAGAGAAGTTATTAATGGATCTAGATCGTGAGTGTTTTAACAAAGAAGAAAAGCTGATACCTCTGCTCTTTGTGTTCAGAGTGATTTACGCAGCTTTATGTCCTTTGCAAATGTCAGAATCAGGATGTGAACAGGATCACCTTGTTTTTGATACTCCGGGTTTTTTCTCCTTAGCCTGAAGCAGGTCACCCATCCGTTTAATTGGCAGCAAGAAAAAGTGAAGCTAATTTTATTTCGAACAAGTATTTTAATTATGTGGTATCATCGGCGACTGTTGGTAATGCAGGACATGTGCCAGCTCTTCGATATCTCTGCAAAGTGAGCTGGTTTCCGGTCCTTGATGGAAAGCTCTGAAGGGAGATTTAGGAAAATTGAGAATATGGTATTATACCGCCAGACAAAACAAATCTTTATTTTTTGTACCATAGAATGGTTTCTAATTCCTCTGATGCGTTTTAATTTTTTCAAAGAGTGAGTGAGAGTGAATGAGCGAGTGAGTGAGAGATAAGTGAGAGAGTGAGCGAGTGTTTAAGGTTTAAAGGCCTGTCGACAACTTGGTCATTAGGGCCCGTTTTTCAAAGAATATTTGTTAAACATAGGTGATACAATCAGACTTCATGTAACTTTCGCTTTTTCACTATCGCTTTAAATTGTTGTAAAAATATTTGTTATAAATATGCTATTAATTGGACATGAACCTATACATTAATTAGAAAAACTTAGTAAGGATTCTTTTAAAATACCTTTTTGAACAGTTTTAATGATTTCATGAACACCTTTAACTATACAAAAAGCACCAATACTACGTTCACTTACCAACTTTGTCTTTCTTGATCTCTTTGCGAATTCTTCACATTCGCCATCTGTTTTCTACATTCATTTACAGTCAATTGTTGCAATTGTTTTCATTTCTCTGGTTCATTTTTCTAATATTGTGTGAATCGTTTCATCTTGCTCTACAGAGCGCTTTTATTAAATATAGCGAGGTTAGAAATTGAACATATTTCTTCATAAGTTTATGAAGATTTCCCACAACTGTTTTAGGAACCTTGTTGTAACTTGAACGGTTTTGCCAATGAAAATTTTAATAGCACATTCGAGAATTGGTTGTTGCGTCTTTTATTCTCACATTCATGTGGTTCTAAAGTATTTATTATCAGTTTATGTATTCAAATACATAAATAATTATTTGCCGCAGTAACATTTTAGTGAAACGTTTACTCAAAGAAAAAGCATTTTAGTAGGTACTCTTAAAATCTGCTTCATTGGGTAAATTTAAGTACTGGTGAGGTAGAGTTTTGGGGGTAATTCAGAGGCTCATTATGGATTATGATTGTTTTAGTCCAGAGTGCGAATTCTTTCTTTGAGGAAACGCGCTGTGGAAATTTACTTGGCTTGAGATTTATATACACGGTTATGCATATCAGTAGCTGCACCAGATTTACAGGTCTAATTTTAAAATACCTTGCAACAGTGCTCATTATTAGGTTTGTTATGCTATGGGCTATTAATGTGTAAAGCAATGCTTTTAATTATCTGTCCATTTGGCATGTGCGCATGTTTTAATGCATTAGGCAAAGTGAACCGGTTTGCTATTCTGTACTGCAGTTAACTTTTGTTATTTGTTTCGAAGATTACAAGCCCATTCTTTACCTACTGGCATGTGCTGTTTGCGATAAACAGTTGAAGTTAATTGGGCATTTTGTGAAAAGGCACTTGATAGCAGAAAACTAACAATTCTTTTGGGATTAGCAGGGGAAAGAACCTACTAAAATACAATTCAGTTTTCACTAATATGCTACCGTGCACAATGGTGCCATTTTCAGCGTTTTAGTATTCAGAAATAGCACAACAGAAACCAGCCTTTTCTGCTATTAAAATCGACATTATCATTGCGTTCCACAACATTAAAACTAATGTGCAGAAAGAAGTATTATTTTCCTCTGGTTTATGAAGCTGGCACTTCTCCGCCAAACCAATTAGCCAGGAGTGTTATCACATAACATCTGCTCTTTGGAATGTAGTGAAAACTGCTGATACTTTACTATGTCAGACTATTTAGAATCTCACGGTACTCCCTTTGACCTTATGCTCCCACTTAGCAGAGTCATTCATTACGTCACAGAATCTGTAATTAAGGATTTTTCCTTTCAGCTATTCATGAAAGCATGTCTATTGCCAAATTATTTCCAAAATCCTGTTGCCGTGACCAGATATATGCCTTGAAGCCTCCATTTATTGATCGAAACAATGTGTTTCTACCACAGCTGTAACTTACCATGCCTTAACTCTGTCGTGTGATACATTAGGAGCCTCCATAAACTTAAAGAATAAAAATTAATAGAAGTTTTCTTCAGTTGCTGGTGTCATTTAAAAGATTATTCGGTCAAGGCCTGCTGGAACATAAGATGATATTAGTGGAATGGAATATTTAGAACGTTTCAAGTTTGACAAGCAAGACGATTCCAAAAAGTTAAAAATTGAGTTTTTATTTGTGGGCGCTTTTTAACTGATGCGGTTCTCAGCGTCCCATTCTACATTGGTGTGAAAGACCACATAATTTTGTTCAGAGGCCCTTTATCAGCGTTGAGGTATTTTTATGTGCCGTAAATCTACGACATGGGACCACCGGTTTTACCTACCTTCTGAAGGAAGCCAAGCTAAGGATTTTTCCGCCTGAAAAAATCCATCGCCCGTCGACGAGAGCCTCGGGAATCGACTTGTACGCACCCACCCCACCCAACCCCCACCCAGCAAAAAAAAAAAAAAAAAAAAAAAAAAAAACACACCTGAGGCTTGTGCATACAAGCTATCATAGTCTCGAGTGCCCTGCAGCATTAGCAGCTTCGGAAAGTATGTTGCAAGAATGTTCTAGGGTTTATGCTTAGGAGAACATGTACTCTTCTCTATATTTTGAGGCGTAAATCCAAAGAAACTAAAAGAGAATTTCTGAGAATGTATTTATATGTACGATTAAAAGTTTAGGAAATGATAAAATCAATAAAAATTTATCATTCACACTCATATCTTATTCTATCTTATTAAATTCTCTTTTACTGTGCCACTTTTGCCTTATATAAGAATATATAAATTGAGGAAGCTCACAACCACAGTCAAGTAGTGTTAAACTCTCTACAGTAACGCATTAAGGGCCTGTATTACGATCTCCGGTTAAGGTTTCGGTTAACAGTTAACTTGAAGTTACACCCAGATGTAAGTATTACGACCTTCGGTTAAGGGCTAACTGAGAGTTATTTCTGGAGGTACACTAACCGCAACCTCAAGTAGGGGTTAGTGCGTTAACTTGGAGTTTACTCGTGTTTCACACACAAAAATGGCGTACCTCCTATCACAATTGTATGTCCACAGCGACTCTGAAGATGAAATGCTGGCTCAGTATTTATTTAATACAAGAGCGAAGAGATTCAGAATGCGCCAAGATAATTTCGAGGAGTGAACGTGGAAGAGTTCCAACAAGTATACAGGTTATCAAAAGCTTCAACATCCGGAATTTTAGCGGAAATAAGGCATCGAATAGAATTTACGTCAGAATGGCAGTTTTCAGCACGTATATAACATTATACCAGCATATTTGTATATTCCCGACATTCTTAAAATGAAATAAATTAAACCAACATAAATTGTAGGTATTTCTTGATGGGCATTAGGTTAGGGATATATAATTCTAGACCCCAGTAAGTGTCGTGGATTGACACAAACAATACGATGTTTTGTGCGATTTTCATTACATCGGCACCATGTTTTAACTAACGCAAATGTAATAAACGGAGCATGGCAAATTACACATTTTGCGAACAGAAAATACACGGAAAACTATACAATATGTAGCTACACAAGTTCAAAAACACGCGGAATAAGATCATTATCTTTAACTAACGTTGCATGTTATTCATTATGGGCAGAACGATTACCTTTTAAATAGTAAACGTTGCATTATATTCATTGTGGACACAACGATTTTGCGCTTCTTCAAAGCACTTCAAGGCTCTGAATGAATAGCGAATAAAACGGAAGCTATTTTTAGGTTATGCAATGTGTACAAATCTTCAAACCATTCCACACATCTGTGATGTACTTTACCCACGAGATAGCGTTGCAAACACAGCAAAAGCCTAGTGAAAAATGTTACCAACTGCTCTCAGGGCATCATAATCTTCAGGGTAACAAACCTATAGTTAAATTGAGTTCGTAATACGAGGCACCGAGCCTAACTAACAGTTAGCGATAACTGAGAGGTAACAAACCGTGGCTAGTAACCGGAGATCGTAATACAGGCCCTAAGTGATGTAAGCAATCAAAATCAAAGTATGTACCTACGCTTGCTGCTGCTAAGCAAGGAATTTATCTATACGTTTCTTTTGCATTAAAAGTATATGAAACTCATACATCCAAACTTTAATACCTTTGTTTAACAATAATAGTGTAATTCAATATACCTAACATCCAGTGTTTACAAACACGTGGTCTGTTCGTCTGTTCTTAACGAAATATAATAAAATTTTGAAAATATCAACCAATCAGAGCCGCACTTCTCGATAATTTTTCAGGATCATTCATTTGTTTCTGATTATCGTTCCTCCCTTGTTTTGCGTTTCCAATGTCACACGGAAGAACTAAATAAAAAGCGTTATTCTTTTTCTATATCATGTTGTAATTATATAAATAAACTCCATTCAGCTTTGACAAGTATCCGTCTAATCTACACTATCTACACTAATGTGTATTTCAATAATAGGTGAATATCTCATTTCAGATTATATGTATTTTATGCTTCTTGTTATATTTAATGAAAAGAACAAATCCAGTACATCAGTTATGTCTATTAAACCCATATTTCGCTTTTCTCTATTAACACTAACTATTGCAAGTAATCCACCTTCGTGTGTTGCTGCTTGAAGATGACTAAATAGTAAAGTATTAAACATTAGGCAATTAACTTTTTAAATTCACAGACACACAGACACACACACACACACACACACACACACACACACACACACACACACACACACACACACACACATTCACACTCCCATTCATATTTCCAAGAGAGAACGAGAAATAATCCTGTCCGAGAAAACGTTTTCACCCTTCAGCCGGTAATCGAACTCGAGACCTCTGAAATAGAGGATTAATATGCTAACCATTGGACCACAGAAGCAGTCATTATTAAATTTTGTGAGCCATTTTTAGGGAAATTTACCCAAAATCGGATTTATTCAATAAATACTCCGAATAAATCTCACGCAAGTCTGAGCTTTCTAGAAATATTGCTCACAAACTCTCTTGTGATCTTCAACATGTATGTTCCGTAAAATCTCAAAATAGAATGTTTGAATTCCATACACTGCTTTCTGTACCTATGAAAGATAAATGATAGATTAATATGGCAAGAATTTCTTAATTTGCTTGTCTTTATAATGCACACCAGAGAGTATGAGTGTGAATCTCTGAGGATTGCGCAACCAACTTACGCGATGACTGCTCATAAGCTGGCGCCCAATAGCGGTCGCTATCCGCCTCACATAGCTCCTGGTACAAAACAGGTATGCCGTTATTTCTTGTAAGATGACAATCCTAGGAAGCTCAACTAATAAATTAGTGCAGACCCGCAGTGAAAGTGACGGCTTGGTTTTGTAAACTCGTCCTTGTTGCAGTTTCTGGTCTCATCAAGGAAACTGTGGCAAGTCTTGTTCCCCTCTATTTCACATGATGGCCCGATATACCAAACAGCCATTTACATGCAAATTGTCTTACTTTACTGTACCCATTAATTTATTTCTCGAGAACAGCGCATCACAGGATTGCAAATGTACTGACCTTTTCTAAGTCCGCTACAATCAGCAAAACCTTAATACCATAATATACATGCAGGACATGGAGCAAAAGCTATTTCGAAACTAGCTACATCCATTGAAAAGATTCAACCACTTTATTTAATGTATTGTGCAAAGAAATCCATGCCATGCAAATCCGCTAGAATAATAGAACAAGAAGATAAAACTTGCTAAAAATAAAACAGGTCAAGAAAAGCATGCTTTCTGCTTGCTACAGAAGGCTGGCTGCCCTTGCAGAAGACTTCATGCGGATATCAAAGCATATTAAAAATATTTACGATATCCGGGTTTTTGAGTAATGATACCTACTAGTTAAAAAATGTATCAGGAACATTTCGTTTGCATTTTAATATCTGTTTTATGTTAGTTAAAAATCCTGCAACACCTGAATATTTTAAATGTATATGTTGGAACTTTGGCATATGCGGTTTCCTAAACATTCAGAATTGAAGTCTCACATTGGTAATATGTAGTTTGTAGTCTTACGCGAGCTATGCCTACTCTCGTATTTGAAATTAAAGTAGAAATGTGTTCTACATAATTGTTGATAGTAATTTAAAGAGTCTTTTTTTTAACAATTTGAGGGTAATCGTCAGCCTGACAATCTCTACTGCAGAGTAAATGTATGTGTACATGCTATAATTTAGAGAACGAGAGAGAGAGAGAGAGAGATAAAATCACTCAACCGATTTTACTTTCTCTACTATGTATAGTTAAGTAGAAGAAGTAGATATTGTATTCCACCCAAAAATTCGATGTCGAGATTTCACTGGAAATATACGTTTTGAGGCCCTCTGAATAAAAAAGACATTTTTAGAAAAAAGTCTCTCTCTCTCTCTCTCTGTGTGTGTGTGTGTGTGTGTGTGTGTGTGTGTGTGTGTGTGTGTGTCTTTGTCTCTGTGTGTCTGTGTGTGTGGCTGTGGACAGCATAACTCAAAAACGAAAAGTTGGTTAGCAACCAAACTTGGTATTTAAGTTTAATGTCTTTCAAGGATGCGACACGAAGATTTTGAAGAAAATTGCTCCACCCTTTAGATGGAAAATGTTTCTAAAATTTTGATTTTCTCAAGAATGTCTCAACGATTTTGATTAAAATGACATATTTTTTAGATATTTTTATGGCAAACGAAATGTACATTTTCATTTTTCTGGCTATAGCCTATGTACTCCTGTTTGCTCTTGAAGACTTTTGCATAACTGGTAAACCGTAAAATCTTACTATACAAAAAATGTAGATTTTGCTAAAACAGCAATTTATGCCCAAATAATTGCTTTTGTAGAGTGAACCATTTCGGAGATATTCCTTGTTATTTGTGTGACTTTTCGAATACTTAAACTTTCGTCAAATGGAAGATCGTTATTTATTTTCTTATATCTTAGTCTTGCAAAGAGAACAATTTCAAAGCTTTAAAAGATTTGACTGTCGCTCAAAGCCTACTGTATTCCCATATTCCCCTTGCACCTACAAGGGAATAAGCAATAAAATGATTTCTGCAAATGTTTATCTCAACTAACACAAGAGGATATAGGAATAAGAGTCTGTAAGAATGGTTAGTACAAGAGAAGAGAAAGTCATGTGAGTGCAACACATCAGACTTTTTACAAATCTTTCTCATTGAAAGGTCATGGACTGCTGTACTCACTGACGGATAATGCAGCTTCTAATTTAAATTGTCCGAAAGACTAAAAAGCATTTGTAAAGGCCGAATACTAAGTGTGAACATGCTGTAGTCATAAAAGAATTTGCTTAGAAAAGTGGCTTTTGGTTGAGACTATCGTGGAGCAGAAAGTTATTGTTATCGTTATTCTACGTAAAGCACCTGTAAAATAAGATAAAAGCCGCAAATATTTCATTCGAAGCAACAGCCATGATTTGGCAAGTAAGCAGCAGAGGATACAGAAAAAAAATCTGATGTGTGCGTTCACATAACTTTCCGTACTCTTGTGCGAACTATTCTTACAAACGCTTCTTCCTCTTTCTACTTTATATTAATAGCGAAACATTGCAGACTCATTGCACATTTTCTTATAATTACAAGGGGACTATGGGAATACAGTAGGCACAAAGAGTTGGAAATTGCATCTGCTGTTATCTAAAAATTAATCGGTCGTTCTGATAAATCCTTCACTGAATATGCTGTATAACATTCCCAGAACTTGCAAAATTGCCAGGAGAAAGTTAAGGAAATCATAAATAGGATATTCACCCAATTCCATGAATGTCAGAGAAGTTTTCCTAAGAGATACCATGGAGAATTTACGAAATTATAGTGCAAAAGAGTAAAGCAAAGGAGGATTGGCCACATAAATCCAGAAAATCTGTCCGAAAACCTAGTTTACATTTCCAGCCTCTTTGCATTGTGGTTCCTCATGTTATACAAAAATGACTGCGTCTGAAAGTTGATTCTTCTTCTTCTGCTTCTTCTTCTTCCTCTTCGTCTTTCTCTTCTTCCTTTACAGCGTAGGGGTGGCCTGTCAATCCACCTTCTGAAAACTTACATTCCAATAACATAGTGAATCGATCCCTGCCTCAAAAATAAAAGAACGACTTTAAGTGGAGAATAGTGAATAAATCTGGTGATAGATAAAACATGCTTCTCTGACAAATCAGCTCTCCACACATCAGAAAATGTCAAGAGGCACAATTTCAAAATCAAAAGAAGCAATAATTCACATGTTGTGTTTGAACAGAATCAAATTCACCTATTGCAACATAATCAAATATCGTATACCGTACCCTTCTGTGAACACATGTGCAGCATTGAAGTATTGTGAATTCAACTTATTTAGAATGACTATGTTCTCAACGGAGTTGTTTACGATAAGGATATTTTTAGTACCTTAGGCTGGCTACTCAAGTACTGAGAGTTAAAACAGGGTAGCTTTCTGACGTGAATGGCCTATCATACCCATTAATATGAATTTAGGAGGTGTATAAGATTCAAAAGTACAAGCACCCAAAAATAGCACCTTGATCTATTACATTTCTTCGATACTATGCGGTGCCGAGGCTATCGAAATGTCGAGAGTATCGACCTATTTCGTTAAAGGTTATTTTCAAGCGCTCACTGAATAGGAGTAAGATTTGTGGTGGTTTTCCGAGAGTGACAGCGTTTCAACACATTGACAACACACAGCTCGACCTTTGGGCAAGTCCGGTTGTTACTAATCTCATTAACTCGTTAACCGGTGCAGCTCAGCACAGCTCGACATTTTACCATGCAAAAGGTCAAGAGATGCACTTCTTTTGAGGTTAATGGCTGCCAAAAGGCTCGTAACAGAATGTGGGTAGAATATAGGTTATGGTGGAATCGGAACATTATCATTTTGACCACTTGCATCACATCTTCTTTATGAGTAACACATAAACATATTCTTTATACTTTTACTCTGGAACATTTATCATCAGTCCAATGACTTTTACGACGAAAGCAGTTTAAGGGACTTAAAGATAGATGTGAACGTATGAGATCATTTTCCCTAGGGTGTCTTCCCCTTATTCAGAGGTTACCCTCATCGCCCGGCCGCTGCGTCCTCCAGCCGCAGTCAAGACCACGGAGGAGTGCAGGTTGGGGGTGGCGGGGGTCAGCACGCCGACTCCCCCGACCGTAAGGCGACTACTTTGACCTTTTAGGGACGCTACCTTTCTATCAGGATAGCTCCTCAATTGGCCCCCCTGGGACCTAACGAGGCTGAGTGCACCCCGTACCAGACCTCCCAGCGGGGGAAAAATCCCATGCCGGTACCGGGGATCGAACCCGGGTCCTCCGCGCCACAGGCAGGCGCGCTACCACTGCGCTACGGAGGCGGTCATGAGATCATTTTAATGTGCCAAATAACATGAAGGAGCGTCTTTTCATGGTTTATCGTTGTTTCAAAATTGAGATAACTTTTAAAATATCTGAAAATACCCAAGAGAAAATTTCCCTCGCTCGAAAGGATCTGAGGATTTCTTGTGGAGAACGGATTGGAATAAAATGTTTCTTTGAAACCACAAAGTATTCTCTCAAAAAAGTTCAACTGGAGTGAAATATATAGGAACATTCCGCGATAGTTTATTTTTGATAAAATAAAATAGTGCATTCAAGAAACAATACTGCATTTGTAGTATAGCCACATTACACAGTTTTGTTTTAAGTCATACTAAATTTCTACAATTCTAAAGGTTTAATTGCCCTCAAATTGGAAAGTTAAATCAAACTGTGTTTGGAGTCCTGACCTTTGCTGTGTACTTTAAACCTTAATTCAGCTTTCCAGCTTGTTACTTACACTGGATAATTCGAGCATTTCACCATAATAGCTCAAGCAGTAAGAGCATCGGTGCGGAGGGCGCACGAAGCGTAGCTCGAGCCCCACCGGGGCATTGCATTTTAATCATACATTATTTCGCTTGCGTTAAGAGCTTAAACTGCAGAAATTCTGCAGAACAAAAGGAATAGAAGTAAACTTTCCTCTTAATAGAACAACACATTGTTAGTATTAATTTCAGAAAATAAGAATAATATAAACTAAAGTCACGGACGCAGTTACATATTGAAGTAAGAATGGTAGCAGCGTGGAACTGTCTTCAGAATGTGACCTGCTTGAACTTCAATAGAAAAGTAACCTGTCCTGTTTCTGAACATTTCACCAGGTCTTTCAGTTTTCGTGTAACTGTACTTTATAGCAGCAGTAGCATTGGAGAAATTACTAATGAAGAAACCTTCCGTTACAGTCCCTAAATAATTGCCTTGACCTTGAGGCATATTCATGTATTTTAATCTCATTCGACAATGTTGGGACTACGCGTTTTATCATTTGATACTGTATAGTTGTAAACTTGACTATGATCTCCTGTCACATTCTCAAAGGCTCCTGTTGTGTAAAAGGAAAGGTAATCAACAAATGTTTGGTGTTATGTGTAAAACCAACAGCTGATTTGTGCTAACATGGACATGTGCACGTGTAGTAAGTTTTCGATCTGCAATTCTACCACGTGCAAGATATGCATGCATGCATGTTTGTTTGGAGAACCTAACTCTTAGTTTAAATTCAAGGATTGGACGTATATCTAAAATGTCTCGGTCTTGCTAGAAATGCAGGTTGAGATTTCTTATTTTGCTAAAACGCTTCACATCGCTTTTGCGCACATGTAACATTGTATTGCACCCATTTATTTTACAACCTAGTAATACACGTAATTGATAGTAATTTACCCTCAGGACATGATAGTTACACTTACATACGTATGTAGTTAGATGTTCATATACAGGTTAGTTACACTTACATACGTATGTAGTTAGATGTTCATATACAGGTGTCCCAAAAAAAAACACCGACAACGCTTAGTATGTTAGGCGGGATGGCAAAATGATTCACCTGTCCGGAAATGACGGTTTGGACGCTGGAGATCGTCAAAGTTTGGGAACGAACGGTTGTGACAATTTATTAACATTAGTTTTTGTGTCTTCATACGGAAAGTATGCTACCCTCTAGCCATCTGTGTACCGTGATGGACGATCTGAGGATAATAACATTCCTGCGCCGACGCTAAATTCTTCCACAGAGTTCTTGGTGCGACACGTACCACCACACGGCTGTGAAAATGGCCCCAGCACACTTTGATGCAAATGTGCGGAATCACTTCAACGTCGCATATTCAAATCCATCGATTGGTAATGTATGGCCAGCACGGTTGGCAGATCTGACACCTCTCTACTATTTACTGTGTAGTTGTATGAAAAGTAAGGTATATGACACTCCTGTAACGACAGCGCAGGACCTTATGGCTGGAGTCCACGGAACAATTGAAAATCTTCAGACAATCGCACGTAGCATTGGGTCATGCGCATGAGGCTCACCACTGTCGATATCGGCTCTGCAATGACGTAGGAGGTACACGGTTCGAAGCCCGTTTGTAATGTAGACAGCTCGATGTTAGGATTATTGACGAAATGTGAAGGCACACCCATCTCACACTTCGATACGCTACAGTGCCCAAACCGTGCGTTTCCGACAGGGGTTCCTATTTGAAAACTAGTCAGTTTGCCATCCCACACACTATATTCTAAGCGTTGTGGGTGTTTTTCGGGACACTGTATACTTGAAACAAAACAGTAATGCCGTCTGAGTTGAGTATCACGATGAACACTCAAGATCGTTTATTGCGAACATGTAGAATTATATTGGTGTATTTCTTTGTTACAGAACTTAAAGTAATACAAGTGTAATTGACAATAATATCATCAGGATAATGTAGTTACAGTAATATATATATGCTTGAAAAGGTGAAGTCGCATTAAAAGGGACGCGGTTGGCTCCAACCATTTTAATTAGGCAACATCATGTTCTTAAACCACTACATATTAACTCAGAACAACTTTACATCTACCCAGGATTCATTAAAATGTGCTGCAGTACTATCTCATTCCAACAATGCTCCATCTTCATTCCATGTATCAGTGTCACCGCCTGCGGTGCCGTATGCAGTAAAAGCGGGCGTTAAATACCACAAAAATGTAACTCTAACAGTGGAGTGACGTAAACAACATGATTAGCGAGTCGCGCCAACAAGAAGATAGTGGTTGGAGAAAACTCCTCATTTTCTCGCATTGGGTACGGTAGCTTGTCCAAATTGAAAACATGCACCAGTGCTAAGAACATTCTGTGACGAAAGAGGGCTTTCGGCACATACGTAATCTTAACCGAAATGGACTCTAGATTCAATATAACCTCTTTTGACAGACAAAGATTCCAAAATGAAGAACATAATAGAAATACAATACTTTTCGGTGCAGGACTATAATTCTACACACACATCAATTGACAATAATGCACACATCAATAGTTTTTATTTACTTGTATCTCAAGATGCCATAATATGAAAAGCTTGAGGGGAAACCATACGATGAAAGCAATAATGGCGGCCATACACTTTTTACAGATCTGAGATTCGACCTAAAGTGATACTCGATGGATTAGCGTTGTAGATCGGTCTTGCAAGTCATTTCAGAGACAAATGAACACCTTAGTGTGATCTTGCAACTCAGCACCAGCGTAATGTATCTTAAGTTGCTCATGTGCACGAATAAAACAAATTTGTAAGACTACTTAAATGTTCATTAACAAGGCTTTGTTTACCATAATATTATGAAAAACACTATGTGTATAATATTTCACTATCTAAACTTTTTCACTAAGGCCAATAGCGAGTTGTTTCGGCTCTTTTACTTTATGTCTCATTACAATGCATCCTTTCTTGGAAAAACTAAGTAAATTGATATACCTACACAATATTTTAACTATTTTAGGCCTCTGCTGATTGTATACAGTAAAAGTTGTCCAGGAATGAAAATTACTAGAAGCAGTTTGGTTACAATTTTGATATTCGGAATGCCATCATTGTAATCATGTTTAACCATAGCTGAATGTGATATTGGTTTTGAATTACTTACCTAAGAAAAAATTGTAAAGATTTTGTCAGCGTTAAACAGAGTCCATACACAGAAGCAGAAGATCTATCAATCATTATGTAAATACTGCGGTACCCGAGCAACTTTCCATTTAAATTAAACACATTATAAAGTTTGTTTTTACACCACTTGAATTATGATTCATAGCCGTGCATATACCCTGATTAATTACAGGATAATATGATTTTCTTGCTCACTTATTGCTAGTAAAATCACAAGTTACCCAACACGGCGTCTTCTAATTCAGCACTTTTTCACACCAATATAGCCATGCGGGGAGTGGTTCAACATTTTACGCCTCAGCAGTGCCGCTTTTGAGCGTTTTTAAATACAACTCGTTTATAACGACGTATAACTGAAGTTAGCGTAGGCTGTAAATAACACTTTAAATGTCATGAGTAATAATTCTGTGATTATGATGAGGAAGGTTTTGCCGTATATATGCTTACTTACAGTTCCCTATCAGAATATGCGGGAAGGTGTCGCCATAAGACAGAATTATTGTGATTAAAGGTACAGCTGCAACACAGTGAAAAAGACATCACATTTTACATTCTCTCCTACTTCGCCTATAGTTAATAAAGTAAGTTTTATTGCATACAGAGATTTCATTAAAAATGCGTGCTTTGAGACTACTTGTGTGCAAGAAAAACGTATTTTTAGAAAATGGTCCGCTTTGTGTGTGTGTGTGTGTGGGGGGGGGGGGGGGGGTGCGTGCGTGTGTGTGTGTGAGAGAGGCAAAATTCAAAACGAAAAGCAGATAGACACAAACTTTGTATTTAGGTGCAATATTTTTTAAGGATACAAGACGAATCTGTTTATCTTCTCCCTCGTAAATGGTCCTAATGCTTTAGATTAAAAAGTAATACTTTTGAGAAAGCAGCATTGCAAAAAATTCTTTCCTTCAACTTTCTGTAAATATGGCTGATAAAAGCTATGGTCCGCCTCTGTTGTGTGTCTGCCTCACATTCAAGAGGTGCCGAATTTGAATCTGGGTTAGGGTGAGGTATCCGAATAAAAAATTAATTGTTCTTCCACAATAGCCCTATGTAGTACAACATTCGGAAAGGGTAGAAGGAGACTGAAAAATTCAGTGCCATGGCTGGGTTTTGAAGCACGGATCTCCCAGTCTCTGCCAGGCTGCTCTAACCACTGAACTACCATGGTCAACGTGCCGACAGAACATTGCCGAGAAAATACGAGTGACATGGTAGAAACCGGAAGACCCGTGCTTCAAATCCTGGCTATGGAATTGAATTTCTCAGTCTGATACTACCCCTTTCTATCCGTATAAAACTTTGTCCGAAGTGTTTTGAGAAAACAAATGTCGGCTAACTTTAAACTGAATGGAATACGTGCTCATTTGAACATTTCACCCGTTTCACTCATCTTCCGGTATGACTTACTAGGTGAAAGGAGTTAAATTAAAAAAAATGACGAACAAATAAATAGATCATTAATGTAGGCAGTTTTGTTCCAAATAACACTCTTCGTAGTGTTAGTTATTTGCGAAATATGCGTTGTATGCTAAAAGCGACAAAGTTTGTTGCGCTTCGCGAAGGCTCATTACTACCACTAAGGGCTTGTGATATAAGAAGTTGAATTTTGTTTCCACAGGTTGAAGGTAAGTTCATGTTACTTAATTTGAAAACACTTTCTAATTGATTATTTGATCAAAAGTGACTATCATAACTGGTACAGAAGAATGACATGTTACGTGAGAACTATAAAATATTTGGAAATCTCTAATGTTGTAGAAATTGTTGTGCTTTACATCAAATGTCTTTGTTTGTGTCTCGTAGTTTTAAATTTTAACCTTTAACCTTTTATAACCGAACTTTTTACTGACTTACATTAGCCTGAGGAACTTCTAAAGTCTCTGTTCGGGCAGTTTGACTTCCAAGGACTCAACAACTATCTCTCTCAAGACACTATCACAATGATTAACTTATATTTTATTCGATAAATACGAACTTTGGTTTCTGACTTTTCGTTTTTGAGTTATGCTGTCCGCAGACACACTGACACACACACTAACGGATACACCACACACACACGCGCGCGCAGAGGGAGAGAGAGAGAGACAGACAGACAGACAGACAGACAGACATAGACACACACAAATACGAACCTTTTTTTAAAAATGCTTTTTTTTTATTCAGAGAGCATATATTTCCGGTGAAATCTCGACATCGAATCTTTGGGTGGAATAAAATACCTACTTTCTCTACTTACTGTACATAGTAGAGAAAGTAAAAATGAACATTAGTGCTTATTAGCCAGCGTTTAGATGAACATATCCACCACCTGTTTGCAATAGCGTACCCGCGTACCCGCGTCTTTATTTTGCTGATCCTCAGAATATCGCGAGTATATTCTGTTGAAAACTTCATGTAAAATATTTTGTTCCACAAATCATTATGGAACTGTTCACTGTTGTTTGTGTAAGTTTCAAGGCAGTATTCTTCTGTGAACCCTCATAAGAAAATGTAAAATATAGAGACTTTGGGAAAACGGCAGCCTTATGTTACGGAAAAATAATAACGCTTCGAAAAAGTGCGAAAAGAATATGTGCATCTGAAATATGCATGAGAAAAGTGAATGCAAATCATTGCAAATCAGAATAAAGAGAATAAAAAGTGAATGATGTATTGTCTTGTCATTGTATATAAAGCAGTAATAGCTTTTCCGTCGCTAACGTCTGCAGATAGAGCTTTTATGTAAATATCGACTGAATTAGAAGCGGAAACAACAAGGAGTAAAAAGAAAAGGAACTGAGATTCCGTCTTAGAAACAGAGGGGAAAAAAGAGGCATCTTACAACGTACATACCACATTATTACGCCGCGGAAAAAAAAAAAAAAAAAAAAAAAAAAAAAAAAAAAAGAAAGAAAAAGAGCCACACATAGTTTTCTCAGAGTTTAAGCAGTTCACTTTGAAAAACGCTAAGTGATTTTTTTTTTCAGTTCCTGGGGCTCCTTTAGGGACTTCGACAACTATCATATCGACTTCTTTTTTTAAACGGTTCACATTTAAATTTCGCTTCTGCAACAAGGTGTGTGGTTATAGTGAAAAGGTCCTACGCAGGAGCCCCCGCAATCAGGGCAGAGCATTGCGCAGACCATTGTGCTGCTACGGTTACCCTTGTAAGGGAGGGATGAGGGGAGAGACCTGAAGGGCGGCCAGATCCAAATGATGAGCGCAAGCATGGACGGGATCCTGTTTCCTGTATGAACGTCTCCGGAGCCACCGGAGTCCACTCACAAGCCCCAAACTCCCGGCGGCCGTCTCTGGTGAGGCCTACAGGTAGGTGGATCCTGGCTGGACAGTGCCAACCAATGCCAAGGAAAGAACCTCCACCGGCCTACCGCGACAGGCAAAATACCGTCGCCTGATCCCGCTATCCTTAAACAGATGACCACGAAGGAAATTGGGATACAGGAAATGAGGGACAGGAAAGTCGTGGTAGAAAACTACCCTAGAATTAATTTACCGATCTGGGAAACCCACGAAAAACCCATGAATGGTAGGGGTGGTCGTCGGAATTAAAACCGCGATCCCCGGGGTGCGAGTCTACACGTTACCGCACGTCACCCCGGTTGTTTATCTGACATTGTGCATTGCATAAATTATACAATATTTTTAATTTCTGCGAGTGCTTATCAGGTTAATAAGAGGAAGATAAGATAAGTTTAGCTTCATAGGAATAATTACACAACAGCTATAGATAGTAAAGATGGTTATTAAGACAGGATTTTAAATTATTATGGCTACAAAGAAATATTGGATCATGGTGATAAATTATGTAAAGCATTTTTATCCTGGTTTTTATACGTAAAGACTGGAAGCAATAACACAAGTTGGTTAGCATGAATGTAGGTTATTTTGTGATTTTAACCAAGTAATTCCTTCAAAATCCAAAGCATTGCTTTGCCACACGAAGTGCGTGGGAAAAGGTCATATGAATTGGACGAAGTTTTATTTATAGCAATGTAGTATTTGCAACACTTCGGAACTGAAGATGAATAATAGTCATATTGTTTGAAAGGTGATCTATTATTTCAGGTCAATTTGAATGTTACAGTGAAATATAGAATGTTTCGTCTGTATAAAGCAAAGGGATTTTATTCTGGTTGTGATGCAATTGTATTAAGTACTTCAGATACTTCTCTAATATGTAGAGTTTATGTGAACAGAACTGGGTAATTAGAAAGTCGTATTTGTTATGTAATAATGGGTGTACTGTGCATCTTTTGTTGTTCTAGAATTCTGATGGAATTAGATAAAAGAAATCCCTAATATGATACACAAGTCATATATAAAATTAATTATAGAGGAGACCGGGGCAAAGTAGACACCTTAAGAAATTAGTGCTGCAGTTTCTTTTTACTTTCTCTACTGATAAGTAGAGGAAGTATTGTATCCCACCCAAAAATTCACCGGAAATATGTTTTGAGACCCCCTGAATCCAAAAATGGCATTTTTAGAAAAAGGTCCGTGTGTGTGTGTGTGTGTGTGTGTGTGTGTGTGTGTGTGTGTGTGTGTGTGTGTGTGTGTGTGTGTGTGTGTGTGTGTGTGTGTCTGTCTGTCTGTCTGTCTGTCTGTCTGTGAACAGCATAACACAAAAACGAAATCGGTTAAAAACCAAAGTTGGTATTTAAGTTTAATGTATTTCAAGGATGCAACACGAAGATTTTGAAGAAAGTAGCCCCACCCTAAATTACTCTTTATATGGAAATTTTCTTAAAAATGGTTCTAACGATTTTCATTAAAATCCCATATGCTCAAGATATTTGTATGACAAATGAAATGTATATTTTAAATTTTCTGGCTATAGCCTATGTAGTCCTGTTTACTCTGGATGACTTTTGAATAACTCGTAAACCGTTAGAGATAAACCAAATCTTACTATACAAAAATGTAGATCTCGCTAAAACACACAATTTATGCCCAAATAAATTTTTTGTAGAATGAACCATATCGGAGATATTCCTCGTTACGTGTCTCAGTTTCGGAAAGCTTAGAACTTTCGTGAAATGGAACATCGTTGTTCATTTTAATATGTTAAGCATGCAAAGAGAAGAGATCTCAAGGCTTTAAAAGATTTGACTATCGCGCAAAGCCCACTTTATTCTAATATTCCCCTTCCACCTACAAGGAAATAAGCAATAAGATAATTTGTTCGAATGTTTATCTCAAGTAAGATGAAGATATAGGAATAAGAGTTTGTAAGAATGATTTGTGCAAGAGTAGCGAAAGTCATGTGAGTGCAACACATCAGATTTTTTGTAGTGTTTAACGCCCGCTTTTACTACTACAGCACCGCAGGCGATGACACTAATGATACATGGAATGAAGATGGAGCACCGGTGAAATGAGATGGCGGGGGAAACCGGAGAACCCGGAGGAAACCCGTCCCAGCGTGGCTTCGGTGAATTTGCAGTGTGCACATCGTATAATTTTGGGACCTCAGACTTTTACATGATGACTTTACTTTAGTGTGTTAGTTTTTAAAGTTTGGCAATGTTGTAATTAGTAGTTTATACTTTGCTAGGAAGTTTTAGAATAGTTGCAGAAAGTCCACTTTATCCCGTTTGCAAATAGTGCTCTTCAAGTCTTGGCGGAAACCTTTCTCACCTTTATCGGTTGCAAAATAAATGTTATTGATGTTGCTCCAGTACCCGATATTCCGTCACGTACAGCCATAAGTCTTTGTTTCCAATAACGTAGTTTTCCCATGCCTCACGAAGAATCTATGTAATCTTGTGGCCCCCACCGCAGGTTCCTAATTAGACAGATTACACACCATATGCGAAGCACTTCTTTCCTGAGGAAGATATAGTGTTCAAAAATAGTTGTGAAAGCCTTTAACTGTTGTTTGGCAATGGTGTTTTTTTCGTGATGCTGTGGACCTCCACAAAATTACAGGATACATTTAAATAGTTGCCGTTGGGGTATATGTAACAGTGATAATGTTTTGTAGAAGGGCTCCGTGAAAGTATATAAAGCTGAAATAGTCGTTTCTGTTGGTGCAGTGCCGAATTCTGATCCAACGATGGAATCGGTAAAGGTAGGTTATGGCCAGCACCATCGATTTCTTGATAGTCAGGTTACTCAATACTTTTTAACGATAGACAGATTTTGATCAAGCTTACAGATGTGAATTTAATTTTTTCTTGTCTTTTTTAAATATTTTTATTCATTTCTGTTTGTATTTATTTTTGTTTATAAACGAACAAATTTGTGATTTTGACATCATAGCACACAATCAAAATTCAGATTTAGAGTAACTGCCTTTTTCACAGTACCATATATGAACTACAGGGTTTTCATTTCAAAAATCCCCAGCCTGAATATCTGTTTATACAAATGTAACTAAAGGGAAAAAAGTTGCAAATCTTTTTATTTTATCTATTTCTTATTAATTAAGTTAAACTTTGAATTCACATTTACTCAGTTCGTTATAGAATGCAGTAGATAAATTGAGAGTCACGTGTTAAAATAGCGTGTCGCTGTGGGATGACTTTGAAATGTTATACTCTTTGCATGACCACAACAGAGAGAAAGGAAGAAGGAGGGCGGAAAGAAACAGAACAATAGCGAGATCCTAATTGGTAAAATTATTTGAAAATTACAACCACTAACAAGGAATATTTCTGAAATAGCCCCACAAAAAATAATATATTAATTATTTGACATAAATTGGCCAATTTAATTATTGGGATAGTTTAAAACCAGCGTTTAAGTTTCACGTCCCTCGCTCTCCCATGAGGTATTTTAAAACGGCACTCAAACATCGAGTTATCGGAGAAATACATGTGTGTGTGTGTGCGTGCGTGTGTGTGTGTGTGTAGTATTTGAGTATGATAGAGAGAGAACAGCATAACTTAAAAGTGAAGGATTGAAGTGATATTTAAGTCTAGATTATTTAAAGAATGCACCACAAAGGCATATACAAATTCCACCCATCCCGTATGTTTGTTACTTTTATTTCCTGAGAGTGGCAGCAAGGATTTTTATTAAAACTTCTGTGGTTTAGATATTGACATGATAAATAAAACATACCGTACGTTTTTAGTGCTCCTTTTATGACTTTTTATTATTTTTGAAGTTGAGAGAATGTTATTTCGTAACTCGTATGCTATAACACGTAGAAAAAAAATCTGCAATCGGAAAGCTTTTTAGAATATTCAGAATGTATATAAGTTGTGTGCGTCTCGATTTTTCTGTATATAAGATTAAGCAATATGTTTGTAAAACTAAATCTCTATTTATTTTTTTTTTCTCGTGAGACAACGCAGAGAGTACGCAAAAACAATATCAACTTATAGGTTCAGTCTGTCGCTAAAGCAGGTTTTGATCCATCTCTTACAGTTTAGCTATGTTACAAAATTCATTCAGAATTGACAGGACTTCACAGACAAGAAATTCAACATATACATTTTATTTTTCATACAGTTAAGTCACAACCTTGGGAGATACAAAACTTAAATGGTATAATGCATAACACGTTTCACTTTTGATTGTCAATAGACAGCTTGAATGGGTTTTATTGGGGACCTCAAAACGTGTATTTATTGTAAATCACGATATCCAAATGTTGGAGCAATGAAATAGCTCTGCTTACTATAGGTAAATAGTGGAGAAAGTAAGAAATAAAAACAATACCTCAGCAGAGAGCTTGATGAGAAGGTTGTTCGGTTAACTTTGGATTTAACTTGGGTAGTGTGGTTTAGTGCCTTATATATGTGTGGTAAGCTATGTGGCTTCACGGTTCGTACTGTTTTGTGATATTGTTTCCCTGAAGGTGAAAGCTAATTAAACAGCACATGGAGCTGGTATAGCTATAGCTAGATTATTCTTCATATATTTGCTAGGGGTGTTATGGTGCTCGAGCACCTAAAGCTCGAAAGTGCAAGATTTGTAGTCTTTATTAATATGGTAACAATATATTGAATAGTGCTGCATAATTCAGGTGATGGCAATCCTGTGCTGCGGTCTGCTGATCTCCGTGCAAGGAGAGGAGTTGCTGTTTGCCTCCCCAGGTGCTCTATCTGGAGGCAGACCTACGGCTGCAGATGCGGACTTTGACAGCAATCCTCAGTACTCGTACAACTACCAGGTTGGCGATACTGCCACTGGAGACAACAAGATACAGGAGGAGACTCGTATTGGAGATGCAGTTCAGGGCAGTTACAGCGTGGTGGAACCTGATGGCGCTATAAGAACTGTTCGTTACACCGCGGATGCTGTCAACGGCTTTAACGCCATCGTTGAGAGAAAGAGAGGACCAGGAGCTGTTCCTCTCCCTACACCAAGACCCACTGCCAGCTATCCGTCACCTTTCAGCTCCGGAAATGGAATATACACACCTGCAACATCACCCAGTCCAGGGGTTTATCCTGGAATACCTGGTAATGTGTTCCGACCAGGTGGATCCACTCTGCCAAGGCCTCCCACATCAACACCAGCACTACCTCAACCTATATATACTCCATCTGAGCGACCAACATCAGGATATCCTGCCCAACGGCCGTTATCCTCATCTCCGTTGCCACCAACGACTTACCCTTCTCAGCGGCCCTCTTCAGGATATTCCACTCAACGACCTTCATCCGCATACCCTACGGCGCGACCACAGCCCTTTTTGGGATATCCTTCTAGCGGAAATTCTGCAGGAAACATAAATACTAATGGTAGGGTTAATTTCAATTCTCCACAAAGCCGTTATAGCTATGATCATTTCTAAGAAGTGAATAACTAGCCTACCTAATATTAATAGTTCTGAGTAGTCAAAAGCTAGGGTTGTATATACTGTTGATCTCCTGAAGCCCGACCACCACGAACTGAAATGAGTGAAATGAGAGAAAAGAATCATGGAAAGTAAGAACCATCAATTCTATATTACCCTAAATACCTAATGTGCATGGTGGGTCTTTCGGACTTCTAACTCAGGATGCCTTCGATTAAAAGCCACATGCCTAACTCATCTCCTGAAACATTTCACTTTGTGGCTTTACAAATATAGACATTTCGCAGTATTTAAAAAAGGAGCTATTGTGTTACACTGCTATGAAAATTGTGTAAATGAGGGCTGTTCATCTGCACACCTTTATAATTTGTGTGTAACATTCCATAAAGCTTGTCATATCAAACTCCACATTTGCAGACTTCTGGAATTAGCCACTGCATGAACTGAGTTTACTCATTTTGTTTTAGTGCATGGCGACGAAGAGAGGTTAGGAAATTATTTTATATGCACATAGCTTCACTTCACTGAATTGCTTCACTTCTGCCCATTTAAATAAAACTACCGTGCATTTCTCACTACCATAACACTGTGATGGATTATTATTTTAATATGCAATAATATAATCCTTTATTGGGTAGATTATTTGACTAATGTTATGCATGCACTCTTGATACATGCTAAACCAATGTTGTATACAATCTTTGCTTCAATGTTTGTTTTGTTTGGCTAGGTGATATTTGCCGGGTCACCGTTTGATTGGCTGCAATGAGCTTCAACACCCATTCCTACCGACTGTGTTGTACAGCCTCTTCATTGGAGGTTTTTATCATTGTGTAAAATTATTTATGTGCTGCAGATGTTGAGAGTTATTTTTAAAATAGAAATAACATATTGTAATGTAAATAATTATATGTTTTTGTACACTCAGTACCTTGCACTGCGTTTGCTTTATAACCTTCTTCCCTTGAAGTTCTTTTCCCAGTTTGTAAACGTAAGCTAACAGAAATTGCATTCCTTTCTCTAATTACTGAAATGTAGTGCCTCTTATCAATAAACATAGATTTTAAAAATGTCCCAAAGACAAGATCAGGTTATTCCAGGCGTAAATAGATATTTACAGTGCTATAGTTATAAAAGTAGAGGTTCAGTAACGAGAGGCTCAAGAGAGTGTTCTAGGAGCCGCGAGTTACCAATTCTAATTTTGTAACTGTTGTCTACATTATTTTATCTACGTTAAGTGTATTTTAATATACGTTGTATATTTGGTATATTTAAAGAAATTTATTTATTGCGGAAGCGATATGTTCAGAGAAAGACTAATGCGGGCTTTGGGGAAAAAAAAAACATGACACATTAACAAGCATTGTTGTCATATTCTGAAATTTTGGATGCTAGTTTCATATGTGAATTTAAAGTAAAATGAGCAAAGAAGTTTATTTTCGCGGTTCATCAGGAAAAGTTTTAAACGCAGTCCAAGATACAGCTAGTAATATACTGCCAAAAGTTAAACAAAGTTTGTGTAGTTATACAAATTTCAATTAGTATTACAAATTGCAACGGTTGTAATATTGCAGTAACTATTAATTAAGGGAGAAAGCTTTTGTTTTAATGCATATTATTATCAAGGAATAGTTATTTATGATACAAGGGTTAGAAGAAACATTTTATTTTGTGAGCAGGGTGAATCCAAAACCAGGCCGCAGGTCAAGTTGAGAGACCTGCGAACAAATAAAATCCTTTTAGCCCGTGCATCAAACACTATTTTTAGACAATGCTGGATATTTATAGCTATATTATATGTAAATATACATTACTGTTTTAAGAGAAGGAATCAGAACTGAAAAATTCAATGTCATAGCCGGGATTTGAACCTCCAGCAGTAACCTTGTAATAATAATTATACATTATTGTTTTACCTCCTTCATGGTCATGATAGTCATTGGGCTGCGCTGTTCAGTTGTTGCCTTTCTTAGTATCAGTGTTAAGAACATGATGAATTTTACAAAACCACAATATTCTATACCAAGAAGGCAGTGGACACTTTTTTTTTTTTAATCTTGCACCAGTCCAGAATGTGTTGTATGCAACGTCGTATTGGTTTTCGTGGCCTACTCTAATGAGGCCATTAGGCACATTTTGTAAGAAACCAAAGTTGGCATTATCGGAGTGTTAAAAACTTTTTAGCACTGAATGGTAGAACTTTATATGTGAACTGCTAAAAGTTCGACTTTTACTATCAGCTGTCTAAAAAATAAGATGAGATTATCATTTAAGTATATTTTACATTTTGTTGAACCTGTTATATTATTATTATTATTATTATTATTATTATTATTATTATTATTATTATTATTATTATTATTATTATTATTATTATTATTATTATTATTATTATTATTATTATTATTATTATTATTATTATTATTATTATTATTATTATTATTATTATTATTATTATTATTATTATTATTATTATTATTATTATTATTATTATTATTATTATTATTATTATTATTATTATTATTATTATTATTATTATTATTATTATTATTATTATTATTATTATTATTATTATTATTATTATTATTATTATAATCATCATCATTATCGTTGTCGTTGTCGTTGTCGTTGTCGTTGTCGTTATTGTTATTATTATTATTATTATTATTATTATTAGTAGTAGTAGTAGTAGTAGTGGTGGTGGTGGTGGTGGTGGTGGTGGTGGTGGTGGTGGTGGTGGTGGTGGTGGGGGGGGGTCGTGGGGGTGGTGGGGGTGGGGGTGGGAGTGGGGGTGGGGGTGGGGGTGGTAGTGGTAGTGGTAGTATAATTATATTATTATTACTATTATTATTTATTTATTTATTTATTTATTTACTTATTATTTTATTGTTTAACGACACTGTCAATTGCCAGTATCACATCAGCGTCGCCGATGTGCCGGAATTTCATCCCACAGGAGTTCTTTTACATGCCAGCAAGTCGACTGACGTGGAGCACACTTAAAAACCATCGATCTCGGCCGGATTTAAACCCGCAGGCTTGGTATCAGTAGGCCAGCGTCTAACCAACTGAGCCACCCAGATGGACTTGTTGAACCTGTCCTCTACGTTTTAATAGCGTACTTTGTGTTTTGTTAGAATATAAAGTATAGCATTTGTTACTTACTAACTACGAACTAGGTAGGAGATAAAAAGTATTTTCCGTTCATTAAGTGTTGTTGAAAAGAACATTAATATATTGTCATTAAACGATGGAAATTCTTTGCAGTTTCATTCTGCCTGTCCACAATGTATGCTGCTAATGAGTTAATTCTAAAGAAGAACAAATATAATTATTTATTTAAAATATCACAATTTAATAACTTGAACTAAGGATAGAGTAGGGTAGAGTTTAGGGTTTAAAATTAAAGTAACGTGATTTTAGATCACTAGTTTTTTGTATTTGTTGTTTTCGTAGGTATTAAATAGTGTCACTAGTGTATCACTTTATTGGATTTTTGGACTACAAAATAACCAACTGATCGACTGCGTTTGATTATATTGTAACCAGTAGCTGTCCAAAATAAATGCAATTACTTGAGTTAAATTGATATATTTTTAAAGCGTAGCCTCACTACTGGAAGTAGAGCTGTTGGCTGCTTAGAAAGTTGTAATTGGTGAGTTGCAGTGAGTTCGTAACGTTTCTTACGATGCTTTAGGAACTAATCCTGAAATAAATATAAATGATAGTAAAAACAGTGCTAATAAATACCGAACTACTTAAAATAGCATGATCTGGCATTAACGGCAGTATATCAGGTACAGATCTAAAAATAAAAGGTCCTTTATAATATATCTCGTAAATAAAAGGCATTGAGTGGAAAGGAAATATATTTAACTTCGCTACTTATAGAGACAGCAGGCATTATTTCCAGGCAGAGATACAATATATGGGGTACCCCACACACACACCGCTGTTCGTGTGGTTGCTTTGTGAATTGCTGATACCTCCTCTCTGGGCACGCTCAAATGTACGTATCCCCAAAACGAGTAAAAGGAGGAAATATATACACATATACAGTAAAACCTGCCTAAAACGGAACGCGATAGTTCCAGTAATTTTTTTCCGTTTTCATGGGTTTCCACTTTACAAAGGGTGGTACATATTTTAGTAAAACAAAGTATAAAAAATACAGTCGTACAGAATTAAACTGAAGGAATAATTGAAAATAAAATATGTTAATAAAAATAGGTTCAGTTGCATGTTTTACTGTATTTTCAACTTACACGTCGTACATAATTGCAGTATCTCCATTTGTTTTCTCTCACATATCCGTCAAAGTGTGCTGACGCGACTTCTTCACGAGAGAACGCTCTATGATCTCCTTTGCATCCTACATCAGCTCTAGCAGTTCTGGAACATTCTTGGAAGCTGCAAATTCCTGAAGGTCACTCGTAACAGATGATGTTCCTCTAAAAGTGCGTCTTTTTGGCTCCCTTTTGTTGACTTCGTCGTCATCGTCGTCGTTATCGTAAAATGGAAATTACTCCCAATTTCTTGCTCCATTAGTGATAACAAGGGTCGTTTTCTGCTTGTATAGTACACCACAAATAGAATTCAACATAAAACCAACTGCTCCACACTCCTAAGTATGAAGGACATCGTGTAATTTTCCATTCCTTCGATGACTTCACAACTGCTGTTCCCAGCAGCAATATGAATGTCTTCAGTCATGGCAAGTTCGTTATCAAAGCACGTGACCATACATTAAGCATAATGAAAATCCGTCATAGTTAGGTTATTTATGCAAACGCTTCCGGAAAAAGTATTCCGTTTCCGCGTTAGACAGTTTTCCGGTTTAGAGTGTTATTTAACATAGTAACTTGCTCGGTTCCCAGATTTATTTTCCGGTTGTCCAGTTTAGGTATATACGATGTGTAGACAATGATACGTCACTTCCTTTGTGTGGCAGTAATGTGTTAAGAGTGAGACAGACATGTTTACCCATACTGGTACATCGTTAATGTGCATCACCGTATTATGTCAAATGTGATAGGGAATCGGTAAAATGGAAATTATTCCCAATTTCTTGCTCCATTAGCGATAACAAGGGTCGTTTTCTGCTTGTATAGTACACCACAAATAGAATTCAACATAAAACCAACTGCTCCACACTCCTAAGTATGAAGGACATCGTGTAATTTTCCATTTGAGATTTGTTGACCCCTTTATCGATTTCATTTCTCTCTCTCTCACCCTTCCTCTCTCTCTCTCTCTCTCTCTCTCGCTCTCTCACTCTGCTTCAATGCACTGTCAATTAGGTGATGATAACAGAATAAACTGAGTGAAATGCACACTATGAACACCTCTTTAAATGTTATGCTTTGCTGTAGAAATTTGAAGTATTTTGAAATGTCAGTTGGATTTATGAGTCGTAAGTGTACAAAATATGTGCAATATAATTTCTACCAATTCTAGAACACACCCTGTATGTTGGAATATTCAAACGACAACGCAGGTGGAATACCAAAGCAGGATTCCAGCGTCCATTGAAGACCTTCGGAACTATTTCAATAGGTAATTTGCTTCATCTACATTAAGAATGAGGCTGGCTGCACAAATAATGAGAAGAGCATGTTTATCCTCCAAGGACACAAATGATGCTAGCCCATAAACAATAACGGAAACCTGTAGCCTGCGGTTCACGCCTCCCCGATAAACAGCAGGTCAAGATGCTCTCTGGGCAGGCGGCCACAGCCTTGGCAATCTTGTTTTGGTAGTGGAATGCTTTATTGTTAATGTTACACTTGCGTGCTTGCTTTGCAACATTTTCAAACCTCAGTACAGCATACTCACGATATTAATCAAGTAGTTTCATAATGTTAAGAAAACAAATTGATGTATGAGAGAAAACATTCAGCATAGCCTTTTTTATCGTCCTGTTCTTCCAGTAAGGACATCGGCATTCATTTATTTAATACCAAAAACAGACACATCAGAGGCACATTTTCGTGATGTGGTAGGCTCCTCTTTTTATAAAAGCTTGTCCCTTAAGTGACCCTGGAACTGAAATTTGAATTTCCTATATTTTTATAGGTATGAAGTCAGTACTTTGCGCAAATGGTGTTTTGTTATAAACTATCATACAAAGTTCCATCACAATCTGTTGTATAGTTTTGAGGGAATTAATTATTCAATTTATTCACAATGCGCAGCAAAAACTAAAATATCTCAACAGTTTTATTATTTAATAAACTCTAATTTCCGAATAAATACCACCAATCTCTGGCAGGAAGATAAATAAGTACTTATAAACTAATTAATTTTTTGCTTTGATGGGCATTGAAAATATTTCTTTTAAACTTTTTTGCGTATTTAATTTTTTTAAGGCTGAACAAATTTTTAGATTTTGAAACCAAAGAGAGAAGTAGAAGTCGTATAAATGGAGCACATGCTGGAAAAGTTCTAGGAACATAGCACAAAATTTAATTCGCATGACCAGATAATTAAATAATGTGAAACCGAGAAAAACCAATTCTTCTAAACGTGAGTCATATTACCTATTTGGCCTAACACTGACCTGCTGCATATTTTACTATTTCGTCTACGGTCTCTTTCCTCACATTTATAGCTTAGCCAATTCTTTTCGCTGAATTTGGTCCTTTTTGAGCCCTTTTTGGCCCATGTTTTGTTCAAGTACTGCCGAAAATGTAAGCATAAAAGGCGCGTTTAAATGTAGCGTGCATGGCATTTAAAGTCTGCGCTAGACCTTTAAAAATAGCGGAATATAAAAAATGTCACTGCCAACCGATGACTGAAGGTTTGGGGAACATATACATGCACAAACCAAACATCGCTGGTTTGATAATTTTTCGGTCATTTTTCAGTCCCAGGGTCCCCTAGATAGATTATTTAAGAATAGATCTCTCAACTAGTTTTATGCCACTGATTCTGCATTACTGCATTTAGATCCAAAAGCATTTTAGAGAACTTCATTATATAATATTATTTTATCGAATTTATTCCGAATTTTGAATCGGTAATACTATTTAAGAAACAGTATGAATCGTATAGACGTTGTGGCGTCAAAAAATCGACACGTCTTGACATGCGTGAAATAAATCTGTTTTTAAATTTTTATTTATTTATTTATTTATTTATTTATTTATTTATTTATTTATTTATTTATTTATTTATTTATTTATTTATTTATTTATTTATTTATTTATTTGTTTGTTTGTTTGTTTGTTTGTTTGTTTGTTTGTTTGTTTGTTTGTTTGTTTGTTTGTTTATTTATTTATTTATTTATTTATTTATTTATTTATTTATTTATTTATTTATTTATTTATTTATTTATTTATTTATTTATTTATTTATTTATTTATTTATTTATTTATTTATTTATTTATTTATTTATTTATTTATTTATTTATTTATTTATTTATTTATTTATTTATTTATTTATTTATTTATTTATTTATTTATTTATTTATTTATTTATTTATTTATTTATTTATTTATTTATTTATTTATTTATTTATTTATTTATTTATTTATTTATTTATTTATTTATTTATTTATTTATTTATTTATTTATTTATTTATTTATTTATTTATTTATTTATTTATTTATTTATTTATTTATTTATTTATTTATTTATTTATTTATTTATTTATTTATTTTTGTATTATTTGTCGAAATGCATGATGCATCTCCAGTCTTACACGTAATGCATTTTCTTGCGTAACTCAAGAAAAACTCACCCTGGAAAAACTCAGTTTACGCTTGTTTTATCCCCTTTAAATAATTGATTTATGTTTAAAATGTAACTGTAGTAATACCACGAGAGGGCTTTACAGGACGATAATTTTGGAGCGCGAAGCGCAAGAAAATTATCCCAAATACGAAAACCCGGAGCGGCATTTTAATTAAGATTGTTTTCACAGTTAACACAAACTAATCCGTTAGGCTGTGAGAACAATAACAATAATTTTAGCGCTTAATCCAGGGAAAAGAGGAATTATACATATGATGAATATAAATGAACGAATTTCCGTTAGTACGCTATTCATTAAAAGGTAGATCTACTCTTTTCCATATTTTTTGACTTCGCCTCTTAAATTAAAATATCAATATTCTCACTAGAATATTCGCTAAATCCTTTGTCATTTTGTAATAGCTTGCTAATTGTTTTTCTGCGCATGAATACTCTGGATGTTCAGAAAAGTAAGAAAATGTTTAGGTTGGCGGAACCGTAAGGAGGAGGTGATATAACCAAAGCTATAATACCACGACCAAGAGGTGATAATCCGGCATGAATGGAGTAGTCATCGAAAAATATAAACTTCCATGAAAATTAAAGCCGGCTTTGTTAAAACGCTTGAACTTCGTCATCCTAATTAGGAACCATTTGCAATTGGTTTTAAAAATATAGAATTACAATTTGAGCAAAATATTTATATTGTATAATTTACTTTCGTATGTCATAATAGATTGCTTAAAGAAATAAGCAGAATAAAAGGAACTGAACTGGCAGTCTTACGAAACCTGACATTTGTGATATAGGTATCCAGTTTGCAAGTGTCATGCATATTTTACTAAAATGAATAATTACGTTTCATAAGTAACTTGAATCAAAAGAGTAGTCTAATTAGAAATATAATTTTCCTATTTACCTTTGCAGTTCACTTGCCTGCATGTGAAGAATTGATTTAAATGTGCTGTTTCCAAATTCAAGATTCAAATGCATGAGGTACTACATATTATGCTACCTTTGTGTTTGAACTTTAGTTCTGACGTAATGTTAAGGTGCACTTTGAAGTTTACAACACCAGCGTACTATGCGATAAAGATAATTTAATTTTTATGCATTTATTTACTATATTCTGGTGAGCATCTTAGAAACTGGCACTGCAGAGCTTATTTGACATAATTTATTATTTCAATGATCAATGCGATTTTCCTGTAATGATATTTATCAAGTTTTTATGTTTTCTTATGTATACAATTCAAAAAGAATAAAGAGGCACGACTACGTATAGAATATTAAAGATATATGTTTCCTGATGCCAATACCGAAAACACACTATTCCTAAATAAATAATTGCTACAAAACATTCTAACTATCGTTGAGGTAAACTTTTATTACACATGTATACGTTTCGTTGTGGGTATAAGATGAATATAGTAAACTAAAGAGATAGTCAGTTTTTAAAAAGCGGATCGCTATTTTCCAATGAAAAATTGGGAGAATACCATGAAAATAATCATTTCATTAAAATATGCAGGAATTAAATGAGAAGTTTAGCTCTTTTTGTGCTGTTTTTTTTTAACGACTACACACACGAACAATTATGCGTAACAGTCGCAGTTATCTCTCTGTCTATCCGTTATCAGTTCATAGATGTCTCTTATATGTTGAGACGTTAGAATGAAATGCGATAATCCGAAGCACTGTATTTAAATAGGATAAAATGTTTTGCTAGAAATATGTTCATATTAGATAAAATGAATTATTTGCGTACATACAGAATGTTGAAACAACTCTCCAGTGTTTATCATCTAATTACCACTTCTCACATTTTCTTCGGATAAAAAATGAAGAATCGAAGGTTTTCAGCCTTATAAGCAGGTAAATGCGTATCAAAGATATGATTTCACCAAGGAGATATATAAGAATGGCGAAAGTTTCGACTGCGTTGCAGACAAAACAAACGTTTTCGATAAAAGCTGTATAGTGTAATAAGATCTACTTGTTTCTTGCAGTAACTTCTGTCCATTAATAGTCTCTAACAGTTCCTTTTGAGCTCGGAGAAATGTGTATTTCTGTGAAATATTAAACTACAATTCGTAAGTTTATAGGGACATTGGGAGTGAAATTTTGGTCAAAATTGTCAAAAAGTCGAAAATTGTTTTTTTACCTTAAAATGTTCCTGGAACACCTGTGCATTTGGATCAGCTAACATTTTTCATATTCCCCACTCCATGTGGCCATTACGGCACTTTCAAATGGTGCTCTTCCCTTAATGTACGCAGTATGTTCCTATATAAAAACCTGTTTTTCTCAAAACTACATTTCTGCATATTCCAAAAGAAGGTCGCGCCTGAGTTTTGCTTCAAATTCAATGGCAATTTTCAAAAGTATTCATAAATAGCAGCTAAACAAAACTATGATTCAATATTGATGTTATCATTAACATAAATTCCAAAAACACTTTTATATGAAAAAATCAATAATTTTTTTTCTTTGTTATTAAAAAAATATGTACAGCATAATCAGCAAACGTATTTGAAATATCTCTTCATACAATTGTTACCCATGTTTTAGAGCACCAGTTCTGCCAATATAAATGAATTTTGAAAAGTCAATAGACGCGAGCTACATTTTGAATATGTGCCTATTAAATTCATAAAATAATTTATATATCATAAACGAATTATCAAATTTTAATGAAATTTGGTGTACCTCCTATTCTCATATAAAAAAGTAAAAATTTGAGAAAAATCTATCAAGAAATGTGGAACTTTCAAATTTCACTCCGTGTCCCTTATAGTAGAATACAATTAATCCTCAACTATCGTAGGTAATCAGTAGAGTTACCTTGAAGCATTTCCATAATCAGTTCTTCTTTCTAAGAAATGATTGTGACATCAATTTGAATGAAATAACCTCCAACTTTAATCTTGGTTTTACCCCACCATCTTATTAGGTTTCTACCTAAGGTCATATTCCTGGTTTTAGGAACGGTTATGTGCAGTGGACCATATCTCTAGAGATTTATGCGCTTCAATTAAGCCAAGTTGAGCTTCTTTTCTAGAGCAAGGGTATTTGCAACGAATGACTGACATTTATGTATAATGGGAAGACATTTGATCCTGGCAAAATTACATGCGCATGCATTTGTTTTGATATATCACACGAATACCACGCCCTCCCAACCGGATCTTCCTCCTAATGCAGGCGCCATTTTATACTGTCCACTCCCAGTAGATCAGTGATTAGCTTTAACCAATTAATTTACTGGTAATCTTTACTGCTCTGCTTCTACGCAAAGGACGTTTTAAAGTAAACGAAGTAACTATGCTAATTCCTAAATATACGTAACTCTAACTGCTATTCTTGTTATCGAATGACATTTGGCAAAAGTGAAAACTATTTTTAAGTATATTATAGAAAATCATTTTTACACAATCCACAAGTCGATAAAAATTCATTTCCTTACTCCGTAAATGCATCAGAAAAGTAGAAATTGCATGTGAGAATAATTTACACCTAGTGTAGGTCTGTTAGTAGCAAGCAGCAGTGCAATTGCAGGTAGTGATGTTAACCTTTTATCTCTTTAACCCCAAAAGAGTTTTCTCTCAGATAACAAAATGAATATCGTGAACTGTAGTCTCCGAATAGAAGAAAAATCAATCATGGAAAATAAAAATATATGTTACATACACATGACTTTCTCTACACTCTTTTGTTTATTAATATGTAGATAAACCGTTCTTACGAAAAGTTATTTTTCTGTCTACTTCATTTTATTCGAGACAGACGTTTGCTTCATTACAAGTTTTGTTATAAATAAAGCATGAGTTAGATAATAAGTGAAAAAAAGCCAAATCAGAAAATCCTAAAGATAAAATTCGTATTATGAAATCTAATTGTCCTAAGGTTGATAGAGCAATAATTTTTTTCAAGGAAAGAGTGATTGTTAAATTATTTAGAAGTGGATGACACTGGCTTTAAAATTAATACTCCTTCCATACAATCTGGAGAAGCAACTGAATGTGGACAGGAGGTGCAAAGATAACAAAATATTGGACAATTGAAAACTTCAGTGACGGATATCTCGAAAATGGCTTATGCCACAAAAAAGTTATTTGAAATGAATGAATAATTTACTTATGCTCAAAAAACAATACAATTTAAGCTGCTAAAACAATAATAAAATGGAACAAGTATAATTATCTCAGCTACCGGAAGCCAGCAGCTGTTCCAACTGGAAACCAGCTAGAATTTTACTGGAAATCAGCAGCTATTCCCTACTTAAAAAACTACTAAAAAAAAGAAACAACAAATTAAAAAAATATAGCTTATCTATGTGATATTGTGTAGTCTTTCTTTGCCATCAGAGCCACCTCAGCTATCATGGGCCCATCTTTGTTCTGCCGGGTAACTCTTATCAATTGTACCCACTTTATTTTCCCTTGGTTTTCTTTTATTCTTCATATTCCTTTCCTACTTTGCTTTTACTTTCTGTAAGAACTCAGCTATACCTCTAATATTTTCCTCTTTTCCTGCGAACATCTTTATCGCTACTATATTCCTCTCATTTTCCCCATTTCTCCTCCCAAACCTCTTTTCTATAAACTTCCCTAAATGTTCTGTCTTTCTGTGTCCTCTGTGCTTGTTGTTGCCAGCTTATCTGCCTGGCTTACGTTCCTTTCTTCATATAATATCTGCCATTCCTATTTCCTCCTTAATTCCTCCTACTGCTGCCTACCAATTATTTGAATAGTTTTTTGCTGCGTCATAGATAATTTCAAAATGTCCTCTTCTTCTTTAATCAGATACCTGTACAAAACTTTTATTATTCTTTCTAGCATTGTTCTTTTCCTTCGTGTCTTTCCTAATTCTTCTAACGCTACTTCCATTAGCGTTGATCTTGGTAACCCTACTAGATTTTTAAAAACATTCTATTGATTTTATCCATCTGTTTGTTTACCCCCTGTGGTCCCCTCCCCCCAAATCTCTGCTGCATAAAGCATTTTGATTCCACTAATGCCCCATACATTCTTTACAACCAAGTGGTTATTTCTAGCTTAAATTTGTATATTCTAGAATCTTTTATTGCCACCCTTCCTTTTGCTTCCATCTTTTACTATGTGCTTCCCAGTCCTATTCAACCTTACCCCTAAGTATTAAATTCTTTAACCACTTCTGCTCTTTTGCCATTTAGTACCCATTTTTCTTCCTTTTTTAGCTGTACCCCTGTTTTGAAAACCATAACTTTCGATTTATTTATATATTTGAAATAAACTGTGCGTTTTAAAGACATAAATATTTTTTCTGCGGTATGTTTTCGTCGATCGATTCAAGTACACCAGTTATACAAGACTATTCAAGATCCCTTCCCAAAGAAGACTTTTCAAATTATTCCCAGAAAGCCCAACATAATATACAGGTGTTTTTTTTTTTTTTTTACATATGGTACTCAAAATTGTTTGATCCATTTTGAACAAAATAAAAAATATCGAATGTTTCATTTAAAACGACACTCGAGGTTGAAGGATTTTTTTTTTTAATTTTTGGAAGATCCTGAACTAAAATACCAAGTTTTGTATTTATAGACTTTTCGTTTTTGATTATGCTGTTCACAGATAAATACGCATACGCGCACCTGCGCTTTTTTCTACAAATACTTTTCGTATACAGGGGACTTCAAAACATCTATTTTCGCTGAAATATCGAATATCTGCCTATTGTATACGTGGATTAAAAAGTAATACAAAGTTTGTATTTCTCTCTCTTTCTCTCTCTGTCTCTGTGTGTGTGTGTGTGTGTGTGTGTGTGTGTGTGTGTGTGTGTGTGTGTGTGTGTGTGTGTGTGGTGTGTGTGCGTGCGCGTGCGTGTGTGTGTGTATTGGAGAGAGAGACGGGAGGGAAAGAAGAGAAAGCAGTATAATTCAAAGATAAACTTGTTGCAAGATCATTACTGTTGAAAATTAGATTTTTTCTACGACTTAAACTCTTAGAAAAAAATCTAATTTTCAACAGTAATGATCTTCTCTACCCCTATTCTTTATTTGCATAGCTTTTCTGCGAATCGTTGCTTAAGAGTGTAATTTCTACAAGAAAAGAAGAGGCATTTAACATAACTTTTTTTTAATTAACTCAGACATTTAAGATTTGATACATCTTTGACGATTTCCCAGCTATAGAGAACTTCACAGACTTTGCGGAAAACCCCAATTTCATTTTATTACTCATGCCAGCATCCAAAATCATTTTCGAAACAATTTTAAGAAAAGAAAATAACGAGATATTTTCAATGAAAAAAGTTGTTTGCGGTGATATACAAAATGTCTTGAAAGTCTTCACTTGAATCATAACTTATTATAATTTTCTATTTGTATAACTTTTTCACTTTCTTACTCGCACTTCCCAAGCACATTGTTTGTTTTTCCAAAAATGCTCTTTTTCAATTCACGAAATCTCAAAAGATTTATTTTCAGTGTAACTTCAATAATAAAATGTTATATAAAACGCAGTACTTCCTCTAATAAGACTAAGCAGTAGGTATAGAAGGTAAAATATTCAGTTTGTTTTATAAACATGACATATCCCTGTATATAAAGTAGTGCATCACCCAGACGAAGCTATTTATATGCAGATATTATTACCGTTATATGAGGATTAAGACAGTTGTTTACTCTCTGTACTACGTATATTAAGTAGAGGAAGTATGTATTCCACCCAAAAATTCGATGTCGAGATTTCACCGGAAATATATGTTTTGAAGCCCCCTGAATAAAAAAGACTTTTAGAAAAAATCCACGTGTGTGTATGTGGGTCTGGTGCCTGTGGGCAGCATAGCTCAAAAACGAAAAGTCGGTTACAAAATAAAGTTGTTATTTAAGTTTAACGTCCTCCAAGGATACGAAGATTTTGAAGAAAATTCCTTCACCCTCAATTACCTCTTACATGGAAAATTTTTCGAAGATGTTGATTTTCTCGAAAATGGCTCTATCGATTTGGATTAAAATGCCATAAGTTTGAGATATTTTTATGACAAATGAAGTGTATATTTTTAATTTTCTGGCTATGGTACATGTCTGTGTATACTCTTGATGACTTGTGCATAACTGGTAAACCGTAAGAGATAGACCAAATTTTACTGTACAAAAAATGTTGGTATATTTCTGCGTATGGCGATAAAGTTATTAGTAGATCTTGCTAAAACACACAATGTATGTCCAAATATCTAAATTTTTATGGAGTGAACCGTTTCGGATATATTCCTTATTATTTGTGTGAGTTTTGGAGAACAAACTTTCGTCAAATGGAACATCGTTACTTTTTTTTTTTTTTTTTTTTTTTTTAATTTGTGTGTGTTAGCTGTGCAAAGAGAAAGGAATTTCAAAGCTAAAAGATTTGACTATCTTTCAAAGCCATTCCCACATTCCCCTTGCGCCTACAAGGAAATAAGCAATGAGATAATTTCTGCAAATGTCTATCTCAAGTAACACGAAGAAGATACAGGTATAGGAGTTTGTAAGAATGGTTAGTACCAGAGCAGAGAAAATCATTTGAGTACAACACATTAGATTTTACACGATACCAAGTAATAACTTATGAAGAGAATTATGCAGCTGGTAGATCACAAAATTACTCCGTTTTTTCCAAACTTTATTTAAAGCTGTTCAGTTGTAAAACTATTGCTAGTCATAAATGCCCTTTTTAAATTTCTCGATCATATACCTAATAGTATTGCTATCTCCGCTGGAATTAAAAGTCCACTTTAGTAAGTTCTTAATTTTGTAAAGTAAAAATTTCGTGAATATTAGTTTTTAGGGGAATGCAGGAACTTGGATCGAGAAGTATACAGAAAGTGTTGCAGTCAACCCATTTTTTTACCGATGTTTCCTCTGAAATGCAGTGTTTAAGACCTGCTGAATTGAAAACAAGCATTTTAAAAAATGTGTATTATCCGTTCGTCTCTCTCTAATTGAACAGCATAACTCAAAAACTAAAAGTCGGTTAAATACAATACTTGGTGTTTAAGCATAGTATCTTCCAAGGATGCAACAAGAAATTTTAAAGAAAGTCGTTCTACCCAAAACTACTCTTTACATACAAAAAGATTCGTTATTTTTGGATATTTCAAAAATGACTTAGGATTTTGATTGAAATACACGTTTAAGACATTTGCATGACAAAATCTATTTCTTGATTATATGTAATCTGTGAAACCCTCTTCGTTCTTAGTGGGCCCTAATGACCAAGTTGTCGACGGGCCCTTAAACCCAACACACTCACTCACTCACTCTTCGTTATTAGTGGTTTTGCATAAGTGGTGAACTGTAAGAGATATATTGCTATAAAAAGTGAATATATTGTTAAATTATGCGATTTGTGTCAAATTTTTGTGACGTTTACATTTACAAAATATTCTTTGTTATTGGTTTTCATTTTACTTATACTTTCTTCAAATGCTATTCGCATTTTCTGGTGGTTATACAAGGAGCATAAATTTTAAAGACATCGTTCAACGACGTGCTTCTTAAAAATCACACTATCGCTTTAGCCTTCTCTATCTATGCTTCTTACATCTACAAAGAAAACTATGTGTATGTAATGAAAATTTACCTCAACGAGCAAAAATTAGATAGAAACAAAAGTTTTTGTAAAATTAGCTTACAGAAGGGTGAGTAGGTTAAGTCATTTAAATGTAATAATAAAATATTTATGCCGGCGGAAAGAGTAAAGATCGCATCTTGAACCGTGCAGTTTGGGAACATGGGCTTTAAATTGTGCCCACGTTTTAAGGCGAAATGAGATACAGTAAAGATTGCATATACCTGGACTTAGGCAACACACCCGTTTTGTAGAAGATGCGAACGCAAAACGAAGGAGGATCGGAACTGACCAGGTGCTGAAGATAAGGACGCTCCAACAACGCCCTGGGTTGCGCAGGGTGGTCCAAGTGAGTTATGGAAGCTGGCAACCTGCCAAGGCTAAGGACGACCAGAAATCTTCTAGTTCCTCACCATATTGTGACAAAAGTGGTTCTGTGGGAGGGGAGGATAGGGATGTCGCCCCCGAATTTGCCGTCGTTCACCACGAGTACAAATAGACGCGACTTAGACGCTGATGCTACAGATCGCAGTCACCTTCCGACGCTTGCTAGTCCATCTCCAACAGCTCCACAACATGGCCTCTCTTAAGGTAGGTATTGCTCTTATCTTACAATATTGCTCTATATGAAGTTAATTCAGTTATTTGAAACATTCTATATACCTAGCACTTTTTAATTATTACACCAGAAAGCATATCACTTTATATTTCACAGTGACATTCTATCCTGAATTCGTAAAACATACCAATAAATAAATTAAATGTCTTTTTCACATTCATACTGAATGTAGTTTAAATATTTTTACAATAGGTAAGGAAGGGATAGTGATAAGAATTAAAATCAAATGATTGGACTAAGGATTTAACAACGGAAATACCTTTGTCTCAGACTTTCTCCTGTTGATTTTAAAAAGATATATTTCTTTAACATTTTAAGAACATTAAAAAAACAATGTAAAACATCATAAAATTTATTTGTTGCTTAGTTTAAATAAAATAATAATAAAGCATTAACCTTACTTCATTATTGTGGGTTATAATTCATTATAAGCTGTTAATGTAGAAGAATCAATATTTTGGAACTGCTGTCACAGAAAGTGACTAAAAATGTTAATTGCCATCCTGTAATTAATCATTATGGTAGGAATATTTAGTAAATAAATACACTTTTTTCAATATTATAATATGATTCACTTTTTAACTCTCATTATAATAGACTTGTAAGATGCTGCTTTAAAATTAACAGTAGAGAATGTTACAGAAAAACTGATTGCATATGTTAAATATGCCCATCGTTTTGTTTTTCACCCTGAAAATAATAATAGGTTTACAGTACTATTTTTTTCCTAAATTATAAGTTTGATGAGTAAAATGTAATTTATACTGATATTCGGTTCTCAAAATTTCACAAGGAATGCAATTTGAAAAAAATGATAGTGTTTTACTTCAAACAAATGAAGGAAAGCTTAAACTCAGTTTTGTAAAGTAACTCTTTTTCGTTAGTAAACCAGAAAATCAGACAATTGAATTTAGAACAATATTAGCAGTTTTTGCTATTACAACAGGTTTTGTTCATTGATATCCTTCATTTACTAAATTAACTTAAAATCCTTAGTAATTCATAATGTAAGGAATTTCCAAGATATTAGTTTTATAGAAAATTTATCTCTTTTTATACCAATAAAGCTAACGAGTAAAATACTGTCCATTTTTTACAAGAAACACCTTCTTTTGTTTCTTCTTTTTCTTATTTCAGAATAATTCTTTGTAACCTTAGAGCTACGCGTGTGCCTTTTCTCCCCTTTTGCGCTACAAAGTTTGGAAGTATTCTTAATTACGTCGCATTTAAAGGCCAGCAAGTTGAAAATCGTCTTAACGTTATATTTCTGCTTTTTCAATTTTGCTCACATGTCCGAAGGATACTACGTTTTTCACCCATGAAATGATGTAAACTGGAAATTTTACAGCAACATACCTATTAGTTAAAGTACAGTTTTCTAATTTGGACAAAGTAATTATTTTCAAAATGAAAAAATAATATTTGCTATCTAGAAACTAAAATTATTTCCCGTTTGAAAACAATTAGTTTTTTTCCAGATCTTTCAAACATTCAAAATTAAAGTTATGGCTCTCCTATTAAGTCATATGCATTTCTAAGACGCTATATAACTTTGAGTCTGTTATTTAAATTTTATTTACATGTACGGTTTTTACACTAAACACGTGCATTTTTTAAGGTTTTAATGTCACGAAACATATTTAATTGATATCAACTTAGGGATATTAGCGTTATAACAAGAAGTTGTCATACAGGAAAGGTGAACCTTTAGGTTAAAAAAAATATGCAAAATGGTAATTTTATTCTTTAACACCTTAAGTTATTCACAGTTTTAATTATTCTGATGTTAATTTTGACAAATTTCAAATATGTGGATAACTAGAAAGCAATTATTGCTGAAATTATTTGAAAAAAGACACTGTTCATGAACGTTCCTTCCCGTCTCAAACAAGCGCATATATTACGACGTTTCTGTTTCTTGAGCAAGATACATTTCTTTAGCAAAGGAGTTTGTGTATGAAGTTCCAAGTGAGGATTTTCCTAAACATTACAAATTCCTTTACAACAGCTCTGGTCTACGAAGGTCTGCTGAAGCGAGGATTAGTGAATGCCTAATCAGCCAATGTCATCCAACTGAGATTCAAATTCGAATTTCCAAACAGACGTGCTAGGTACACAATAAGTTGGGATATATGACAGAGTAAAACGAATTCCTCGTTTTGCTATCTTGTTCATGGCAGAATACTACTACCTACTTTGCTATTCTGTTATCACAAATGTAAGCATCCTGCTAACGGTTTACTTCGATTACAGGCACCCTTTAGTGTACATAATTGTCATCCAGAAACTATTCTAACAATTACCTATAAGGTGTCATAATATAGACCGATTACACTGATGAAGTATTTCATTATTTTAAAGGATTCTAAAAGTTTTAAAATCAGTAATGTGAACGTAATGTTGCATTGTTTATAAGGCTTTCTGCTTTTATTGGATTAATTTAGTGTTGTGTTGTGTACGTTTTAGTTAAACGTCATAATTCTACCTGTAAAAACGTAAGCCTATGGGGCTCAAAACTAATTCTGGCGTTCCTCCCTTTCATTCACCATAACTGTTTATCATACTATGTACTTAGTGATTAACAGTGTGTACTTGAAGTAATGAGAAAATGATTAGTAAGAAAGTTGTGGTGTTGAACTGTGATGTGGGATGTTTCAGTTCGCAGTGCTGGTTGCCTTGATGGCAGTAGCCCATGCAGTCTACGTACCAGCACCCCTGGCCCCCAGTGCAGTGCCCGAGCATTATGATCCCCATCCCCAGTACAGCTTTGGCTACACGGTGCAGGACCCAGTAACCGGGGATGCCAAAAGCCAGCAAGAGGTTCGTGACGGCGATGTTGTCCAGGGCAGCTACAGCGTCGTGGATCCTGATGGCACTCTTCGCACCGTCACCTATTCTGCCGATCCCGTTAGCGGGTTCAACGCCGTCGTAGATCGCCAGCCCGGAGCAGCTGCTCCCACCGGCCCCGTAGCTGCCCCCGTAGCCGCTCCCGTAGCCGTGAGGACCGCCCCCGTCGCTGTGAGGCCCGCTCCTGTAGCTGTGAGAACCGCCCCCGTCGTCAGGACCGTCCCAGGCGCCTACCCATATGGATACCCTGGCTACTACTCAGGAGTAGCCCCACATTATTACGGAGGTGTTGTCCCTAACAGTTATTCCAGTTTCGTATCGCCATACGCCAGCTACGTCCACTAAACATCCATTGCTATATAATGGGCTTGGCACTCGACCAGTACACTGCTGTATTCTTCCAGATGGACTTTCTAACACTTTTGTATGTATCTACCAGATTGCTCTGTATGTATTTGCTTCTTTTGTAAAATAAAATAATTTCTTAAATTACAGAGTTTTTAGTTTTAATCCTTTTTATAAGAAGCCGAGTCAAATTGTTTTCCACTACAAATGCATATTAGTTTAGTATAATCGTGTTCTCCCATGTTTTGTTGATTACATCGGTAGAGATATAAGTGAATTTTGCAACAAGTGGTTTTCGACCACAACAAAACACGTATAACCAATTTATATTACATTGCGATATAAAGTTGATAACAGAGTCGAGGAAAAGTTTGAAAATACTACATGAAGTCAAATATGTTCTATTTCTCTGGTTCTCTATAGGTACACTTAGCATATGTTCAGTACTGCATAGGTCTTTGGTCGATTGATTTGATGTAAGATTAAGGGCGCTCAACTACTTGGTCATCAGCATCCTTATAAAACGAATGATGGCAAATGCGAGAGATGAAATTCAATATAAAATAAAAGTACTACTAAAAACAAATATACACAAATAATATTCATTAAAAGTCAAAATTAAAACGAAGTTACAAAAACCTCCAAAGGAATTGAAATCTCGATATCTAAACTTCTGAATCCTTATAAGCATATTGATCTATCCTAAAATTTTAAAAACTCTTTCGACCGCTTGGTTTGTCGTCCGCCAGGACCTCTGCAAGTCTGACAGGCAGCTGCAGGCAGCTTACTACCTCAGAGAGCTGACCACTCTTCGTGCCAGTACGACAGCAATGCTCTCCGCACTTAGACCTAAAGTCTTCCGAGGTAATACGAAGATGGTGATACTGGGTTCTGTGGTTGCCGTCTTTGCTGCCAAATCCGCCATTTCATTCTCCAGCAAACCTAATTGACCCGGAATCCATGCACACACCACTTCAACGTCAGGAGCGTGGAAAACATAGAGGGCATCCCGTGGTCGATTGATTATAGTATGTTAATTGTAATATTATTCACATTGTTTCTCGTTAACATCTGGTTGAGACAACAAAACAGCAGGCCGGTACCATTCAAAATATTAGATGGTCTCTCTTACGATGCACTTTATTTTCAAATAAAGCTAGATCATTGAAATTGAGTCACTTAAGTTGGTCATCAACTCATCAATAATATTAACCTGGTATGTGGAAAAATCTGGCGAAAAACTTGATTCGGAAATTGAAGTGTAATGATTTGCTCCTTCAGTTCCTAATAAATAGGAAATAAGGTACAAATAGAGCATACGCTATGTTCAAAACGTTGTTAGATGAGAACAACGGGATGAAAAAGAAAGAATTCTACTTTGCACATGCTATATAGTGGGAAAATTAGCATAATCCTCGAATTAAATGCATATGAACAAATAAATATATATTTATATAACTATATATATTACTATTGCCTGATGTTGACTTTAAATCCCAGATACCATAAAACCACAACAGACTTTTCCCCCATACCTCATACAACCTAACAACTCTTTAATAAATCCAAGACTACTAAAGATAGACCTACAAATGGTAGCTTTGGAAATGCCAACATCATCACCTACTTACCATTAAGTGAAAAGTGCCGTAGCATAAACTCTCTTCTTCTTCTTCTTCTTCTTCTTCTTCTTCTTCTTCTTCTTCATCTGATTACCCTGTCCGTATGTAGGACTGACACCCCCTAGGGTCAGATCCCTGGTGCGCATCGGACAGAATGAAAACCGGGAAGCGGGTGGTCAGCACCAGGTATGATAGTGAGAAGGAGAATGATATGAAATGCAGGCGAAATGAATGAAAACCTGAGAAAACCTGCCTAGATGCCTTTTCGTCCACCACGTATACCACATGCGGGTCCCTGGGATCGAACCCGCGCTGCCTTGGTGATAGGCGAACGGTCTAACCGCTCGGCCTTGGCGCCGCCAGCGTAAAATGTCAAGAGTGATTAATGATGGTAGCACAGGAGATCGAGGCATTTTTTGTTGGTAGTATTCTAACCTCTTGTGTTTCGTATAAAACTAAACTCACGATCGCTTTGAACAATCTATATCGCTTTACAATTTTCTCCTTAGGCAGGTTTTCACGTTTATTATGACGCAGGGCTCTTCTTCGATTAGGAATAGCGCTGAAAACCACAAAATGCAGCAAACTCCAACATCTTGGTTTATGGCACCCATTTTCCAACTTCTAACATAACACAAGAATACACTATACATAATAGCTTAATACGAAGTTACGAAGTATTCTATCAAACAAAATTTGCATAACTCCAGTATTAAATCAGTTAAGCATTCACCTAAAATTTAACATCGATTAGTGATATTGGCTCTTAAATACAGCTGACTTTTATTTTTGTTATACTGACAGTTACAGCGCGTGGATCTTTTTCTAAAAGTACTCTTCTTTGTTCACTGGACCACGAAACTGAATCACGCTGAAACCTGGAACTCAAATTACCGTGAAATGGAATAGATCCTCTAATTGCTAGACAAGTGAGGAGGAAGAAAAAAGAAGCGCTATCTACTGTTAATTAAAACAATGTACATTGAAAAGTACAGAACCGGAGAGAAATTCTTAGTAGCAGTTTTCAAGTAGAAATATCCTCTACTGTTCTGCATTCCAAAGTTTACAAATAAGTAATGAAGGAGTATTAAAACATATTAAGTCAAGCATTTGTACTGCCACTTGCATTCTCAGCGTATTCATATTTATCCACCCTGCAGGGTATTCCCTTTCACTAAATAAAATATATGATTAACTGACATATATATGTGTATATATATACAGGATGGAAGTGAAATGATCCGTCAGACTTTAACAGTGAATTTCTCATGTTGTGAATAACAAGAAAGTCTAATACCAAAATGCTGAAAAGTTTATAGTTTTCTAGAAAAAAATACTTTTATCAAACAAATTTTTCGTCGCCTGGCTGAATTATTATTGATTGAAGGTTCTTGATTTATGGCTATATTCGTAGAAAATTGAATAAACGACGTTTTCCCTTGGCGTAGATTCGACGGTTTTTGTGTAAATTAAATTTTAAAAACCCACAATTTATTGCAACAAAAAGGCAACCGTGGTTCAAATCCCGACTATGGCATTCAGTTTTTCAGTTTCTGATTCAACTTATTAAACAATGTCCACACATGGCTTGTGTGTTTAAAAACACCAGCAGTAAGCTTGTTGACATAAATAAATAATAATTACCATCCAAAGGTTACTTAAACCCGGGACATAAAGTGCTTACAATTGCAAGTCGCCCTTGGGGTATTTATCTCTGATGTGAGATTCCCTTGTGGTTAACCTGGAAAAAGTACGAATCAGCTGGGGAATTTAATGTCGTACTGGCAAGTTGGCCATGGTAGCTTAGTGGTTAGAGCAGTCATTCGATAAGCGGAGGATCCGTGGTTAAAATCCCGGCTATGGCATTCAATTTTTCAGTTTCTGAATCAACCCAACAATGCCCACACACGGCTTGTGTGTTTAAAAACACCAGTAGTAAGTTTGTTGACATAAATAAATAATGAGAACTTTTTAACTAGTGCCTCAAATGAAAATATGCGTTTACTGTAGACCTACAGTATATTATTTCGAGTTATGCTACTTTACTGCATTATCTTTAATGTAAAAATAAATAGAATTTCGATCAAATATGCATGTTATTTACTTTATAGTTTTAATTAGGAATAGATATATGTATGTACCTAAACTGTTAATTTTAGACGTAACTTTTGTAATTAGAATTTTTAGATATTTCTACTTTGTTTCTTGTCCCTTCAGCTTCGAATTATCCAAGTTTCGCTGTATCCTCTTGATATTATAACAGAAAGCCTCTTTATAATCTGAAATAAATCTTACTTTATGTTTAACATTAACAAATAACCTTCATTCTGTAAAAATACACTACTTATTAAAGGAACAATTGTCAAATTGAAATATAGTGTTATTTTGACTGTTAATCGATTGTAATGTGTAATAAATTTCAGCGATTGATGGGATAGGGTTGGCGACATTGACTAAACAAAAGCATGACCTAGTGATAATTTGCACAAAACAAAAGAATGGCCAGGTGACCAGGTGGTATGAAATAGTAAGAAAAACTTAGGCTACATTATGTCTAGATTCAGGAGCCAGTGTTTTGAACCGTGGCAGCGCATAACGATAGCCAGATTTACAAACAAAAAGTAAAGTCAGTAACAAATAGTTGAATATTACTTACGAAAACGATATTTTCCTTTGATCTGCTGTCACTGATGTCAGTCTCGCCTTCGAATGCCAGCCCTAGGTCCTCTTGGAGATGTGTGAATTTTTCTGCCGTAATTAAGTTTTAGAATGACATGAATACACTTACTGGTATAATTAGAGTAGTCTAGAATCACTCACGCGATCTTGTTACGTCACACGGACATTGTGTTTGTTAAAACATAGATCACGGCGCGGTTTACACGAGGTGTCAGTGTTGGTTAATGCGTGAAGTTAACACTGGAACGTTATAATGAACTGGGAATGGCAACAAACTGTCGCTGTTTATCTTCCCACGACGAATAAAGGCTGTAGGTGTGTGGCAAGCCCTCAAGCCTTCTTTACGAAATACAGGCCCTTCCTTTCAACTTACTCATGTTTTATTCGATCATTCCTACAGAATAATCTGTCACAGTTGGCCGGAGTCTGTCACAACCTTTGGATGATATAACACTATATTCCTTCAAGTTTCTCGCTCAACAGTGTTTTAGAAATGCCAGAACAGAACATAAATACCGTTCACAAAATTTAAATATTCTATCATTACTATTATCACCATGATTAACATAATCGTCAACAGTCAGGTCTCATATTGTGACAATGATAGCTTTGTAAGCCGTTGGTTAAGTATAAAGTTATAGAATATAAATATTTGGGACATAATTTATTGAAGTCCGAACGTATGATTTCCTGTTCGCATATGTGAAAGTCATTTCCACGCTGACGTGTGCTGACAGATTATTGACTAAGCTACTTCGTTGCGAGTTTTGTGTATTTAAACCCCTAATAAACCTCACATAAATGATGTGTTTTAACAAGGTCTACACGTTTCATGTAGTAGAAATAGGAATAGGAACAGAAGAGATACGGAGGAGGCTCGGCATTGAATCCAGGCTTATTGTACCAATGTCGCTTTTCGTGGACAACAAGATTTTTATAAGCCCTGTTGTGCAAGATCATTCTATTATTTAGACCTACGAGGGAATTCCCTATTGTGTTTCTTTGTCCGACATTCGCTAGACCAGACTGTTCCAACTTGGGTACGCACCAGGAAGTATACTCACGACGGGCAGGAGTCTGTTTGCAGCATGCAATACAGCTCGGTACTGCGGACGAATTGTCATCAACAAGCGGAGCATTGCCGAAATACTATATGAAAACTTCAGCTTACCTGTTATACTTTATAGAGAGGTGCTTGACCCTTTTCAAAACAGTTACTCAAGAGATCATAAGATGCGTGCCAGAAGCAGGTACAAGAAAACGAATCAAATAAACAGAGAACAAATGTCCGTTAGGTTACACTGCATGTTTATGGTACACGGAGGTTATTTGAGTTGTGTGGCCGTAAGGGACATTGGGGGATCGAGTTGGCAGCGGTGGGAAGAGAAATACAAGTATTCTTACATAAACTAGGTGTTTTTACTGAAAGTATAAAACAGCACTTTAATATGTCTGATAATAGTGATGACTTTTATCGTCTATTATAAAAGGTGCTAAAACGACATCCCAGAGCAGTAATCATTTCCGCCATCTGCTTATGAATCTCCCGTGAATATCCTTAAGCTCATACAGAGGTTTGGTAGCTATCAAAACAGCTTAATTCTTAACTACTTTTTATTGTTTCATTTCTGTAGTCTCGTTTAATGTCTGTGTTCGTATCGTATTTGGCTAAAGAAACGACCAACTCGTCTGTACGTTTTAACTTTCTCTGCTACATATAACTAGGGGAAGTATTGCATTCCATCGAAAAAGTTGACGTCAAAATTTCACCTAAAATATATGTTTTGACACCCGCCGAATAAAAAATACAATTTTTAGAAAAAGGTCCGTGTGTGTGTGTGTGTGTGTGTGTGTGTGTGTGTGTGTGTGTGTGTGTGTGTGTGTGTGTGTGTGTGTGTGTGTGTGTGTGCGTGTGTGTTTCTGTCTGTCTGTCTACGAAAGTCGGTTAAAAACCAAGGTTGGTATTTCACTTTAATATATTTCAGGATGCGACAAGAAGATTTTGAAGGAAATTTCTCGACCCTAAACTACCCTTTACATGGAGAATTTTGCAAAAATTTTGATTTTCCCAACGACTTTCATTAAAATGCTATATGTTTAAGATATTTTTATGACAAATGAAACGTACATTGAATTTTCTGACTGTAGCCCATGTACTGTTTACTCTTGACAACTTTTGCATAACTGGTAAACCCTTTGAGATAAACCAACACTTACTATACAAAACGTGTAGATCTCGTTAAATCACTCAATTTATCTCCAAATGATTTTTTTTTTTTTTTTTTTTTTTTTTTTTTTTTTTTTTTTTTTTTGGTGAATGAACCATTTCAGAGATATTCCTTGTTATTTGTGTGAGTTTTGCAACACTTTTCTAAAATAGATCGTTATTCACTTTTCTGTATCTTTTGGCCATGAAAAGAAAATGGAATTTCAGTCTTCATATAGTGACCAACTTTAAAAGATAGCCATATCGCTCAAAGTCTGCTGCATTCCCATATTCCCCTTGCATCAATAAGAAAATAAACAATAACATAATTTCTGCAAATTTTTATCTTGACTAACATGAAGAAGATAAAGGGATAAGAGTCACAGTCGTCTAATGAAGAAGTCGAACATAGTTTACAGCGAAACGTCGGCATGATTAAAAATCCAACAGGACGCGGCCCACACCGGAAGCCAATAAGGAAGTTATAAGTGTTTTTAGGAATAGTTAATACAAGAATAGAGAAAGTCATGTGCATGACAATTTTGTATGAAGAAAACTGCTTTATTCGTGATATGAGTATAAAATAATAGAATCTGAAAAGATATAAAGACTAATTCGAAGGCTTCGAACCTTTACACAGCTATCGCGAAATGAGGCGGTCGTAAGTTACCTGTCACACGGGCACAACGTGACGTTCATTGCCCCAGTACAGTGACAGCACAAAGCACATTGCCTTCAGTGCTAGTGTCTATAGAATATGTTCACTAATTCCACACAGTAAAATGCCTGCAGCATGAAAATCGAAATGTTCACGTATAGCTAAACTTGTATAAAAATTTGGGAGTGAATAGTTCACTGTAAATGGCGACAGCATTGAATGTAATTATGCAATAACGGTATCTACAACGTTCGTGCGTCGGTTTATTTTACCTATATCCGCATTATATGTTGATTAACAGGGAGCGGGGTTTAGTAAGTAAAGATAGGAATAAGATTAACAGCACGGAGTATAGAGCCGGCAGGTAGCGTGAGAGCTGCACTGCCTTCCACTCTGGAAGGTCGCCGGCGCTTCCACTTCCCGTTGTAAGCGCACGGTTAATTTGATGGATTTCACACTAAAACCCCGCTCCTGTTGATTAATATACACAGAGGGACTAGGGCAATACGAACGTTTATAATTCAAAATCGTCGTGAATTCGAAGATTTTTCTTGGTCCCTTGAATGTGTATTAAACCAATGTAAAAAAGTCACATGTAATTCGAATTTCATTTTCCTTAATTCGAAGCCTTTGTACAAAAATGTCAGTCGAAAATTAATCTAAATGCTGAAATTTAATATAGTAACTTCAGTCATATGTTTCTGTAAAATAGGTCATCGCTCCGGGGTTGTTTGTTTTGCCGGAGTGCGGTTGGAATGGAGTTTGGGGGGGGGGGGTGGAATAGCTTTGCTAGCTGCCGGCCTTGAGCTTCTATACTACATCTCCTTGTTTAAAACACGTGCACCTTTAGTTGTCCCTTGAGCGTTCTACTGTTCAGGTGTTGCAAATCAATGTGTCGACTTATCTGAAGAATAACGAGAAAATTTTAACCAGTGCCTCGAGTGAAAATGGAATGAGTGGGAAAAGAGTGAGATAGTCGAAAAATCTTGATGGATATATGCACCTGTATTGCCGGAATGTCAATTTTAGACGTAAACTTTGAATATCTCGAGTTTTTACTTGTCCCTTCAGCTGAATTATCCGTGCCCCATTGTGCTAATACGTTGTTTGTGACATACAGGCTGTATTAAGGCTAATTTCTAGTTTACATGTCAGTTTACAATACGTCAGGCTTAATGAAGTAATGCTCAGGTCCAACCATTCGCCTGTAAGGCCAGCTACCCGCAAATCAGCATACGTGCCCAAGAAAATGTTTCCGACATAGCACGACCTTGTCAGTGCTTCCGGTTGGGTTCTTAATGCGGATGTACACAACCAAGGATTGACCATTGCCGTCGGCAGTCGGCACTACTCTAATAAAACCTGACCTTGCAGGTAAACTGACCTACCAACAGATCCAGATTAAAGAGGTACAAGCTAGCTAACGTTTACTGTAATTAATTCAACTGTGTAGTCTACATGATTAAACTTGGAGGAACTGACAAAAACGAATCTGTTGTGTTTGGTTTAGTTCAGGCATGTCAAACGTCACTCCGAGGGTGTGAAGAGAGGGGTCTACCCCTCCTTAACTGCAGTAGCACGCACTAGTAGAACCGGTTTTCGCTTTGTTTTTCCCGTTTTCCGATTTGATCATCACGGAGGGAGGGAAAATAGGGGAAAATTTTTCACGCCTGGTGAGTGCTGTTTGACACCCCTGGTTTAGTTCTAGATCTTCACCATAGCATTCCTATTTTCTCTACCGCTTAACCGGAATAGGTAGAGGAAGTGTAGTATTCCATCTGAAATTCGACATAATCGAGAATTCACTGGAATTACACGTTTTGAAATCCACCGTAAAAATGAATTGCAGAGAAACCTTCGTTTGCACCCACGCGGGTGTATGTGTGTAAGAGAAAGAGAGGGGGGAGGTGCAAGCGAGAGAAATTAAAACACGTAAACTAAATGCAACGTTTGACATTCATCAGACACTGCTTAAGCATGCAAGCCAAAGCTTTTCAAGAAATGTTTCATCCAAACTGTCCTTTAAATGGTAAATAATAATTGTTACAAGCTAAACCGCCTGTAATAATTCTAATTAAAATTGTATACGTTTAAATATGCTAGAATCGCTAATAAAATGCCATAAGCATCCTGTGAATTGCTTTTCATGCTACTGAATTTTTTATAACTGGGACATCTTTCTTTTCTTTCCTTCTTTCTTTCCTTCCTTTCTTTCTTTTCTTTCTTTTTTCTTTCTTTCTTTCTTCCTTCCTTCCTTCCTTCCTTCCTTCTTTCTTTCTTTCTTTCTTTCTTTCTTTCTTTCTATCTTTCTTTCTTTCTTTCTTTCTTTCTTTCTTTCTTTCTTTCTTTCTTTCTTTGTTTGTTTGTTTGTTTGTTTGTTTGTTTGTTTGTTTGTTTGTTTGTTTGTTTGTTTCTTTCTTTCTTTCTTTCTTTGTTTCTTTCTTTGTTTGTTTGTTTCTTTCTTTCTTTCTTTCCTTCGTTCCTTCCTTCCTCTCTCCTTCCCTCCCTCCCTTTCTTCCTTCCTTCCTCCCGCCCTTCTTTCGTTCGTTCTTTCTTTATGCTGTTTACCCAACCCTCCACTAGGACTTACGAGTCTGTACCTAGGGTCAGACGCCTGTTGGGGTACCAATGAACCGGATAGCGTGAAGACCTGGAAGCGGGTGGTCAGCCAAGCCCCAGGTATGAGAGTGAGGATGAGGAAATGCAGGCGAAATGGAGGAATGGAAAGGTATGATGGAGCACTTGGTGGAATGAGTGGCGGGGGAAACCGGAGAAACCGGAGAAGGCCCACCCAGATGCCACTTCGTCCACTACGAATACCACATGCGGGTCCCTGAGATCAAACCTGGGCCGTCTTGGTGATAGGCGAATGACGCGATCTCTATGTTTTTAGTGAAGTAAATTGTCTCATTTCTTATGTTTTCTAGCTATACAAAGTTATTCAAATTCAATAGAATAAAGATGACTTCACATACTATTTACTGAAAATTTAAGATGCACATTTTATTCGCCATGCAAAGATAGTTCAGAATTTACTTGAATCAAAATGGTTAGTCACTTTTGAGAGTAGATTTTGAAAATAAAGACATTTTTCCCATGCAAAGAGCAATTTTGTGTGGGACTGTTTTCTTAGAAATAAACTTAGCTGGTAATGGTTAAACAGTCTCTGACCAATATGAAATTTGTTATTTATCAGACTTTTCTTTCCCCATCTCGTTCTTTCTCTCTCACACTTAAGCATATGTTTTTGAAGGTGTTGTTGTTGCTTTTTTATTTCAGGGGGAGTTATAGGTACATTTCCAATGAAATGTCGGTGCAGTTGAGTGGAATGCAAATCTTCTACTCCTTAAGGAGGTGTTAGAGGAAATAATAAAAACCAATACAACCGTTTCGCGGTCTGTCTACTTTTTGTCATGTACCTCAAGTTACTACGTTAGGATTGCATTTCTACTCGCAGCGCAGACATTTTCCTACCGAGGATGCGAGTAATCGACATAAGATATGCTTGTAATTACAACTGTAGCAGTTGTGGAAGACTGACCTTATTTTATTCTTAGCAAATGGGAGCAAGGCATAATAACACTTCCTGTTGTCACTTAAGGTCGCGTAGCTCTGTTAAATACAAGAAGCAACTTCCCATGGTCTGACACTCAGTTCACTATGGATACCTTCAAGGTATGGTAAGCATTTTATTAGCGTGGCTGAGTAACACCTCACGTTAGCTCTAATTGCATGTGCTTTTGGTGAATGGACGATTTGAATTTCCTTCTGTTCAGTTTCTAATCTAGGTTTATCAGCAATAACAAGTATAAAATAACACAAAGGCTATTGAAGGTTTTTCTTCCTGACTAACTTTCCTGCACGAAAAAGCCAAATATTCCGTTTAGGCACTAATTGTTATAATGCAATGCAGACAGTATGATCTACCACAATATCATTACGTCGATATTTTAGTTGTTACCTGGTGGAATACTGCAGTAAAACAAAGTTGGTTGAATCTCCACAAAAGTCGAACGTGTATCATACTTGAAAGACGATTTTTTATTCCTTTGCTTGTAGAGATACTTGTGAATCACGAATCATAGTCTTTAAAACTATTTCCATCGTTGTTTATTATGAAATATTAGTTTGTTGACCTGTTTTGAATTTGGATTTGCATATAAATTAGCCCTAGATGTATCTTTTGCTTACTACACCTGTTAAATGTTTGTCACTCCTTTCACCTGCTATTATATCACCCCTTATGTGGTGTAAAATACCTATAGTTAATCATTTATGGTTTTCCCCCTTTCTTAAATTGTTTTATGCACCAAGAGATATTGGACTTTTATTTCAAAACTAAGATTTTTGCTATTAAAGTTATAAGTGATGGGTTTTGGGTTGAAAATGGAATTTTTAAATAACGCCTAGTATTTGGAAGTCTCCTCCTTAAAATAAGGTACAAATTATACATATATAAAACTAAACTAAATCCCTAGCGCAATAGCCCATGAAGGGCCAAGGTTTGCCGCCCAATATATAACTGTACATGTATTATATTTAATTTTAAATAAAATACTACACATACGTTTCCTACTTCAACTGCTATAAATGTATTAAGAGCAAAACTTTAAATACCGATTCCCATAAGGTTAGCTTTCTCTTATTTAAACAGATATGATCTGAAAAGCACTAAGTCTGGTAAATAGGAAGGTTAGTCAGTTAAAACAAACTTCTTATTTTATGTCTTGCAATCAGGGACTTCTGGAGGAGTGCATGTTTTAAAAGAAATTGAAAATTACTATCCTTTTCGGTGTTCCAGAAAGTTCTCCTGAAATTGTTCAGTAAAGAATAATACACCTTGCCATATATAACTGTTCTAAATACTGTGCTATAATTCCTTCTTTGTTCCTGCCCTCGACCCTCAGGAATATATGCGAGAATCTTCACTGCCGAGTTTATGGACCTGGCATTTTTTTGGCGAATTAACAATTATGTTTCCATTCTTTTGATTTTTGTTTTGTTTCTACATAATAGTAATATACCTACGTTTTATGTATATCTACAAACATTTGCAAGAATATTATTTTTCAAAATGGTGACAAATTGGCATAGCATTTGTCGATGTTAATTGGTTTTTGAGAGATTCGGCTATTTTGAGATACATTTAGTGTGCTTTTGTAATGTTCAAATTATAATGTGCGATGATAAAGACACCTTCATGAAAGATGTTCAGAGTTTTCGCCGTGCGTTTCATCCAAATTTGTAGTTTCCGATCGTTAATCGTACAATGCACAGCATCGACATTTTCAAGAGCAGGCATAGAAATAATTCTTCCAAAACAGTGTTCATCGTGGACATCTGTTCTTCCTTTCTTAAACTCGGCAATTCACTCTTTATAATTGTGTACAACGGACAATGAAACTTCAGTGTATATTTTGAATCCACACAAAAACCTTTGCTGAAGAATATTTCCAAAATACATAATGTGTTATGGAATTATATTCATTTTTTTCGAAATTCAGGTCCATGTTGCCTCAAAATACACAGTATAAAATCAGCTAAGCTTACCCTGAGCAGAAAAAAGCTACCAAACGATGTGCGTGTTAACTTGCCCAGGCTAAGAACTTACCAACATCCCTCCCCTTGTGTATAACACCTGCAATATCCAACATCACATTGGTTGTATTACTTTCTCTACTGGTAAGTAGGGGAAGTGTTGTATTCCACCCAAAAATTCGATGTCGAGATTTCACCGGAAATATATGTTTTGAGGCCCCCTGGATAAAACAAGCATTTTTAGGAAAAGGTCCCTGTGTGTGTGCGTGTGTGTGCGTGTGTGTGTGTGCGCGTATATGCGTGCGCGCGCGCGTGTGTTAGTGTCTTATTAGCTCTCTTGTGCATTGTGATCCCAGTACTCGCCCATTCCGATGATACATGTTCCTGCATGCCAGGCAATCTGCTGACCCTCCATAAGCAGCTAAAATGGAGCTCCTTTCCAGTCCAATCGAGAACTTAGACTTCAAATACATTCAGAACACGGCGATGTTCGAAAGTACAATATCCATCAGTTACAACTGCACCCTGACCTACAGTAGTTGAGGAGAAAATGCCATCTGTTTACCACCCTGATTACCTACGTACAACGGCCACCCTGCAATCTCTATCTAATCTCATATTCTGCGGCAAAACCCTGCACGGGTGAGCATGCAACAAGTACATTACAAGTGATTCCAGACCGTCAGCAGACAGCTGGACTGGACGGCACGTGTTTCCTACCAAATCTCGCTGAACGCAACACTTCTGCAGCCTGAAAATGCCTACAATTAATAATAATACGCCTTTCCTCAGTTTGAAACCCAATAGTTCGAAGTTTGTCATTGTACTATGAAAAAAATCAATACAAGATTAACAATTTTAGAGTTTAATGTCAGTAAGTGCGCCTATTACTGAAAAAATTCTTTCTCATTACTTTGTTATTATATCTGCAGTGTTATTATTTTTGGTGACTGTACCTTTGTTGGCAATTCCTCATAAGCTTGGCGGTATAGTTTAAGAATGTTTCTTGCAATACTTTCCGTGCGGCAGTTTCTTCTTAAAGAATGCTGTTATTCACAAAATAGCCTTCTGTACACTCATATTCATGAAAAGCAAATCCTTTGGCTGCCACTAACGCCACCAAGAAAGGCTCATCGTTCATCTTTCAACGTACCATAAAACATAATCATGTAATAGAACTTCTTCGTTGAAGATTTTCTCGCAGGATGACTTTCCGATTCTGTTTTCACATTTATACAATAAATTCTCGCAAAATAGAGAAAAGATATTGATAGAATCTTATTCTCATTGATAGGGCCAAGTCAGACGTCCAATTTTTTCTCGCTGTACTATGGGAGCTAGATCTCAAATCTAATTATACACAGTATCTCTCACGTCCCAAAGCAGGTTCTATGTATTTTATGTGTTTGCCAGCATTTTTTTTCGTTTTGACATGGTTTCATTTAATTGAATCTGGCTGGTCTTTCCTGTCAATATTTTATGTCTTGCATGGGAAAGCTGCCAGTGATCTGTTGCTGTGGTGTTAAGTTTATTATGTGTCATGGATTTTTTTACCCTGGTTTCCCAGGGAAGTACTGCCAGCATTTCAACACATGTAGGGCTATACATAATGCAGAGGGTGGATCGATACATGTCGATGCTTCAGTTTATAGCAATCAATCAGCCAGTCTCGAAGACACCGTTGGTGCTTTCATTTTGCACCACAACGCACTCACATTCATTCCAACATTTACGCATGAGCACATGCAGGACATCTTAATATTCTGTTAAATGTAGGATATTTTCTCAAATAAAAGGGGGCTACCAGAAGATGACAGTGTATGAGCATTTTATAAACATTACATTGTCATTAATCAAGAAAACTCTGCAACTTACGTGATGTAGTAGTATTCAGTTCACTTCAAATGAGCAGCCCATAGATTTAAAGCAGCATTAATTAGAATTTCTATCACACAGCACTTTGTAAACGTGATCGGTGTGGTCACCTTATTTATCAACACTGTTTGCAGCGTTTGTATGGAAAGTGCGTTCTTGCTCACACTTCCTTTCCGGGAGGACATATTTCCATACATACCTACGTATTATTGCTTTTAGTTCAAAACGTACACTTATATCAGAAGTTAGAACTATAGAATTTCTACCACAGTTACAACCATGGGTTGCTTCTGACGGAAGTACAATATATGTCTTCAGTATTATTGGCGGCATTCATAAAAAATAACAAACTAGTGGCTCGTTGATTGATATCGATTTACCATAGAGCAGAGGACCGATAATTTACGTATAATCAGCTTACTTCCCAAGCCTCCACCTTTATTTGTATAATATAGATCTCATTGCAATTGATCTACGTTAGAAGTGAAGAAGCGAGTAGAAAAAATGTGGCGATAGCAATTTTGAGGACCTCAGCACGAAAGGGCTTGTTTTCTCAACACCTTTGTTTAATAAAAAGATAAATCTTGTTCTATACTTCCAGGAGATACAATGCAAACTACCACGCCTTACTGGTAAATAGTATTGATGATAATTGTTCGATTGCACTTTGGCGGATTTGATTGAAAGTTGATATATATTCCTTAGATGAAGAGTGAGTATACTGTGAAGACCCTACCAGAAAAAAGAAGCAGTTTTTAATTTTTGGGCACGCTTCAGCGCCGTTGTTCAATATTTTAGAATAGAACGTATGTTATCTTCGTCGTTTTAGAGGAGTATAACCAAAACCACCTTCCAACGAGAGAAGAGTTAGAAAAAATATATTTTTTGGGGGAGGGGGAGGAGCAGTTTGGAATACATTCTACACGAATGGGCCCGTTTTCTCAATAATAATGCTTTCTTCATTTTTGGTGTTTGTAATATGAAAAGTCACCCTTAATGGAGAATGGGTTTGAAAAGTGCAGGATGGAAAGCAATCTAAAGAATGTTCAGTACAAACTGGAAATTTGGCGTAGTGAAGAATAGGATAATCAAATTAAAAGAATTGAATATCAGCAATATTATAATTACGAGTATTTTAATTCATTTAAGCATACATAAAAAACTTGAAAATTTGATATTTTACTAAAATCACCAAGGCCTCGGGCAACGCTGGAATTGCTATGAGCAGAACAAAATACCTATATGAATATAGCTCATCGGAATCTGACTTGGAACGGGGAATATATAGCACCAAAGAGATCCAGTACAAGGTGCAAAGTGAATGGCAAGACATGGACCAAGCACATAAGGTTCTTCTGGCACAAACAACTTCAGATTATAAGCACATCGAATGTGTAGAATCACGTTTGAAAGAGAGTAGCAGATCTGTGAAATGGCTGCTGATGCGATGAATAGCTGAACATCTACCTAGAGGAATGCACTGCAGAGTTAAATATCGTAGGCTTTGAAGAAACTGATGTATATATGTAATATTTTATTTCAAGTAGCATCGCTGTTGTAATACTTCTTTCAAATGTGCCTAACCTTGCTTTTTTTTCTTTGCTGCTCTGTTAATTAACTCTATCCGTACCATCATTAGGAGTAAAATATAACGTTCAACATTTTAAAAATAATTATGATGTTTTTACTGTTTGTTCTTCTGTGTATTTCCCCAAGTGGGCTATCAACATTAGATTTTGTTGAAATCGTAAATGTCACTGGTCATCCTTGCAGAGCATTCGGGTATTGTCAAGGTAATCTCAGCGAAATAAATTGGTCTTGATTGCCTCTCAAGAATTTCCTTTATGTATAAGCAAAAGAACACTGGAAAACAAATAAATGCTGCTAAGAACGGCATATAGTTCACCAAGCCTGAAGGATACCGTCCTCTCGGCAAGGTCAAGCCGATGAAAAACTAGATTAGAGCAAATATTCGAGCCAAAGTTAGCTGTAAAGTTCCACCAAGTAGACAGTAGATGTTAGTGGTGGATATACCTACAGCACACGTTACCTTCTTTAGTGTATTTTTAGCAAAGACTTGTGTTGAATCTTAACTTTAGGAAAATTAAAAATATTTTTAAATTTTGTAAACACATGTGCAATGACTGTAGGGGAGCGTAGCTATGAATGTGAATGTGTGTGCGTGCGTGTGTGTGTGTGGTGTCTTTATGTGTGATACAGTATAGTGAGAGAGAGAGAGAGAGAGAGAGAGAGAGAGAGATCGTGTTTGTTTCGCTCTGTAATAACAGAAACTCAGTTGAAGTTATGGAAACGTTCACTCTTATCGACAAGTTTAAAAGACACAAGTAACGCCTGTATAAAGTGAATAAGCATAAAGAATTATTGTGCGATTACCCAAGTCTAAAATAGTATCCCAATAGAAAATAAACGCCGGAATATGGGGTCAACATTAACACAGATCACATAGTCGACTGAACTACTTTCCAGAGCATACAGATGAGCTCATGAGAGAATACTTAAATTCCATATGACCACAAAATAAGACACTGAAGAATGGTAGAATGAAACTGAAAAATTCCATGGCATAGCCGGGATTTGAACCACGGATCTTTCGGTTCAAACCCCATCTATGGCATTGAATTTATCAGTTTCATTCTACCCTTTCAAGCCTTGTCTTACACACGCTATTGTGTGAAAAAAACAATTAATTGAAACGGATATACACGTCACTATTAGTAAAAGACTCTACCGCTTCATCTGAGATTTAAACCAGAATTTATGTACCAGATGCTGACCACAGAATACAGAGAAGTCAACTTACTTATCTATTATATATCTATTAATGTATATTTATATTAATATATATTTATATTAATGTACATTATTAATTACATAATTACATCCATTACCTAACTAATGCCGCGGTTCAACAATGCTTTCCAAATCAAGGCTTATCGCCCGGCCGCTGTGTCCCCACCACAGGCGTCATGAGTGGGGTGCAGTCTTGGAGGGTGGCACGTGGTTAGTGCTCCGGTCCCTCCTGGGCGGTATATGTGCCCTTCGTGACCAGGAGCCGCTGCTTCTCAACCAAGTAGTTCCTTAATTGGCACCGCAGGAATCTAACGAGGCTGAGTGCACCCCGGACCAGGTCTCCCAACGGGAGAAAATTCCCTCGCTGACACCGGGAATCAAGCCCGGTTCTCCCGCTTGATAAGTAGCAGCACTACCATCGAGCTAAGGAGACGACCATTTAATTAGCTGATACAATTTGATTTTCATGAACTTTAGACAGTTCTAACAAACTATTAATTAATTGCCGTTCACAATGTTTTATAGCAGAGGGGTAACTAACAAGCTTTGCAGTATAAAGACGAAAGAGTTGGGAACATTTTGGTAGAATACTTTGATAAATGGTTGTTTTAATGAAAAGTTCACTCGAGTACCTTCCTAGGTTCGAGATGAGAGTGGATTTCCTGCAGATGTTGGCCACACGCCCAGGGAGTGTGTTGGCACGACATGCCCAGTGAATCGTGACTGATGGGCTGACCGTTGCTCAACAATGCCATGACATAACGTCATCTGACAGAGTCCGTTAAAAGCCAATTTTCTCAATTTTTACTGCATGTAGCATTTTTCTCGTCACTTCAATATTATTGCAAAATATTGTGATACACATACTCAAATAGTGCAATCGAAATTCGCTCTTACAACGAAGGTATTCAGTTGGAATCGTAGTGAATTACTCTGACACTGGGTTAGGGACCATTTCACATTTTATTTTTCCACCTGTATAATATTTTTATAACCTCATCTGTGAAATGTGTGTATAAAATGATCGCACTTTCGTTGCCATTTGATCCAATTGAGTCTGTATTAACTAAGAGAAGTTCAGACAAGGGTTGCTGCATTCTTGCTAAGCTGAGGAACTGCCGGCGTTAACATGCGCAGTCAGCAATTTTCTGCCCTAAAATTGTACCGAGCTTGAGAAAACTCATTCGCAGATCGTAATTTATATTTAAAGGATAACCAGTTTATTCCGTAGAAGCCTGATGTTACATTTTTACTTATGTCCATCCTAACTTCAAAAACCTGTGCCTGTACCTGTTCTTGTAAACACAGAAGCTTGGACATTTGACATCATATGCACCATGAAACATAGTTTACCGTTTGGTTGTAAACTGTATTGTACCAAGTTTTAGTTATGTGTTTACATTTTATGACACTTTTATGGTTATAAAATGTGTTTTTTGTTCACTTCCATAAATATTTATTTTCTCCTATCTTTCATGGGACTTGCAACTGTTTTATGCTGAGTCTAAGCATGATGGCATTTAGTGAAACTGCTTTAGTAATATAGCTGCTGCGAATGGATCGCTTTTTAAAAGCATATGCATGCACAAGGTAAGGTAACATGACTAACAATAACAATTTTAGCTAATAGCTAAAATGATTCAATTCTTGATTAGATTTTTCCCAGTTTACCTTCATCTGGACAGGCAGTTTTTTATGTACGTCAACAAAAGCATCTCTGATATGTGAATGTTTATATTCTCAGATGAGATTCACATTGATTCTGCTGGTGCTGATGTGCGCCATGTGCTCAGCACAAGACTTCTTCTTTGGCGGTTTTGTGCAACAGTCTCTGAACAGCGTCCTGAGCCAGACAGGGTCTCAGCAAGGAACGACACGACCAGAGCAAGGAAGAGGTAGCCTCAGTACCGGAACTCGCCCTAATGTCAACTGCTGCTGAGTTCATTTCAGGAATAAATCATCCTCATTTACCAAAATACCTAATTCAACATAATCGCTTCAACAAGAGCTTCCAGTTCTCCGCATTCTGTCCGCTTCACCTTGAGAATCTTCATCAGATGAACATCTCCAATATGTTCAGTTCATCGCAAGAGCCTCTTCATCTGTCAACCGCCAATAATTGTTTGGTTCAAGACAGAGAGAGAGAGAGAAATAGTAGAGCAGATCATAATTAGAAAGCAAAAGGTCCAGTAACGCTAAATTGTTTAAGTAAGCAATACTTTAAGGATACAAGGCAAAGGTATCAGGAAAGTCCTCCTACACCAAACAACACTTTGCATGGGAAAAGAACACCTTATTTGATTTATTTCTTAATTCCGCAAAAGTGACTCATAACAATTTTTAACAAAGTATCATATGAATGAGATATTAGCATAACAGATAAATTAACTTGTAAATTACGTTACTGTTAATTATTGAACTTTGTGTCACTGAGAAGCTTAAAAGAGATAGGTAAAATTACCAGGAAAGAAAACTTTCTGAATGTATGATAAAATATATTAGTGTGATCACACAGAAATTGAAAATAAAAATTTGTATGAATAATTTGTATAACAGCTGTCATAATTGGTGTAGAAAGGAATTCAATTGTTACATGTATGATTTTCTCGGCTTTTAGCGTATAATGCCACCTTCAGAACGTTTAGTATTATAACAGCCTATGTAATTGTCTATACAAAGCAAGTTTTTATATAGTCATCCAGTTTCTTTTCTATTGCCTGTATCTTAGTGTATGATGCAAATATTAGCTTTGCCTTAATAAAATAAAAACTTTTTGTTTTAATACAATTATTTAACAGTGATATGTTAAACTTAAAAGTAACCAAAAGATTGTACGTTTCAGTTAAGGGCTATAACTCTTAAATCATGTATTTATTTTCATGCAAGTATAAGGCACGTTTCATAGTGGGCGGTCTGTGGACGCAAACATAAACTTTTAGACAACTTTTGTATCAAGTATAACGTATAAGCTTGCATTACTGCATCACATATATTCAGGCTGTGGCTTCATTGTATATAGTTTATTTATACAGAAATAAATAATTTATTAGTTTTTGACATGACTTGCCTACAACATCCTAAATCCTTATGTGTGGGTTGTTCATTGAAATGGTTGCTCAGCAAACGTTCCGATTGTGAATGTAGGTGGACTTAAATGTCATATGAGCAGGTTTTTCTATTATTTGTTTTTCTTTTGGTGTTTTACTGTGTACGGTTCATTAATACTCCTTTTTTTAAATTACCTGCTAATAATATCCAGGTGAGAAGAACTATGTAGATGAAGACACGCCTAAAGGAAACAAAAGAATTTATGGTGGGATGAACAGTGGTAAAGGAAAGCTGGTTTCTATAAGAGATTGTAATTTTGCACAATATCGAGTTGTTTCGTAACACAAGCACCTGCAAACCAACAGAGATAGTTTTGATTTTATGCCTTCCTTATCCACACCCAATATTCACATTTTTTCATCGCCTTTTTCTAAATGTTCTAGAGAAGTTTTAAAAATAATAAAGTAAGTTTGTATTTCATCAGAAATCAGAAAATAGGATTTTTCTTTCATGTTTTGATACGTATTTGTTTATAAAACTGAAAAGAAAGCGGGAAATGAACCTAAGTAACTATTACTCATCTCGTATTTTTCAACACACGCAGGCGAACAGTGAATTATTTCAGAGTACTACAGATTTTTACTTTACAAAAACACAAAAATACAGATGACGGTACATTGCCACCTTAACCCTAAATCGTCCTGCGTAAACTATTTTTCAAAATTTTATAAATTGGATTTCCAGAAACAAAAAGCAGAGCAACATTCAGTTGTACATTATCGTGTAATAAATTTTGTCTACTACATCTACAACAGGGATTCCATTTATTACACTTTTATATAACTTTTGTATCATTTAAATAACATGCTCAACCATGCAGCGCTTCTACGCCACTGTAATGGACCTCACTATATCCACCTCTTCATAATGACACTGCTATGCACCAATCAAAGGCGTACAAGTTCATGACACCAGTGCTATCGACCAATCAATGGTGCACGACACTGCTAGCAGGCAATCAAAAGATCCACATGCAGCGATCAATACTTCGGCGTCTGCACACATTCCCACAGCTGAAAGCCTATTAGGAATGAAGCTCCTTTTTTCCTTTAATAATTAGTGATGATATTCTAGATAAGACTGTAATAAATTCAATTTTTCTTCTCGTTTTTGAAACTTTACTTTTTTAAAGGTTATGATTGTGTCAAAACCAAGGTAACAGAAGTCGAAGGCGATACTATCGATTCTCGTATGTACAACCGAATCGAGAAACAAGCAGTGAAAATGTCGGACACCAGTGACACATGCGGCGTAGAACATTAAAACATTTTATAAATGTTTTAAACTTAGACACATGGTTGACCATAAATAGTCGTATGAAATTTAAGTATAATGCTCGTATGAATATTATGAAATTCGCACCGTCGTTTTGTAAAGTATACTCGCATCTTAATTGCTACCATTAAGCATTATCTTATTGCCTATTTCCTTGTAGGTGCAAGGGGAATATTAGAATACAGTAGGCTTTGAGCGATAGTCAAATCTTTTAAAACTTTGAGATTCCGTTCTCTTTGCACACTTATATAAAAAATGAACAACAATGTTCCATTTCACGAAAGTTTTAAATTTTCCGAAACTCACCACATAACAAGGAATGTCTCCGAAATAATTCACCTTACAAGAAAATTTATTGGGACATAAATTGTGTATTTTAGCAAGATCTACATTTTTTGTACAGTAAGGTTTGGTCTATCTCTATCGGTTTACCAGCTATGCAAAACTCGTCCAGAGTAAATACAGCTACAGAGGTAATAGCCAGAAAATTCAAGATATACATTTCATTTGTCATAAAAATGTCTCAAACATATGACATTTTAATCAAAACCTTTAGAGTCATTTTCAGGAAAATCAAAATTTTCGAAAAATGTCCCATATAAAGGGTAGTTTAGGGTGGGGCTATTTTCTTCAAAATCTTCGTGTCGATCCTTGAAAGACATTAAACTTAAACACCAACTTTGGTTTTTAGTTATCCTGTCCACAGACTGACAGACACACACTGACACACACACACACACACACACACACACACACACACACACACACACACACACACACACACACACACCTTTTTCTAAAAATGCTCTTTTTTGGATTCAGGGGATCTCAAAACATATATTTCCGGTGAACCTCGACATCGAATTTTTGGGTGGAATACAATACTTCTTTCTGCTTACCAGTAGAGAAAGTAAAAATGAACAACGATGTTCCATATTACGAAAGTCTTAAATTTTCCGAATCTGATTCAAATAACAAGGAATATCTTCGAAATGGTTCACCCTACAACAAATTTATTTAGACATAAATTGTGTTTTAGCAAGATCTACATTTTTGCATAGTAAGACTTGGTCTGTCTCTTACGGTTTCCATTTACGCAAAAGTCATCCAGAGTAAACAGGACTACATAGGCTATTCATTTGTCATAGAAATATCTTAAACATATAGCAATGAATCAAAATAGCACGCACACACGCACATACACGCGCGCATAAACACACACGCACAGACCTTTTTTTTTTTTTTTTTTAAATTCAAGGGGTCTCAAAGCATATATTTCCGACGATGAAATCTCGACGTTGAATTTTTTGGTGGAATACAATACTTCCTCTGCTTACCAGTAGAGAAAGTAAAAAAGCACTTTTAGAAAAAGGTTCACGCGCCCCCGCGTGCGTGTGTGTGTATGTGTAATAATAATATAATTGTAGTAATAATATAATAATTAATAATAATAATTAATAATAATGATGATGATAATGATAATGATGATAATGATAATAATGATGATAATGATGATAATGATGATAATGATAATAATGATAATGATAATAATGATAATGATAATAATGATAATGATAATGATGATAATGATGATAATGATAATAATGATAATAATGATGATAATAATAATAGTGATAATAGTGATAATAGTGATAATAGTGATAATAATGATAATGATAATAATAGAAGAAGAAGAATACTCCCACCCTAATTAAAAGGACTTTCGGCACTATTTTCTTTGGAGCAGGTAGGCCTGTTATTATGTAGGTATTTGCATTGCATGTATCTACCTCACTGATAAGCAAGCCGTCTAGTACCAACACACGATTCCTCGCTTCTTCGCTCTGTAGCTCACGAATGGAGCGGAGCTTAACCGGGTCGCCTTGATACACTGTGGAAGGAACCTTTGCACTTGGATTACAACCAGTACGATTTTAAGCTTTGAGAGGCTTTGCCCTAGAATAAAAGATCTGCTCGTATTTTCTTTAAACCATTCTGAAACTTTATGTTAAATACATATGTTCTCATGTTTAGCAATATTAAGATTACAAACTCTACGGTGTGGATTTGTTTTCGTCTACCAACACACTCGTATTATGGAAGCTTTAGCGGTTGTGTTCAAGCTTTCCTGAATGTATTCACTCTCGCCTTTATATAGTCTATGGATGGACATTACCTTCCTGATTCAAATTCCTTAATACAATTATAATAGCTTAAGAATATTCACTCCCAACTGTTTATTTAATGACAGCTAAACGATTATATTAGAGCAGCTAAAATAAGAAATAACTTGGATACCTCTACTTTATTTGAGAAAAACTTGGCTTGTAATTTTAGATACCTTGTGTATCATATTCAGGAAACCTTGTTGTGCTATTAATGCACTACATAAAATAAGAACTTCTGAGTGGACATGTTGTATGTTCTTGTCCTGTACACATCATCTAGCTAGAAGTGAACCCATGACTCGGGGTCGGGAAGAAAGTAGCCGTGCATATATTTATCGCTTGCTTCAGTGTATCTTTCGCAACTAGGATCACGTTGTTTTGTTTCAAATCGAAGTGTAACGAACCGATTTTGCCCCTCACCAGAAACACACCCAAAAGGTACAAGGCTAGAGGGAGAGACGCCTAGTGGGTTGGAACGGAACCAGATGTTACCGCGTGACCCCTCGTCGTTGTTTCCTTTCTGAGTGTGCAAATGCCAAAATTCTGCGTCATTATCTTGTCTGAGTTGTTACACTGTATGTTTATGAGTGTATGTTAAGGTTGCAGAAGTATTCATATTGCAATAATACTGCACAAAAGCCACTTTGACACTCTCTTACAACCATTTGCATTTATAGGCTCATCTTTTTGAAACTCGCATCATTCCTTTGGCCTGAGTCCCTTGTTTTGGGTTTTTCTTGTGCTCAGACCTTCAGAGTGTTTTGGAGTAATTTTGACAAGTTAAAGAAGATGCATGGGTCATGGCGGTCATGCAAAAAAATTCAAATTTGTCCTTAAATAGCATTGAAACCATATTTTATGCTTCTACTTTTAAAACTCGAGATATAAACTGAAAACCATTGTCTTTAGTTGCTTAAAAAAAGACTTTTCAAAACCCGTTTTATTCCATAGACAAAAATTAAATCATTTGAAATTCCATTCGAAGTAATAAAATTCATACAAATCAAACAAGTTATATCCACCTTTAATTTATGGAAACACTAGGAAACAAATTGCGATCTTTTCCATTTTAGAGAAAAATAAATATATTTGAAGTGTTTATCATTTAGTAATATACAGCTTCTGCAAAGTATTATGACAAAGGTTAATTTTTCTACCTACTTCATATGGGGTGAGGTTAACATTTGCAGAAATATTTTCATTACAAGTGGATAGCGATAGTCAAATGTTAAAAAACAGGTCGCTATAGACTGACCTTGGCATTTCATACTGTTGCCGTATCTCCAGAAATAGCTGAATGATGACAGCATTTCTAAAAATAACACGAAATATTGAAAAATTCGAATAACTAAAACTGGATATTTCGCAAATGCTGATAACACACGAACGTTAGTGCGCGTCTTAAAGAGATCCACGCAGTAAGGGTAGTCAGTTTTTCACTATTTCTTTTGGTTTACAATTCCATAAAATTGTTAAGTGTTCAAAATTCATTCTGAATGAAGGTAGCTTTAAGGATTATTCCCAGGCAATATCTTAAGCGTAATATGATATTTTAATCAAAATCATTAGAGCCGTTTGTGAAAGAATAAAAAATAATGAAACACTTCCAAGTTTGGGTAGTGGGGTGGATCATGTTATACTATGTAATATAATAACATATTATGTTATAACAACATAGAATTTACACTTTCTCACATAATACAGAAACCCTTAATATATGCAAGGAAATGGAACTGAAGCAGATGAACATGAAGACTCCGAAACCAATTTAAACTCCTTAGGGAAGACACATAGTATGCTGCTTTCGAGAAAAGTCATCTTAGTTGTTAATTACTTACATATAGCACATCGTTGACTGGTTTCTAATGTTCACTCGGCACCATTTTCTCTGTTTATACAAGTTGTATACGCTGCTAACGAATTTAATTGTAAAATACAAATTAAATAAATCACCACCTTCTTATGTGAGGTTTTTAAAATATTTTGACATTGGTATTGTCTATTATTGTACCTTTATAAGCAGATTAGATGCCTCTGCTGTGTCCCAGGTTTTCATAGCTTCAGAATGGTTACTATCTATACATTGCTTGGAATGAAATATCTGTGGCATTTGTGTTATTTTACATGCATTTTCTGTGAATTGATAACAGGTCCATAGCAATCTCAACGAAACGTTAAGGTCTTCTTCGTAAGTATATGCCTTTTTACGGTATGTTCGTATTCTAGCAGACAAACTTTTAAAATTCTGTAGTTCTTTTAGTATTCATGAATAGAAATTAGAAGGTGCTTCGTAGTGAATATCCAAGTTCCAGTGTTGAAATAATTCTCAAAATTGATTAAGTGGTTTTCCGAGATTACTCTACATACACACATACAAATTAAACAAATATAAACAAAACGTGCAGTGTTAAAGAAACACATCGCGAATTAAAAATGAAGCCGCGAGTTTTCAAAAAGCTCTAATTTTTACTAATTTTTTACTATAAATCTTTTTATTGACACTAGGCAATGTAAATATCTGTAGGCGAGAAAAAATTGTTGTTCTGCTCAAACAAAACACACACTGCTTTCTTCAATGGCGATGATGGACTCGCCGTATATGCCTGTCTGCATCGTATTCAAGAGGTGGTTAGTTCGAATCTCGCTTAGATTGAACTATCAGAATAAGGTTTTCTTCCCGGGGTTTTCCCTTATCCTGAGAAGGCAAATGTCGGTATCTTTAAACTCTATGGAACTCCAGCACATTTGAGCACCATTTTACCCATTTCATTCATCAATCGATATGACCTCGGCCAATACAGCCACCGGAAAACCAAAACCTTGCGGGGCTGGTAGGAAATGCCCAATCCCTACCTCAAGAGGCCTTAAGCGTTGGGCTAATCCCCCACTTGAAGTAAAGTCGGACTCAAAAAGGAAATGTGAACCCTGACGCCAAGATAGTGATAGAACAGGGAAGTTGAAGAAGAAGAGGTTCGATATGACCTACCAAGTTAAAGGACGTTTACCTTTTTTAAAAAATCTTATGTGTTGCACTGACTACTCTTGTACTAACCATCCTTATAAACTCTTATTCCTGTATCTCCTTCGTGTTAGTTGAAATAAACATTTGCAGAAATTATCTTATTGCTTATTGTTGAAGGTGCAAAGTGAAAATTGGGAATATAGTGGGCTGTGAGCGATAGTCGAATCTTTTAAAGTTTTGAGTTTCCGTTCTCTTTGCACGGCTAAGGTAAAAAAATGAATGACGATCTTCCATTTGAGGAAAGTTTAAGTATTGCAAAACTCAAATAATGAGTATCTCCGAAATAGTTCACTCTACAAAAATTTATTGGGATGTAAATTGTGTATTTTAGCAAGATCTACATTTTTTGTACAGTAAGATTTGGTCTATCTCTTATGGTTCACCAGTTATGCAAAAGTAATCCAAATTAAACAGGAATACATGGGCTAGAGCCAGAAAATTCAGTATATGCATTTCATTTTTAAACATATGGCATTTTAATCAAAATCGTCTGAGCCGTTTTCGAGAAAATCAAAATTGTCGAAATATTTTTCATGTAAAGGGTAGTTTAGAATGAAGGAATTTTCTTCAAAATCTTCGTGTCGCATCCTTAAAAGATATTCAACTTAAATACCAACTTTTATTTTTAACCGACTTTTCCTTTTTGAGTTATGCTGTCCACAGGGGCGCGCGCGCGCGTTTTTTTTTTTTTTTTTTTTTTTTATTTAGGGGGCCTCAAATCATATATTTCTGGTGAAGTCTGGACACCAAAATTTGGGTGGAACACAATAGCTACTTCCTCTACTTACTATAAGTAGTAAAGAAAGTAATAATGGGGATGACAAATGAAAACGTTCCATTGGTTCTGCATTAAGCTTTAGAATTCTAAATGAATGTTATGCAACATTTTGAAATGTTATACATGTATCCCTTTCATCGTTTTCTTCAAAATAAGCCTCTGTATTCATTACAATAGCAGTTAAATAGTTTTTATCTTGTTAGCTCGCGAAGAACTTTGCATTTCTTATTAGTAGTATTACTTTTAGTGACGGACACGGATTGAAGATATAAATGTGTACGAACACGCAAGCATCATGAAGTTCACCATATTCCGCAAAGCACGATTTTGTTTACACAATACAATCCCAAACGAACAAAAGCGTAACCGTAACTTTTTGCACTACTTTACAGAAGCAGCTAGTTACGAAATCCGGTAAAGTCGGCGTGAGCATTATTGTTGCATGTTTCACACGTTATATCTGCCATCTCAAGAGGAAAGTCTTGCATTATGGTCATGCGACAGCTTTTACACCTGTGTGCCGGCGAGTTGGCGATGCCGTATTTAGAGTCTAGAGTCTGGACTGGCTTTTGATAGCTTCAGTAATGTCCTTTCGGTCAGAGTTGAAAATGGATCTCGTTAAATCTATTATTTATTATTATACCTCGTTTGTTGTGATCCTTAATAATGTAACCAGTTGTTTATACAGCCGCCGGTCAACCTGCATCAGACATAATCGTCTTTTGCAAAGGAAAAAAGTTCAACGCTGGCAGTTCTGCCAGCTTTAAAGGATCTGGAACATATGTGGTAGTTCAGAGCGTATAATACTTCCAGTGTTACCGATGTTCTATTGTAAGTTATCAATTACCTACGTTAAAGATATGTGCAATAGTACATAGCATCAGGAATCAACACGGGACAGTGTGCTCTCAAGTTATGTTTATTGTGTATAAGTTAAGTCATACGTTTTTTTTTTTTTTTTTTTTTTTTTTTGCATATTTGTTACAGGTGTATCTTATTACAGGTAAATTAACTACATCATTATCATTATCATCAAGGTATGAATCATTTTGGTTTCTTCCCCCTGCATATAAGTTCCAGCTCTACTTCAGCCACCCGCATCCTGTATGCCTCATGGTTAGTGCTTGAGCATCACTTTAAGTGTACTGAGTCTTCCATACTCTCTACATGCTCTCTCAAGGTCCTTCTATATTTTTCAATCTGTCTAGTAAATTAAATATTCCCAGGGTTTTCTTACGTATTCATTTCGTTTTCTATCCCAGTTTTTACTATTATATTTTATTCTACCTATTACTATATGATTAATTATATTATATTGTATTATATTATTTATTACATTTATTTATTATATAGTTTTTTCTTCGTTTCAGGCCATCTACGCAACCCACTGGATTTATATTTTCACTTCTTTTCTTTTTCCTTTCTATCTTCAATATTCCTTTATCCTGTCACTGTGATTTTTCTTCTTTCTTCTGTCCAAGTTGTATGTGTTTTCTTCTTTTTTTCAACTGGAAACCTTCGAAATTTATTAACTTTCTTAACTATAATATTTATATTATTATAATATTCCATTGTATTTTTATTATATTTTCTATTTACAATCAACGTTGAATAAAGCAAACACTAATGACAATGTGGTGATAACTGGAGACCTGAATGGCAGGCTTGGAAATACCCCAGTTCCTGGTGTATTTGGAAACTTTAAAGGACCAGTAAATTAACTACACTATCCCAAATTAGATTGGAGTCCAATCTGTTCATTGAACGAGAAGACATACTCTTGTCCTTCTCAAATGATTAAAAATTCACATCACCATGTTTTGTTTAGTGGCTTGTATTTACTAACTATATACTACTATATTACTTCGTTTGTTCCCAGTTCTGCAGAATAAACTTCTGGTTTGCCCCCTTTGTCACAACACACCTTTTTAGCGTCTCGAATATCTTCTCTGCCAAACTTTGTTAAACTTCTATGCATGTTAAAACTCAAGAAGTATACATGTCAGCATTTTCAGCTACAAGGTATCTTTGCAACTTATTGTTTTGCTAATGACGGGCTATCCTTACATTTTTAATCTTTTTTTTAAACTAATAAATATGGATGCTAGTGTTTATTAAACCCTACAAAACTTCTACTTCAATATAGCTATTACAGGTGAATGACCCATTAAAGCGATTAAATGTCTTTCTGTAAACCTAGATTCTTACAAAAGTTGTAGTAAAAAGGATAAGTTGTGTCCTTATTAAGGTGAATAAACCATTCGAAAGAGGCCTTAGGAATCTACAGAATTAGTTACAAAGGACCAGAAGACTATGAAGAAGGGCCTGTATATACACTAAATGCTTTTTAAGATGCATAAGCCCGGAAAGAGTTACTTTAGCGTTATAATTTATAAACTCTCTTTTCTAGGGCTTTCATTTTCGTCACATTCTTACTTTCTATACTGGTAAGCAGAGTAAGTATTGTATTCCACCCAAAAACTCGCAATTTCTACATCTCATTGAACCTGTTGTGCTTTATCAGGTAAATTACTGTGATAAATTAATGTAGTAATGTTTTCAAAAAAGCAAGCTTGATGTTTTGCCCTTCTCCATACAAATTATTGCATGACTGTATTTAAAGCCCAGGCGCGCACTTTAGGCGCAGAATGTGCATCCAAGTCTTCAAATACCTGCATGCGTTCGTAGATCGCCTGGACCACCCCGCGGAGGCACCAGACAGGGCGGGACCTCCGGGTCTTCCGCCAGAGTTACACGTAAATGATCGGCAAATCATGGGTACGAAACACTAACTTGCATTAGGCTAACTAGCATCACAACAGAGTTGAAATTGATGACCTTCAACGCGAACACATTTCCTGTATTTCCGAAAACAATCCTGGCTTACCCGAAAAGTTTTTGTGGTCTATCTGTACATATTTCTCTCGTGATGTTGTCCTTTAATTCTGTCACGTGTGCGGCTTTGATGCGTACGCTTTATTCTTAAACGTTCCCCATAAATAAAAATCACATGGAGATAGGTCAAAGGAACGAGGTAGACACAATTCTCGACTAAGAATTTTATCACCATACACACTTCGCAATTCATGCAAGGAATTCGCAGCAGTGTACACTCTAGTTTAATCCTGTCGAAACGATCCACACAACCTTTTATTTCTTGTTCATTGCGGGGAAAAATATTTAAAATAGAATTTACATAAACGTGTGAATCAAATATTGTGTCGTAAAATATGGGAAAGATAAATCTACGCGCACTCGCTGTGCGCTGTGTTTGGAGTAAAATTGTGTTATCTTTGGTGATTATTTCTTCATTAATGATGATTGAGTACAATTTAGAGTAACGTATTTTTCCGTATGATACGTATTTGAAGTACCATTCCGCAAGGTGTCGTAGAGACAACGTCACGAGAGAAAAACAGGTAATCAGTGAACATGAACTGTTATGAGTAAAACAAAATTGTTTTCGGAGATATAGGGAACATGTTCGCGTTGAAGGTCATCAATTTCAACATCTGTTGTGATGCAGTTAAGTCTAATATAAGTTAGTACAGTAGTTAGTGTTGCGTACCCATGACTTAACGGTCGTTTACGTGTAACTCGGCGGAGAAAGCGCCGGTCCTTGGCCGGTCCGGTACCGACGCGGGGCGGTGCGGCCAATCTGCGAATGCATTCTATAAATAGACATCAAAACATTGTGTTTTTCGAAGTGTTGTTTATCATTAAAATACTTTTTGAGATAAAATTAAGTGTTGTAATGTAATTTTATAGAAGATTATTCTTGTAATGTCAAAAGGCACATGAAGCAATTAAAGTAAGAAAATCAAAGTAATGAGATTAACACATTTTGTCTCTGAGTACTCTTTTATTGATATTGAACTACTCTTGGGTAACACTTGTGTTATGTCTTCTAAAGTTCTTTCCACATTACTAACGATTACTTCTGTTTATGGAAACATTTCGAAATTTATCCTTCTCCATCTTTATTTATGATTACTTGATTTCTTTAAATTCAGTTGTTTGAGTAGATAAGAATCACGCACGTATAAGTGTTACAAAGCTTATATATGCCTTGACGTATATAGAATAGTTAATGACAGGAGATTTTCTATTTAAATTCGGTATTGATGATGGTGAAATGCTAAATATCTTTAATATTCGCATCACGGTCCACCCACAGCATTGCGGCGCTGTAGTCTGTGTTTGAAGAGTAGATGCTCACTTGTCTGCAGTTTCGATAGCCTGATGAATTGATTCGCGTTGCAGGTCTTGGCAAATTCTGCATAAACTTAACTCCAAATTGCGGACGCAGGTGCGGACTCATTTTAATTCTACACTAGCCATGCAAATATTTCAAGACTCGTACTTTTTTGCACAGAGGGATTCCTGCACGTATGTGAGACAGGTGGTACCTTAGATCGATTGTTCACCGGAAGTTGGACGTCTTCGTGAATATTAATTAGCCTCGTCTTGCTTTCTGAGCCTGCTTAAGATTGCCGAGATTTGTTTCTACGCTCATGTCCTTGCACATTCGAAAACAAAGGAGAAACAGTACTTCGAAAAAATACAAGTAGCACGGCTTTCTCTATCAGTTATCAATTATCATTTAATTTCATACCTGTTTATTAACACTTAATGGAGAAGCTTGTTTTTGTGTGTACTTCTGTTGATCTGGTTAAATTTTGGCCAGAAATTGTTTTAATACAAGCCAGTAATAGGCATATAGGCACATAGAGCCGGTTGTGGTGATGTTCTATTGTTAAACTTCAAGCGGAGTGCTTTTATAGCAACGATCTAGGTACATAGACTGAAGAGAAGCAAAACATTTAACAGTACTTTACTTTAAATATTGGAAATCCTAACCAACAACATAAAATATCACGGAAGTACCTAATGCTGAAAAAGACGTTATTTAACACAAATTACACATTTTAACTTTTTTTCTGTGGCAAGCCTTTTAACATATTTCACAGTTTTCAAATTACATGAAATTCAACAACTGGCTATTTTTTTGGAAACTCAAGATAAACATTTTATTTATAATGTCAATAACATAAACACACCTATGCTGATTGTTATTTTATGCCAACCAAGTCACCAACTTGATTTTAAACGCACCAGCCGTGTGTAGGCAATTTTTGAGAGGTATAATCAGGACTAAAAATTAAATGCCATAGCCGGGATTTGAAACCACGGATCTTCCGCTTCACGCGCAGCCACTCAAACCATTGAGCTACCATGGCAACTTGCAAGTATGACATTAAATTCCTCAACCGTTTCTCCGGTGTGAGATTCCCTAGAGGTCTACCGGGAAAATACGAATCGGGGCGCTGACCACGTCCCGCCGTCCAGTACTGCACCCCACTACGCCTGTAGTGGTTAGAGGTGGGGGACGTAGCGGTCGGGCGATAAGCCTTAATTAGTCAGGGCTGTTGCGCTAAGGGTTAGTTAGTTAAACGTATTGATATCAATTGCTCATAATTTGGTTTTAAAGCAAAATCGGGTGAAAAGTTGGCTTATAATGTATTTAAAAAATATAGAAATATCGATTTTCAGCAGCTCGTTATCAGCGTTCTCAAGATCTTGAAGCACTATGTTTTACTCTGCTTCACGTTGAGGTGAACTTTGAAGCAAGATTACATATTGCTGTCGGTCAAAGCAACAATGCTTCCGCTGCCTAATAATGTCAAGAAGTTCCTTTGAATCAGAAGTTCCTTCGTCGCCGATAGCAGCTATGAGATTTCTTTCTCCCTGGGTATGCGCGAGTGGTTTTGAAAGGATCACACAAATTCCGATTATAGCGCCTTTTAATCAAGCATCAATGTTTCATTTCCTCCTCACCTGAGACGTTGCCGACCAACATACGTATATTATATAATTCACCAACCAATTAACACTATTTATACAATAAAATTATACACAAATAAGCTTTATGATGATCACTTTGTGTCTGTTGGTTTTAACGTTGTACGACGCTCCAACAAATTCTGTTCCCTTCGACAGACTAGTCACAATTGTTTACTGTCTGAATGTCGTCACCCTATGAAAAACTGTTGAAGATTTCTTCGCCGTGCAAACCCGTTCGTTTTCTTTATATTCACTATATTTAAAATGATTACTCATTATTATTATTATTATTATTATTATTATTATTATTATTATTATTATTATTATTATTATTATTATTATTATTATTATTATTATTATTATTATTATTATTATTATTATTATTACTATTACTATTATTATTATTAAATGCTTTATTTTTTAACTATCTATAATTTCGGTATCAATTTAATGCCACAAACATTTCTCAAATCTCAATCACTAGACAATGTGATAATGAGCAACATTTAGCTGCTTCCTGCGTTACGTAGCCTAATCTAGAGACAATTGCTTAACTGTTCTTGTGGCTGAATTCGTAAGCTGTTGTTTAGAAGGCCATGGGTTCGTTTCCTTTCATGGAGTTACTGTTTTTTTCTTTTTTATTCCATACGATGAAGAGCATTAACACTATCATTTTCTTGATTCGGATCTTACATAAAGTACGCTAAGCGTTTCTTCGCTGCTGTCAACTTTTCCATTAAAATTCAAGTTACCATTTCGACCAGTTCCTATAAAAACACGCGAATTCTAATTGCCTTTATGTTTTTATACCTTCTTCACCCTTCACCCATTTTGAAGTACAGAATATGAATCTATTAAGCAGGATTCGTTTTCTTAGCAAGAATTGTAATTAATTTAACTGATATATTGTAATAAAAATGCATAAGTTGAAACAAAATTTAAAATCTAGACCAAGACATTGTTGATATGCTCTACTGTAAAAGAAGAAGAGAAAACAAAAGTAGATTTAGCACCTTTAGGTCGAGGTGCTAAATCCCCCTCCGCAAGCTGTCATTGAGTAAATGTATTAGATTCACATACTTCACCTATCTATTCCTCAACAAATTTTCTTAGAAAAATGTGTTCTTCTCTGTACCTACTTCATGTTGATCGAGATATACATTTTATGAAAATTGTTTTATAAAGTGCGAAAATTTTCTTCACACACAAAATCACTGTTTTCATGGATTCGTTTTGTATACTTAAAACAATCCTAACCACTTTGATAAAAATGTAATGTGATAAAATATTAATAAAATGTGCAGATAAGATTTTCTGCAATATCCTGTAACGTCGTCTTCATTGTGAATGAGCTTTGTGTAATCTTGTGTAAATGGTAAACGCAATAGGTAAACAGAACGTAGTGTACGAAAAAAGTCTTCGTAAAATACACAAAAACACCAGTTCTTTTTAGCAGGTATTTATTTATTGCAGGTATGTGTCACTTTTCTGCAAACTTAATTAACCCACAGCAGAGAGAAAAGTAAGCTTTTGCATGATCAGTATGCAGAAGAAAAAAATCAGATATAGTAGGTAGAGAAAGTCATGTGAATGCAGTACATCAGAATTTTAAATATTTGCTAACGTCATTTATGCTTCAGAAAACGTGTATTGAAATAATTTTGGAAAGCATTTATTGTGATTAACAGGGACCAGATAGAAAAATAAGCTTTTGGTGTGTGTGTGTGTGTGTGTGTGTGTGTGTGTGTGTGTGTGTGTTTTTGTTTTGTTTTTGCGAATAATTTGAAGTACGGATACGAAAATAAACCACAATGAAAAGAGAATGTACTGTGATTGCAACGCCTCACAGCTTCCAAATTGCATTTACTTATTCTTGTGTTGTCGGTTTGGGTGGTTCAGTTGGTTAGGCGCTAGCCCGCTGATCCGAAGGTCGCGGGTTCGAACGCGGCCCCGATCGATGGTTTTTAAGCGTGCTCAAAAGCGACAGCCCCATGTTAGTAGATTTACTGGCATGTAAAAGAACTCCTGCGGGACGAAATTCCTGCGCACTACCGGTGCTGATATGACCCTGATATTTAATGTTTATTTTTATTTTTCATCATTGAAAGCTTTAGAAACTGAAGGAATTTTTTAAGAAAACCAATATGAAAATTAATAATTTCATCTTTCAATCAGTTAGTTTTGCAGCATTTCTACTCAGGTCATTGGTACTTTATCTTAACTTCAAATCTCAGCACGGTTTATTGAGTTTTCGCTTACCTCATTCCATCCAATATTACTACCTGTGGAGATATAATTCTTAATTAACAGCTTGAGGTACTTACCTATTAGAGCCATATGGTCTATTCTTTCTTCTTTTTTGTGGAAAAAAAAAAGGAGTGAAGTAACTGCTTTAATCTTGTTTATGCTACTTGTGCGATGAATGTGACGAAAATCGATCTGCTGTTTCGAAAGCAATTTCAGCTCGATTGTACCTACCTTGGTAAGATAATCCTTTCTCCTGCTAGAGCATCAAGCAAACATTTTTAGCAATGCTTTATTAATTGAAACCTCTGAACATTCCGAAGATATTTTGCGAAATTCCACATAATGAATTATATTGTCAAAGTGGCGTATCTGTGAGAGTGGAAATAAGGTCTTATGTTCTTAGAAAAGTTTACTTATTGCTTAGTACATATATAAATGTATAATCTTTCGATGCAGCCCAAAGGACTTAAGCCATCACTTTTAAAATGGATAATCATAAATTAACATTCAATTGGAAATCCATTAGAGAACTTTATAGATTATAATTTCAATGTCTAATCACACGCCTGTGCATGAGAGAATTATAAATGGACTAATGAGTCTTCGTTATGAACACGTGGCGTAGGAGTAGCGTATCTGTTTCACATTCAAAATATTTCGAGTTCAAATCTGGTTGGAGTGGAGTTACCTGTACAACACGTTTTCTTTCCTGGAGATTTGCCTTATCGAAACACGAATGTCGGTTAACTAACCTCTATGGAGTGAGTGAGTAGTGAGTGTGTGAGATAAGTGTGACAGTGACTGAGTGTGAGTGAGCAGAGGTTTTTTAAGGGCCCGTCGATAGCTAGGTCATTTGGGCCCGAAGTAAAAAGTAATAAAACAGGAAAGCTCACAATATGCGCAACCTCAAACTTAGAAAGTTAAACAGGAAAGAAAAACATATAAGTTAAAACTTTGCTATCCACAGCAAGAGGTCGTCGGCCATAACAGAACGCAGAGTAGAACCCAGACCAAGGTACTGGCTCTTGGACTCCAGACTAATTTTATGTCTGTGAATGATTCACCGTCCTATGTTACTTGGTTAAGGGATGCTAATTAAAAATAAAATGTGAATAAATCAACGCTATATACAATTTATATAGTAAAGTTGAAATTGATTCCAACCTATTGTTTGTCTAGTTGTTTAAATATACCATTTAGTTTTCGCATTTTATTTGATATGGATTCTTGTCACAGGTGCTTTGAAGTTTCCGAAATGTGTAACAAAGTAAATTCTATAGTACACGTTTGTAGCGCTTCATTGGTTCTAGTATTTTTACATAAATAAACCTTGCTAGAGTAGTTTATGGTTTAAACCTCTTTTCCACTTATTATGGGACCCTCGTTTTGTAAAGGCGTAAATGAAATGTGAAACCAACAACGAACAAGGCATATCTTAAGGAATAACATATATTGCTTAACAGGTTGCAATTACTCAGAATACCTTAGAGGCATATTAATTATGGTGCTAATAGTTTGAATCTATGCAAAGTATTTTGTGTTCGAATAACATTTTACATATGATTGTTCCCGATAGTTCGCTGTAGCTGTTATACGAATATGCAAGGTTGAAAGGAAGTGACAGAGGAACATTCTTCTGTCTACCCCTATTCCATTGTAAGTTTCATTTAGAGACTATTCAGACCTGGGCGACTCGCGCGATACCTTGAGTGACTTTCATTTTTTACCTGATAACCATACAGTCATCAGTCAAGGTCGTGAGATTCTGCGTCTCTGAACACCATATGCCCAACCCTGAAATAGTCTGTGCTAGTAGTATCGTAATTTTAGAATAATTTAATTTACAGTAGTTTATGTTGCCGAAAATTTGGGATAATATTACAAGGGAAATGCTGCAGTATCTGGAGCAGCTGTATTGCGTTCCCAATTCTGATACCCTATAAACCGATGTTTCGTTCTTGTCATGGACAACTAGATTTTTCTTCAATAGAGCCTTTTTCAGTATCGATGAGTGAAGCAAGCAAACGTCCGTAAAAGTGATGCATGAAGCAATCATATCTGATGAATGCTCTGTAATCTCTCCACATCTCTTCACATTTCTTCATTGTAAATGTCATGCTGTTGGAGAAAAGTTTGTGTGATTAATATGACACTGAGGCAAAATGTCTATTCGTCTTAATTTAATTTTCGAAGTGGAAACTTGAGAGACATTGTTTGGATGAAGTAATATAACGAGAATTCCAGAACTTATCCTGAAAGAGGTTCTAGAGCACGAGTGTATTTAACTTGATTAACTGATGAATAAGATGATAAAAGTCAAACCATGGTCATAAAAGATAATATCATTGTTCTTCTTATTCAAAATAGGCTTAAAATGTTTAACATTTGTTGACAATCGAAAAACTGAAAGTCAGAATTTCTGTAATTCCACTCACACAGAAAGAAAATAATAAAACTGGCAGGATAGATAGTTATTATTGGTCCGAATACAAACTCTCTCTCTCTCTCTCTCTCTCTCTCTCTCTCTCTCTCTCTCTCTCTCTCGCTCTCTCTCTCTCTGCCAGTTTTGCACATTTTATTTATGAATGAAATAATAGCCAAAGAAACAGAATGGAGTAGTAACGAGTAGCAAATAGTTTTTGTGTGTAAGAGTTTGGAAATACTCGAATATCATTTTCCTAAAGTTATTACAGAATATTTGTAATATAACCGAACGCATGTACGCTTCAGTTAGAACAATAGCTATACTCAATATCTCTTTCATACACATGCACCTTGTATACAGTTACGTCAGCGATTGTTTCATCCATGTAAAATGAGAAAGCATTATTATCCAGTTTTGGAAACGTTATTGAGTCACTTGGAACAAGGTGGCGATTACCTTGCAAAAAGGAGCGTCCGATTTAAAGGAGAGCAACACTTTATCGGATGAGAGGATCTGAAGTTGGCCAACCCTTGACCGGTGAGAGTAAAGTTTTGTAGAGCGAAGGGAAAAAATGAAGTTCACACAAGGAATGTATAAAAGGTGGAGAGAGCTGCTGGGAAGATACAGTTCGGTACAGTTCACCAACCAACACACACAACAATGGCTCTTCTGTTGCAGGTGAGTTACACTTAACAATTTGTATTATGCTAGATGTAGTCTGAGGTTCTTAGCACATGGAGGAATACTACTGGTGCAAAAATAAACAAGGGAGGGTACAGTGTTTAACATAACCTCAATGTTCTCTCTTTTGGAACATTGCATAGTTCGAATCAATAAATAATATATTTTATGGGTTTCTGATTGCAATGCAGGTTTACTTTATATATTTTCTACATGCTACTGTAGCCTATGTTCTTGTAACTGCACGCTAATATTACACAAATGGTCCTCTTGTATAAGCTATATCTTTTAAAGTAACTACTGAATCAATTTTGGCGAATATTTACTTACGGCGAATACCGGTCAGTCTATATCCCCTTCTCAAATATACAGGCTTTTAAATATTTATGTAGTGAGTGCTAAAAACAGTTGAAAACACACCCAATTTTTAGTTTCAACTATCACTTTTGAGAAAAATTCCGTTTTACAGGCTATCAAGATCTAAACTATACTGCTATTACGGAGTGTACACAAGTCACAAAAGTAACTAAATGGGTTGTGTTTTAGAAAATAATTAGTATGCTCAAATTAATAAAAATATTATTGAAGCACATATTTCAATACCAGAAATGTAAATATCCATTTGTGCACACCTTTGAAGGATGCATTTCATCTCCTCCAGAATTTATTTCTCCATTGGAAATAAATGGTAAAATATGCAAAACATTATTCCCACCTTTATTTCGAATCAATATTTACATTTTCCTATATACTTGGTAACTATATAATCCCATTCATAGTAAATAGAGAAGATATTACATTCCACCTAAAAAATGGAGATCAACATTTCATAGGAAATACATGTTTTCGGACCCCCCCTCCCCCCAATCCAAAGTAGTATTTTTAGGAAGGTCTACGGTTTGTGTATGTGTGTCTGTAAACAGCATAACCCTAAAACGAAAAGTAGGATAAACACTAATATTTGGTATTTAAGTTCAATAGCTTCCCAAGATGAAGATTTTGAAGAAAAGCCTCCAACCCTAAAATATCCTTTTCATAGAACAATTTTCGAAATTTTTTATTTTCTTAAACATGGTTCTAACGATTTTGAAGCACCATATATTTAAGATAATTACGTGACAAAATGTAGGTATAACTTGAGTTTCTGGGAATAGCCTGTGAAGTCCACTTTATTGGGAAAAGTAATTTTGTATAACGATAAACTTGTAGAGAGAGACACAGAAATGCATTAAATTAATTTGTAGTTATCTTTAAACACGATATATTTCAAATAAGTTTTTATGCCATCATCCATTTTCGAAATTTCCTTTAAAATTTGTTTCTGTTCTTCAATGCTTACTAATTTTGTTAAAGTACTGTCGCTACTCACTTGTTTCTCGCAATTTTATGGAAAGGAGTATGGAATTTTAAAGCCACAGCATACCGTTTCTTAACACCTTACTATCGATCAGTTGTTTCCTCTTATAGCTACATAGAAAAATAAGCTTGCGTAAGAATAATAATTGGTCGTTATATAAAACACATGATAATGGGTAGGAAAAGTCATTAGAATATAACATATAATTAATAATGTGATTGGTCGTTATATAAAAATGCATGATAATGGGTAGGAAAAGTCATTAGAGTGTAATAGATCATATTTATTTTTCTCAGCTGGTTAAGTCTGTTTTATGGTTTGTGTGTCTTTCCTGTGCTTACTCAGTTAATTTTTACTTTGGAAATAAATAGAAGCTATAGGAACTATGGTTTGATTTAAATTTAACGAAAATTCTATTGATAGCACTTTCAGCATGTCAGGTTATTTTCCTTGCTTTAACCCGATGGGCATCCAAGTTTCTCTTAGATTATTCACATTGCAGAATTTAATAATCCATTGTGTTTGTTTAAGCAAATGTCCCACCCTGTTGCGAATTTTATTCTATAAGTTAATAATGTTTGCAAGTTATTCGTAACACATTTTTTACTATGCAAATTCACCCTCGCTGAAGTAGACGACCCCAATGTTGCAAATATTTTAATTTTGAAATGTAAAACTATATATGCTTCTTTTAAAAGTACGAATCTCAAATATTAAATGAAATGCACTAATCTACATTATATTAGTGTATACTCAGATAACATTTCCTTGGTCAGTTCCAATGTGGCAAACTTCATCCGCTTTATTCGTTAGCTAAGACCAAGAGGATAAAAGCTTACAAAAGTTTACACGAGTATAATAATTTTAAATATGAAGAAAATATAACATTTAAACCTTTTTAATAACCCCTGAACTTTTTCATGTACTTGAATTTAGTGACTCAAAAGAGTTGATCAACTATAGATCATTTTAAATCGAGTAATATGGGTGAGATTCATTGACTGGATTCGACTTCACAAAGTTAAACACTCTTTCAAACCAACAAAAAGTGTCTCAAATCTGAATGCAGCCTTAAAAGATAGACACTTCTTGAGTAGAGAACTAATGTTATTTCTAAAGGATAATTTTTCAACTGTGTGTGGAAATAAATCTTGTAAAATCTCTGTAGCGAACTTCATTGGAATTTAATACTGGGTCTACGCATAGAGAAATTAAAAAGACTTTTTGTAAATAAAACTATTTTAAGTCGCTTATAGTTCTCTCCTTAGCTTAGGAACCGTTATTCGTGGAGCATTTCACTGGTCAATTTCTTCCTCATTGCTCCATGCAACATTAGAAATAGGCGGCCTAACAATTAGGATACAAAAGCACATTTTCTACATGTGTGTAGAAAACTATCATAGAAGTGATAGAGCTAGTGCTGTTAGCTTTCATCGCATTAAAATGACAAATTATACATTTTTCTCTAAAATTTCTATGTAGGCTATTTTAGGCTTCTGATTAATTTTAGGTTCCAAGGTTTCGTACGTAGGTTTAATGTTTAACAAATAATTTATGAAAACTTAAGCATATACTAAAGATTGACTTTTTTTAACGATCGGCAGTGTGAACATTCGCAATTTCGATACGGCTAATAATGACACTTTCTTAGCTATTGCATAAGGTATTTAGTTCCACAAAGTTCAGAAATGTCATTATTTTGATCAAATAAAACTAATGAATTACAATGTAATGCAGAAGATTCATCATCCTATAGTATGTATTTATATTATTTTGTCTACGCATGTATTTTGTAATGTGAAAAATAATTGCTGAAGTCTAAGGTTCCAAGTTTTCGCACGTTTTCTAGTGTGAAAATAAGTAATTTTGTCATAGTGTAGAACAAAAATACTGTACAATGTTTACGATAAGCTGTAGAACAAAACAGAACGAGAGGAATCAGGTTTCTACTAAACAAAGTAGTAGGTACTATAGGTTTTGTTTGCAATGTGTTCTAGGTTTTTGCCTTGTCTGCTGTCGTATATGCAGCTAGCGCAGGCTACAACGCCGGCGGTTACCATGGGGGTTACCATGGGGGTTATTTTGGCGCCCCTGCTCTAGCCGCGGCCCACGCCCCCGTCTACCCTGACGCCTATCCTCAATACAGCTTTGGCTACAGCGTCCAGGATGCTCTGACCGGCGACACCAAGCAGCAACATGAGAGTCGTGACGGCGATGTTGTCCACGGTAGCTACAGCCTCGTGGAACCCGATGGCACCACCCGCACAGTCAAATACACTGCAGATCCTATCAACGGTTTCAACGCCGTCGTAGATCGTCAGCCCTCCGCACACTACGGTCATCCTGCTGCCGCGTACGCCAAGGCACCTTTCCACCCTGGTTACCACGGATACCATGGTTAATTCACTTTCCAGCATCAGGGCGGCGCATTCCACAACTTCATTCTCACAACTTTACTTTCGGAAGTAGCAATGTTATCATTATCACTTACCCCGTTGCACAACACAGCTTGAAGAAGTGCCAAAAATGTACACAGAGATCGTGTACAGTTCCTGTACAGGATTGTGTACCTAATTCGTTACATGCATACACGGTTGTGAATCTGTAATATTTGCCAGCATCTACCTGTCTCAGTCACTTCAAGCCGTCTGATGTTGCGAGTGGAGATTAGAGAATGCAACGTCGCTCGCATTTGTCAGGCATCTTCCTTCATACATAAGTAGTACCATTTTCGCAAGCCAAGTCATCCTTTTAGTATTTATTGATCTTCCATAGAAATGCTTCCTGTAACTTACTTTACCAGCTATTTGCATGGTTTTCTTGGTGGTATGTGTGTTTGTCAAACTTTATCCGTCATTTGACAATACATTTTGTAAGTTTTGTAAAATAAAGCTTTTTGATACATAAAACAGACTTATTATTTATGTAATTATAATTAGAGGAATTATGAAACCTGAACTAGCATAACACCTTGAGATATTTGTGTATTAAGGCTATAATAAACCTGTTTATACTGAGGACGATATATATTGGTGAGTTAAGAAGCTTCAAATCGATGCTGTTTACATTTGTTACAAACGTAACATAAGCATGCAAACAATTTTTTCAAAGCAAGAATCTGACCTGTCATGTAGCGCAATCGGAGAGCACGTGCTCAATGAAGGGTCCTGCCTTCGATTCCCAGCAGACCTCGGGTAGTTTTCTTTAACCAACAAGATTTCTCGCTATACCCAGTTTGGTGCATGAGCATAAGAAATAGCATAACTATTGACACCAATAGCGCAAAGTTTAAAAAAGGCATAATTAGTTACACCTAAACGACTTTTTCTATTACATAATTTAATTTCATATCTGTTCTGCAAATTCTTGTAAAAACGTGTTTTCTACTTCTTGATAATGATAAATGGTTCCCAAATTAGTTTCACTACACAATTTCTACTAGCTGTAGAACGCTAGTACGCAGTGAAAATTTAAAAAGAAGCTCGTTATATAGGTACATGTTAAAGTCAATATTTTCATTATTCCTCGGTGATGATGTGATGAGCAACAAAATGAAAAAAAAAGAACATAAGACTTCGAAAGTATGTTCGATAAACAACAGAAAATATGATTGCTAAAGGTTGTTTCGTGGTGATACAACCTTGACAGAAAGAAATGGTATTTAGGGGTCATTTACAGAAAGTTCTACGTGCGTGTTTTATTCTCGTGAAATGTCATACATATGTTATTTTCATCAAGATTGTCACACTTATTTTTTGAAAAAATCAAAACAGAACAAAGTGATGTGTAAATGGTAGTGTGGAGATGATTTTGTTGAAGTCATTCGTGTTGCGTCCTTAGAAAATGCCCAACTTGAGATACCAAATTTTGTAATCTAAGTTTTCGTTTTCTAGTGCTGCCCCACTCTCACTCACTCTCGCACACTCATACACACACACTCTCTCTCTCTCTCTCTCGGATCTCTTTCTAAAACTTTTTATGGTTCAGAGGTTCCCAAAATATGTTTCTTCGATGAAACCTCTAATTCGACTGTTTTTGCGGAGTATGACATTTGCTCTACTCAGCGTAGGTAAGTAATATAGATAGTAAAAACGAAACCGATAGTAACATTATGGGATGTTACTATCCATAGTACTATCCCCTTTCCCGCCCAAATTATTTATATTTTAGAAAGCAAATAATTTATGTTATTTTGCGGTTAAGAACGTTCCCCAAAATGCAAACAAGCTTTAAATTTGAAAATTTTGGTACTGAGTTTGAAGTTTTTTTTTTTTAACTGGGCTCATATGGACACTGTAGGATTACAAGATGTAAGGTTTCTGTTCATTGATAAACAAGCTATAACACTCAGTCTACTTCATTAGCATGAAAAATAGCATTAAGGTAACAAATACTGCAGTTACACTTGTTTTAGAAACAGCTGAGCGCTGTTCTTATATTCTTACTGCTTATTATGTGTCAAGTGGATTTAGTGTCACATAATATAAAATGAAGCTTTGATCCAGCTACTACATTATAAATCAAACCAATATTGTGTAAAAATATACATGTAATGAAAAGAATGATTTATTATGGTAAAACAGGAAACAATGTTATTTCGGGGATTCATACATTTCGAGCGTATCATTCGGAAATTCATATTGCTATTTTTAATTTCATCTCAAAATTTCCAAAGTACCTCATCAGACAGCTCACAATTCACCAGGTACTACGGCATTTCTTCTTATAATAATTTAGACATCTGAAAACAAAATCTAATTATTTTTGGTGCCGAGTTTTGCACATTACGTCATTTACCACACTTACAAAGTGCCAGCGCCTTCTCCAACCGGGGTCATGTGGAACCAACAATTAGAAACACAGTGGTACCATGTGAAGCCACTGGGCATTCGTGAAAACTATAAATTTAAATAAAGTTCCTGGGTCCATTTGGAGCATTAATATTACGAGTTTACAACCTTTCGGAAGTTACTGACGTAAAAAGGGGCTCCGCAGAGAATGCATTTGAAACAGCAGTAACTGAAACACACGAAGTCAGTTATGCCTTCATTTTGTGGTCACTTTTAGAGGTTTATCCATGCGAGTGGGATATCAACTGGATACATATCTGAACAGGGTATGCTGACTAAGTAAAGTATTTCATGAACAATGTACTTTCTAAATATTTATAGGTTCAAGAAGCAAACTGAAGTACATACATGGAGATTACACTCCCCAGCCAGGCTCTCTACAACTGCAGGAGATAATGTTTAACTATGTAGCAACCTGTGACTAAACGTGTGCGAATAGGAAAGTGAGTGGAACAAACCCTTTAATCAATGTTGCCACCTAATGTTTGGAATCGTAATTTTCCAAAAGAACCGATGAAATTCTCTCCCTTTTACCACTCTTTTAATGTATATACTATTTTTATTTGCCTGCTTATTAACTGTGTTATACTAAACCTGTATATATAAAACAGTTTCAGATATAATTTTGAATATGTGGGGGCCCCTAAGATTTAAGTATGGTTCCTTTTCGCAGTAATGATACTCTCCTTGCCTACGTGGTTGAAGTGGAGCAGTTAGCTAACTTAGACCAAAAACCTAACCAGAAGTATCCAATTAGAGTCATAAAAAATACAAAAAGCGATTGAAAAATGAAGCATCATTCTCTCAAGGCTTGTCCACGTGTTTATCGTTCTGTTCTAACTTCAGAACTGTCTTGGATTGTGATTTGCGGTCAGTAAATATTCTTTGTATTAGCAGGTTTTCCAGGCTCGGCCTTGCCAGCTTGGATGGGAGAGCAACTGCCTGCCCAAATTCAGCTAACGTACGACTGCACTTCATTAATAGGCAGACTAGGCAACTTTAGAAGCGACAGTTATACACAATGGTGCCCAACCTTTTCTCTTATGAGCCAATGATATCTCCTTACCGTTGTACCGCACCTCCTAAGTTTTGTGCATGAGGTATTTCCCCTTCACTTACTCGGGTAACCAAGCTCAGAGGGGTTTGTTTTTTAATCCCATGGATGCATCATAGCTCGGCGAGTAGTTGGTGGAGGAGAATTTGCCCTCCCTTATTTTGCATAAGCTTGGGCATCACTGGTTATACCCTTTAGTTGGACAACAGCTAGAAGTTAGCCTCTGTTGCCACCGCCTTACTTTACCAGACAGAATTGAGAATCCTGAAGGTTCTGTATTACAGTGCAGATTAGCCATGTGCACACGCCGAGCCAATTTTGGATACTTCCCACATGACATGTATTTGGAAGAGTGAGGGGAGTAAATCGACCTTTGCACTATTTAGTGGTGTTATATTAAGTTAAGACTAAACATTGTGGATAAGAAAGGGTTACTATGCATTCACAAGACCAAAGAAACTTAAGACATGCTGCATAATAAGCGATAATCTTCAATAAATAGTAAATTAATCATCATATACATTCTAGACCATTCCAAAATATGACTGAGTGAGACTTAGCAATACCATACGCATTTCACATTTTAACTTACTTCCTCCGTGTGTGCTATCTCATAAAAGCCACAATAGTTTCCAAATTCGGCATAGTAGTTGTTACAGATATTTTTAGCTGTGCCAAGAGATGGGAGTGTGATATTTTAGTTCTACATTTACATTTTATTTGCTTTATTCGAGAAAAAAGTTTGCTCGTAAAAGTATATTAAGGCAAACATTGCCAATATCCGAGCGCTAAATGCCTATTTATTTCTAAGAGCGAGTTCAAATATCTCGATCCCTAAACGCTCCTTACAAATACTTTTAAGAACTGTGTCGTTTTGTAATGTAACTAATTCTATCTGCAACTGCAATGGAGTTGATTTGTGTTTCGTTGCTAAGGGATTGGCAAAAGGAAGTAAGTCATTCTCTAAGCTTTCAAAATCTTTGAATCTGTGAACCGTAAATTTATCGATTAAAGTGAAGTACATAGAGAAGTAAGCATTTGCAAGAATAGTGTGTGTAAGAGTGAGTATAGCTCTACATATATTTGCGAACAATCCAAATTGAATTATACTAAAAGGCTGTATCGCAATAGGTTACGCGACGATCACTTGGTGTATCTTCTAAGGCCATAGCGTGATGGCTGGTACAGGTATAAAAGTTTAAAAGTATATACATAATCTGCGTGGTGTTGTTCCTGGTAACCTCTGTAACCCAAATAATTGTGCCCAGAAGTATATCTGCCACTTAGTAGGTTATGTAATTAATGCTGTATGTCTGCTTGTGGAGAGGTGCAGCATTCATCCAAATTCTACCCTGTCATGCCAAGATGAATGGATTGCCTGAGTGGCGTGCAGCTGAGGTCGTTAGCCAATTGCCTGACTACTACACAAAGACTGCAGTTCATCTTCGCTGCGTAAACAAATGAACACTGACAGGCTGATTGACACATCGAGAAAACTGGCTAATGCCCACACGCGTTCCAGAACACACCGGCTGTGTGACAACAGAGAAAGCTTTGTTTGTTTATTCTCTGTATTAAACAATGCTGGCTATACCTACCTGGTAGCATAGTGAGTGATTTGCAGATAGACCGCAAACATTCAGTAGCGAAATGTGTTACGCATCTATCGCAAAATACGCCGGCCATTCACATAAAATAGAAATGTGATACGGTACATTCACACAACTTGTGCCCTTCCCCTTTCACAGCTATCACTTGTGTATTATACTATTCATATCAAATCGATTCTTCTATTTCCGTTTTAATGTCCATAAAAAACGAGTTTATACTGCAGTGCGTTCGTAGATTGGCTGGGCCATGCCGCGGCGGCATCGGACCGGGCGAGGTTCGGCGCACCCTCTGCCAGAGCAGCACTAAACGACCGGCAAGTCATGAGTACAGGACACTAACTACTGTACTAACTTACATTAGGCTTACCTGCATCAAAATAGATGTTGAAATTGATGATCTTCAAAGCGAACATTCCCTGTATCTCCGGAAACAATTCTTGTTTACTCACAAAAGTTCATGTTGACTGATTGCCTGTATTTCTGTCGTGATTTTGTCCTTTAATTCTTGTAACTTGTGTGAATTTGATGTTAACGCTTTATTCTTTAACGTTTCCCATAAATAAAAATCACATGAAGATAGATCAGGGGAACGAGGTGGTCACAATCCTTGACTAATTATTGTCACCATACGCACTTCCCAATTCATGCATAGAATTTGCAGCAGTGTGCGCCTATAGTTGAATTCTGCTGAAACCAGTCACACAATTTTTCATTTCACGTTAGTTGAAAAAGAAAAAGCATTTAAAATAGAATTTATATAAATGTGTGAATCAACTGTTGTTTCCTAACTATGGGGCCGATAATTCTAATGCCCATTCGATGCGCACTAAACCCCAACTTTTGCACTTTGTTGAAAAACTTCGTGAATAATGTGGGGATTTTCGGTAAATCAGAATTGTTTTCGGAGATATAGGAAATATGTTCGCGTTGAAGGTCATCAAACTCAACATCTGTTGTGATGCAGTTAAGCCTAATATAAGTTATACAGTAGTTAAATGGTCCGTACTCATGACTTCCGGTCGTTTACGTGTAACTCTGGCGGAGGGCGCGCTCGGTTCGGTGCCGCCCTGGGCTGTCCGGCCGATCTACGAACGCACTGTATAAATCAGTCATTCTTTATCGTGTGCGCCTAGGAACAAAATTAGAATCGCTCAGATTCAGGCGCCCACAGATGCTGTGCGCAGATAGACACATACATTGATATTTGTCTAAAACTCTGACGCGTGACATTCTCTATCATATTAGTGGGTATACAAACTATCTTAGGAACGACAAATCTAGGCTTCAGGTCGAGAAAGCTTAGTGGAAACTGATGAGTACTGCAGCAAGATTAATGATATAGAAGTATGATTTTTACTTTCTCTACTCTACTGGGGAAGTTTTGTATTCCACCCAAAAATTCGATGTCGAGATTTCACCGGAAATATGAGTTTTGAGATCCCCTGAATAATAAAAAAAAAAAAAAATTAGAAAAAGGTCCGCGCGCGCGTGTGTGTGTGTCAGTCTGTAGACAGCATAACTCAACGAAAAGTAGGTTAAAAACCAAAGTTGGTATTTAGGTTTAATGTCTTTCAAGGATGCGACACGAAGATTCTGAAGAAAATAGCTCCACCCTAAGCACCTTTACATGGAAGATTTTTCGAAAATTTTCATTTTCTTGAAAATGGTTCTACCGATTTTTATTAAAATTTCATATGTTTGAGATATTTTTATGACAAATGAAATGTATATCTTGAATTTTCTGGCTATAGTCCTTGTAGTCGTATTTACTCTGGACGACTTTTGCATAACTGGTAAACCATTGCAGATAGGCTAAATCATACTATATAAAAATGTAGATCTTGCTAAAATACACAATTTATGTCTAAATAAATTTTCTTGTAGGGTGAACCATTTCGGATATATTTCTTGTTATGTGTGGGAGTTTCGGAAAACTTAAAACTTTCGTGAAATAAAACATCGTAGCTCATTTCTTTATATGTTAAGTGTACAAAGAGAACGGAATCTCAAAGATTTAAAAGATTTGACTATCGCTCAAAGCCTACTGTATTTTATTATTCCCCTTCCACCTGCAAGGAAATAAGCAATAAGATAATTTGTACACATGTTTATCTTAACTAACACGAAGAAGATATAGGAATAAGTGTTTTTAAGAATGGTTAGTACAAGAGTAGAGAAAGTCATGTGAGTGCAACACATCAGATTTTTTAAGAAGCTCTTTATGTTATTTATAGTAAGTTTTGCTTTATTACTTCCTCTATCAGTACCAAGTAGGTAGAGGAAGGTGGAGATTTTGATGCATTCTATTCAGAAATTCAGTATTGAGACAGCTTTTAAGAAAGAGAGAGAAAGGGGGGGAGTGTTTAATGTCGTTTAACCGAACTGCCGGACTGGTCATTTGGGATGCTAAATGATTGTATGAAATTATTGGTCAGATGAGCCCAGCATCCATAGAGGTTTTAGTTATCCAATGTTTGTCCTTCTAGGTTAAGAGAAATCCCTGGGAAAAATTCTCAGCCAGATAATTTGCAGATTCGAAATCCAAATCTCTTGAATGAGAACCATTACACTTTAATCAAGATAAACATTTTTGAGAAAATTCCAAATCCAGATCTAATGCTATCACTAATTTACAATATGAAAGATAATGTCTAACAGGCCGTCTACAATTTGCAGAGATACGTCATCGTCGTGTAGAGGACACAGACTGACATTGAGAAGACTAGGTCATCCTCTTCGTCCTTCCAAGGTTACTGGCCACGATGGGTGTGTTTGTTGTTTCTTTTTCCAGTGTCGAGCTGAAACCGGAAACAGTAGGGTACTGGAACTCAGAAGGGTGCAGTTTAATAGCACTGAGTGTTTGTACAATGCAATCAATGAAAGCTTATGAGTTTCATCTGCTTATCTTAAAACTGGCATCCGTACAGGGTCGTCCTTTTCTAAAACCGTTTTGTACTTATAAATAAAACGTGTGCAGTGGTTCGTGGTCTTGTACTTGATATTCTTGCATATACATATTTTGTATCCTACATTTAAAATATTTATTCCTCTATAGTTTTCACATTCCTGTCCAGTACCTTTTAAAATGTAGACATAACTTGCGTATGCGTCCAGGACCTTGGAATCTAGCACACCTTCAAACATTGCCTGAAAATCGGGATATCCTATAACGCAAACTTTTGTTTTTATTTTACTCACCTATTTTAGGAGCGTGCAAAGATGCTTGTTGAAATTTCAGTTTCAAAAGAAAAAAGGTCTATATCTAGTATACTAAGATTGATGTGGGCAACGATAAATATGATAACGAACTGTCACTATTTTCAGAGCTACATAATAAAGTATTCTATTGTTGAACGATGTATTTGCTCACCTCGCCCAGCCTTTAATAATGAAAATTTCAGGAGCAATGAAGAGGAATCTTATATACAATTGACACTACAAATCAAACGTAAATTTAGTGTTATTTCCTTGAAATTTTAAATCACTATTTTACTCATGCATTAAGCTAATAATCCAGGATAGAAATTGTATGAATTTGGTTCATTCACAGCTGTGTTTCTTGCTAGTTTTATCGTTTTAATTTTACCACCTTGATAAGCAATTGTGTTCCAGCTGTGTTGTGCCATCACTTCAACTTTTACTCGTCTGGCTGATAGGGCGTGTTCAAATGCTGGACAGACATTCATAACTGTCCCTTCTTAATAGTTATTGATATTTTATAAGTTCTTTTGTGGATATATTATTTCATTTTTATGTTATTCGTGAGATAGCCAGAGTACAGATTTGGCATCAGATTCTCTTAAAATAAATGATGAAGATTTCATTATATTACTATAAATGCATGTTTTATACATGGATACGTAGCTGTGAAGTAAATATTGCATGTTCGTTCATCAGATCCAAACCTTTTGTCAGCCTGGCGATAAAGAAAGATAGATTAAGCCTTAATTCAACGCATTATCATCCCAGCATATGAATCACTGTAGAAACAACTCTGGAATTAAAAGGTGTCACTTGTGCGTTTAAAACGGGAGGCACTTTTGAAACCGAACACATGTGCTTTGTGTCCATGTTAACATATTCTCCTGTTATATAGGTATATATGTACTATAGATTTGCACACTTTTAAGTGTTATACAGGGGTTTAAAAAGCCTGATATTGCGACAGGAGTTAGGGTTGGGCAAACCTAGAATAAATGTTCCTGTAAACAAATGGACTTCATCCAACACATGGATTGGTCAAAAAGATCCACTGGAATGGCCTCCCCAGTTGCCGAAACTCAATCCATTGGATTTTTGGCTATGAGGGCATCTAAAGGCATTGGTGTATGCCAAAACCATTGACAATGTGCATACGTTACAAGAACTGTGATCAATGCATATGCCCAAAGCCAAGAGGAGCCAGGTATGATTGAAAGAGTTCTGGATTCTTTGGCAAGAGGAGTTGAAGCATGTGTAAGAATGCATGGTAACCACATGGAGTATCTCCTGTAGTAGTATCAACATAACGTGCAGTTAATACCAGAGGACAGAATGGCAGAAATTACCACTTCTGTTTGGTATTTATGGATATTTACCCAACAGTTGTTACGTTAACTGTTTGTGGCAGTAAGGTGTTCAGTAGAATGCGCTTGTTAGACTAAGCTCATTGTCTTATGTAAGTGCTCAACACAAGTAAAATTGTTTATATGTTTGTTTCCGGACATATGCTTACAGGAACATTTATTTTAGTTTTAACCAATCCCAACTTCCGTTGCAATATCAGAAACTTTTTTCAAATACCTGGTATATATTTAAAAGCATATTTCTGTTTGTAGTAATTATTGAAACTGAATACAGATTTACCAAGTTATCAAGAGTCCACCCGTGTTTTGAAAACTGCATTCTTGGATTTGCCTCCTTTTCTTTATTTCTTTCTTATTATCTGCTGAAAGTATTATATGTATCGCATGAAGCAGACATCCATCGATGCAATATATTCGAGGAATTTCACTATCAGTTGCTTCAGAGGGGAGAGTAGGTGTACGTGCTGATATTTGGGAATACCAGTTACAAAATGGCAGCACGAGCGAGCAATGGAGCCATTTTGGCGCAGACTCCTACGAATACCAATGAGAGGCACCGGATATATCGGCCATGAGTATTACGCACACATTCAGATTATTGCAGTACCTGATCGAAAGTCTACACGATGACAAATAAGGATCCCTTATCTAGAGCTAACGTTCTGCATAAGCGGTGGTTGAAGTGACGTGCATGTGATTGTCTTGATATGCTTTAGCTCACAGTGAAACCACTGTCTGGTTCAGTTCCGTGATAAACCGACATCGCTACTCTTTCTCATTTCTGCTGTATTCTTTCGAAACTTTTGGTGACGCCGCATTATACCTACTGATGTGTTGCATTCACATGGCTTTCTCTACTCTTGTACTAACTAGTTTTACAAACTTTTATTCCTCTATCTTCTTCATATTAGCCGAAATAAACATCTGCACAGTTATATTATTGCTGATTTTCTTGTAGGTGCAAGAGGAATATGGAATACAGTAGGGTTTGAACAATAGTAAAATCTTTTATGGCTTTGAAATTCAAGAAGTAAAAAAAGTGAATAACGACCTTGCATATGAGAAAAGTTTAAGTTTTTTTTCAAAATGCACACAAATAAGGAATATCTCCGAAATGGTTCACTCCACAAAAAATGCATTTGAACATAACTTGTGTATTTTAACGAGATCTACAGTAAGATTTTGTCTTATCTGTTACGGTTTACCAGTTACGGAAAAGTCACCAAGAGTAAACAGCACTCCATGGGCTATTGACAGAAAATTCAAAATATGCATTTCATTTTTCATAAAAACATCCTAAACACATGGCATCAATCAAATTCGTTACTCATTTTCGAGAAAATCAAAATTTTCGAACACCTTTCCATGTAAAGGGTAGTTTAGGGTGGAGAAATTTTCTTCAAAATAATCGTTTCGTATCCTTGAAAGATGCTAAACTTAAATACAAACTTTGGCTTGTAACCGAATTTCCGTTTTTGAGTTATGCTGTTCACACACACGCGCACACACACTGACCTTTTTCTAAAAGTGCTTTTTTTTGGGGGGGGGGGGGGGTTCAGGGGGACCTCAAAACATATATTTCCGGTGAAATCTTAACATCAAATTTTTGGGTGGAATACAATACTTCCTCTATTTTACTGTACGTAGTAGTGAAAGTAAACAATTGAAACGTGCATTTTCATTAATTTCTTTACTACTCTTGTACAAACTATTGTAGCTATTTTTACCCGTGTATCTACCTCATACTAAGCGATTGTAGAAATTACTTCGTCACTATTTCCTATGGGAATAGGAGAATACAGTAAACTTAAGCAATAGTCAGATATTTTAAGAGCCGGTCTTTATGTGATGGTTTTGTCACTCCATTCCATTTACATGACCAGGACATAACGAATAATGACTTTGTAATTGAGAAAACTATAAGCATTTGGAAACATAAGCCAATAACGAGTAATTCATAATGAAGAGGACTTGAAGCTATTCCGTTAGCAGCTTTTATTCCATCAACACATCTTAATTTGAAACTCATTTCAATGTTATTTTAATTCTTGTTTTTATGAATTCTTAATTATTAATTTTTATATTAAAAAAATTGAAGACATACAAACGTGTATTTCTCTACATACTGCCTATAGTGAGTAGGGGAAACATTGCATTCCAACCAAAAATTCTCTATCAAGATTTCACGCAAAATACATGTTTTGAGATACCCTGAATAAAAACGCTTTTTAAAAAGTGGCCCGTTTGTGTGTGAGTGCGGGCGTGCACGTGTATATTAAAATACCATTTTTTTCGTTATTTTCATGATTAATAAAATGCATATTTTGAATTATCTGAGAATGTTCTCAGAAGTCCTGTTCATTGTGGATGACTTATAGGTGTACATGCTAAATCGCATCTTCCTACACAAAAAATTTAGATCTGGTTAAAGCACGCCATTTATGTGATTCCTTTGTGTTAACCATTTTCGATATATTTTTAAATAGTCAAATTTTCTCAAATGGGAATCCTTTATTAGTTTTCTACCCTTCATACAAATAGAGAATAGAATTTCATAGCCATCAGATAGCGACCAGATCTTAAAATATTTGGCTACCACCTAGGTCCACTATATTTTCCCCTCTTGCATCAAATGCAGTTTTAGATAGCATACCTCAATATGACTTACAGCACCTTAAGCGCTTTCAGTGCTGGGCTTCGTAGTTAATGGCGTATAATTGTGAGTAATATTGTTTCCTGATAAAGCAAGGACTGTACTTTTCTTTTGAACAAAAAAGGACAAATATCCCATATTTAGTACAAATTCTTAAAATTTCAGGCATGTCACCTTAAACAAAACTGTTATTTTTTATTTGAATCCTGTATAAGAGAAATTTCTGTTCATTTTAACACAGGTACCACAAAACCGAATATCAGTGGAAGCAACAGTGTGTGTTTTACTTAGATTGTCTAATTATTTTCCTTTTTAAAAAAAAAATATGTTGGGAATATATATTTTTTGAAAGGTTAAGTAATATTAATTTGAGCCATTGTTTAACTTAAAATAATAATTCTGAGTTTTATTTATTACTTATTATTATCCTCAGCAATTGTCGGGTTGTAATGACCCAGGAGTCCAGGAGTAAGATCAAGTCGCCTGAGTTAACCCAGGCGTTGGGTAAAGGGGGCCGCAGTACCTATCCGTTTAGTACGGATTTACCCGTGTGGTTTAACAGGTGTTGTCAATGTTTACAAGCTTTGGTGTAAATGTCAATTGATGGTGTAGGTTGGTTTCCTATGTTATCACTGGCGGCGGGATGTGTCTGGCTTGGATGTCTGATCATCCGAGCGACCATTGTCGACGGGCCTAAATACCACAAACTCACTCAGTCACTTCTCGATCCCAGGCAACCGAATGTGGGATTTGTGGCGGACAAAGCGGCGCTGAGATGGGTTTCCTCCGGGTTATCCGGTTTCCCCCGCCATCTCATTCCACCGGTGCTCCATCTGCATTCCATGTATCAATCTCACCGCCTGCGGTACCGAATCTAATAAAAGCGGGCGTTAAACACTATACAAAATCTCAGCAATTGTATTATTCCCGTTACAAAAGCAGCTTCCAACTTAACTAGTGGTATTTTATCTCTATATACGACTAAAACACTAGTTTTTCACATTAGAAATGCAAGAGTGTTCTAACTTTTTATGATGACTTCTCATGTCATGTCATTAAATATTATGTAACAACTTAAAAGCCTTCTGACGAACTGTTCATAATCATAATTTTAACATATTACAGTTATCCCCTATACCCATATGTTATTTTGCTTGATTATGAAAAAGGTTAAAATGTATACATAGTTTAATAGAGCTTATGCATTCTTCTTTTTAAGCTCCATATTAAGTTGTGGCATACTCGTACGTATGACTATTATGTGGCCTGTAATTGAATAGTTGCTTTAACAACCATTTGACCATGATTAGTGTCAACCATCGACACGCTTGACTTTCAAGCAATGCAAGACCATTCAGAATTCCTAGCACGTTCCCCTGATTTAACACCCTTGGACTCTAAAATATATGCAGCTAGACGCACCTCTTAAAATACCATGCAAACCAATCCTACAGGACAGTACAAAATTTAGTGTTGATTCTGCAGTCGTGCGGTGAAATCAACATGCCTGGATGCAAATGTTGAACATATTGAATATTTTATGTAAATGCAGACGTCAAAAAGTTCACCATCAATTTTTTCATATATTTAGTAAGTAATAAATTGTTTAGTAAAACAATATGTTAGGCATTATCCAAACGTGGCTCTGTTGTTGCATATTTGTACTATTTCCATTCGTGTACTAATCAGAAAACAGAGCTAAAAGATCTAGAAATATAATTTATGAAACATAATTCGTTTAGTAAACAGACTTCAGGAAAGTTGTTCATAACATTTTCCTATGTAACGTTTTTCATCTAGCGATCCCCTACGTTGATAATGAAAGCATTGGATTCGACCCAAAATTTTGATGTAGAATATGAGAAATAAGTTTTATTAAAAAATCTTAATAAGAGATAGAGAATGTTTCTTTGATCTGCATTTTCTGAAAAGTGAAAATATTAGTTAAAGTTATAATTCATCAAAATTAACTGGTTTAGTAAAGAAATTATGGCATCCTGTTTTCCGTGCTGAAAACTGCATAACTTGTTGGGTTCCCTCTATAAACACCTAATTATTGTTTTATGATTAGCCACTAACATTAACTTTATACATAGATGAACAAATATTAATAGCAAAAACTTATAAATTATAAATATCTGTAAATAAGACAAGAAACAATGACATTTAAAGACATTCACCCAGTTGGGTCTTAAATAGTTTTAGAAAATAGCATTATTAAACAAGTCTCAAAATTTACTTTCCTCGGATGTGAAATAATAAATAGGACAGAAATATATATTGAAGAACAAATTCAGCTACATAACAGTTACAATTGAAAGAACCCTAAAGAATAGAGCAAGGAATGATTCCATAATAAAACTACATAAAACAATGGCTGTCCCAACTTTAACATACGGCTCAGAAACATGGATAATGATGGTACAACATAAAAGAAATATACAAACAGCAGCAATGAAATTCCTTGGGGCCATATGCAATATGCAGACTAGACCAAAAAAACGCTCAAATACAACAATTAAAAGTAGAAGAATTGAACAAAACAATAATAGAATGCAGAACCAATTGGGAACAGCACTTAAATAGAATAGAAGAAAATATAATTCCCAAAAGAGCAAGTAACTATCAACCACAAGGACAGAGGACCATAGGACGTCCGAGGAAAGGGAGGAAGGAACAAGACTTTGGAGCAGCCGGAACAGGCTAATCGGCCTAAGCCGCGTTGAAGAAGAAGACTAAAGTTATTACTCAGAAGCAGCCTGCCTTGATAAAATGCAGCGCAAATAAGTGCCTGTGGCAATTGTCATGATGTCCAGGTCAGCCATAGCAATTTCTAAGCACTGAAGCCTGGACGGAGGGAAATAAGTTTGAACTGTTACTGGATTTAGCAAGGACGTCGTAGATAACAAACCACGTCCCATCCCTCGCGTAGTCTTTTGGTGTTTGCAGAAATTACTCAGACCGGTTTTTCCTGCCATCAGTGACACTTTGCCTCTCTTGTTCTGCATTCTTTCCAGTGCAAAGGTTTGAGTGTAGGTTACTTGAAGCCAAGTGCTTAAGAATTCCTATGCCTGGTCCGCGCATTTAGGAGTGTAGATTACTATCTCTTGAAACTGTAATACTTATCATTAGTTACATTGAATGGTGCGTTGAACGGTTAAGCTTGCAAGCGTGAGTTAATAGGTTTTAGATGCGTTCTTTTCACTGGAGCCAGTCGTCAGTTGAGCAAGACTGGGAGAGGAGGATGTTTATGCTACTCAGGTGCGATGTGGACACAGAGCGGGCGCGAGAAAGTGGCGAGCACGTGACAGGAAACACAACGTGTCAGGAAGACGACATGCCATTTTCGTTTATTTATCGTCTTTCATGTTACAGACTGGACGCTTCATATAGGGAATGCGCCAAAGCCTTGCATTTTGTTTATGTCGCATTTTGTGGAATACGATGTAGATAGCTAAAATATCTGAGAAGATAAGCTTAAATACTGATGCATCACTATTTATTATTGTGTTATATGTAAGGCTTAAATGTAAATACTTGCAGAATGAAGTGCTTTTAATGAATAGCTGTGTTATTTGAAGTTCTTTAACAAAAACCAGCAGAAAAATAGTTTTCTAACTTAAAAGCAAAATACGTATTGTAGTTAGTGCAAAGATAAGTCTGATATAATTCTTACTCTGTGTGTTTGCGTGCATTTGTTAACAATGGCATAACCTGTGATGTAACACGCTTTGCATATTTCGTGACGTGCGGAAGGAAGACATTTTCATCATCCCTCCATTGAAATCAGGATGGGCATGACAACTTAGCGTTTTGATTTTTGCAGTGTGTCAATTTCAAAACAGCATTTTAATTTCTTAAACATAACGCTGGCTCATCTACGGACTCTTATCCAGATCAGTTCATAACAAATACACACTATGGTTTAACTTTTCCTTTGCATACTTATATGTTTATGGTAGCAACCTTAAGGAACACTGGGAGTGAAATTTCAAATTTCCATAGTTTCGTATGGATATTTCCGAAAATTTTACTGTGACTGCGTTGCTATTAAATTTGTATGAATACCGATCTTCTTTCGAAGTAGATGTATACTTTTGGAGATATAAATTATTTCATAATTTTTTGTAAAAGTATCATGTATTCGGAATGTTTGCACGCGCCTCAAAAGTTGAGTAAATGGGTATTCTTTTTTATTTGGAGCTGTGGGCTATAAATAAAAATATGTCTGATTCTTTAAATAAATTTAATGAGTGAATTTATTATAATTTTGTTATTACTTTCAAAATTTTAGTCTTTAAAATTAATCTTTTGTTTTTGTGAAAAAAATTTTTTTTGAATTATTACTGATTATTAGCTTGCGTTTTGGGACATAGAATATTACAGTGGATACTTCTACTCATTTGGGAAATTTTAGCTGTATTTAAACAAAAACTGAGACACATAGAACTTTTGGAATGTGTGAAAATGAAGTTTTGAGAAAAACGCTGACTTATAAAATATGCTGGAAAACAGTGAATTATACTCTTTAGGTATCAAAACCCTCCTTTCTTTGTGTTTTTTCTTTACTTTATGTCCTTCTTCCTTACTTTTGTGCACTTTTAGCTACCTAGAGTCACCTTTCCTGTTTGTAGCAGTAGACCTTCTGCTTTCATAGAAAGGAGTTGTATTCCATTTCTGACTGATCTTTGAAGCAGCTGCTAAACATCCCTTGCACCTTACCACAGATCTCAGATCTTGAGAAGCTGTACAACCCATGTTAAGAGCAGAAAAACATTTAATGCCCGAATTTCTAGCTGCTTCTTAGAAATAAACATTTCTTTGGAACAGTTTTCCCAATGAGCATATACTTTCATTTGTATTTTAAGTCCTCCACTAGCACAGTGTACTAGTTCAGAGCAAGGTAGTCTCCGATATAATAGGGACAATGCTTCTAACCATACTATCATTGAACTGAGCAGATAATTTGTAATGGCTCTGCAGAGTCATGCTTTCATTATAGAAACACTAAGTGTAAGAGTCCTGGAGTCCATGCCATACATTGGCATATACCTACATATAGACATTTTGTATTTACCTGTGGCCAATTGGAATATCTGTAAATTGGAGCTAACTCTCCATGTATAAAACAAATCTCTATTATTTATAAGAATCACCACATAATTAATTCAACACAAATACAGCAAAATAACAAACACAACAGATTTTCTTTTCTCTTATCATCCAGCACATGCATATCAGAGCTGCCAAAATATGCCAAAGATGATAGTACAAAACAGCAACAATCATATAAGTGGAAACTTTGCTTTAAGATTCACAGAAAATGTGAAAAACCGGAGTAATTTCTAGAAATATGCAGGAAGGTATGGCTGACTGATTTTAAAGGGACAATATACCACGTGCGCCGGGTTCTTTAAATGTAGCGACCGAATAGAAGGGACATGTGCAAAGTTTCACTCTTTGTGGATGCCCTAACATCCACAAGAGTTGGTGTTTCACCAACTTAGCTCAAAAATTCACTCCCAGAGTCTCTTAAAATGCTCCTGGGAAAGGTATTTTAGCATACACACTTTTAGTAAAATGTTACTTTATGCAGAAATATTTTGTTCCATCCACAATTTCAAAATATTTTAAGAAATAACCCAAAAAGAAGAGATGCCAACTTTTAAAAACGTATAGGTGATGAATAAATCCTAAAACTATAAATGGCCCAGACTGAAAATAATTTTGCAAGGAAACTTTCCTAACACAGTTTTATAAAAGCTCAATTTATTATTTCTTTTTCAAAAAGTGTTGAGACAGAAAGTTCAAATCTATAATGTTGCTTTAATTTCATGCTACACAAAAGTAATTAACATTAGAAACAAAATGGGGAAAATCCATTTTTTAAATTTCAGTAATGAGCTATCAACTACAAAGGTCGTTCTCTATTTCTCCTTCACACTTACACACACACACACACACACACACACACACACACACACACACACACACACACACATACACACACACACATTCTCTCTCTCTCAATCTCTCTCTCTCTCTACACTATAGCTTGTCAAACGTTAACTGGTCCAGTAAACAATAGTAAAATTTCTATAAATAACAAAACTTCAGGATTATGATTATAAAACTTCTTTTTGCGTCATCTTTTACTTTGATGTTGGAAGCATTGGATTCGACCTAAAAATTCGATCTCGAGTTTACATTATAAATACGTGTCAAACAAAAAATATTTGTTAGAAAAACGTAACCGTTGCCCTTCATTTTCTTAAACGTGATGCCGTATAAAAGATACAACTTTTGAAACACTTGCCTGGCTAATATATTTCGTTTTCTATAAGTTGTTCAAAGTCGTCTTCATTTTCAATGGATTTACTATGAAAGGGAAATTGTAAATAATATGCAAAACTTATTACGAGAAAAAACAATGCGGCCAAACGAAGTTATGGAGGAAAAAACATGGCAACAAAAATGGAAAATTCTGAATGGTGAAATACTAATCAGAAAGATTATGCCCGTAAAAGCAGAAAACAGCTAAGGTAAACTATCTGGTAATGATCAAACGGAAATGGGCAAGAATGATCAAGAAGAAAATGTAACTAAGGCGGACTTAGAAGGACATTAACACAGCTAATAAAACAAATAAAGAGTAAACTAGTAAACAGTGTAGAAAAAACTAGTACACAAAACTTCAGAGTTGGGTATATTGGAACTGTAATAAACTGAACTGTTATAATAGACGAGCAACCAAGTAAGAGAATAAACATTCATAAATCAAGCTATATTGCTATACATAAATTATTGCAGATGAAATATGTAATTGTAAGGTATGAGAAATAAATTTTCGTTGTTTTATCCATTCATTCGTACTAGAAAAAAATAGATTAAGACTTAGAATCAGTACAATTAACTTCGTTCACTGTATCCAACTTCAAATGTGCGCTTTGAAATGTTGACTGCGCGTTATTTTGTTTCTTGTTGACGTTGATCCAAAGAGTCTAAGATTACCATTTAGCTAAATGTAGAGTGTTCTGTGCTAAATGTCTTGTATACCTGAGAAAGGCAATTAAGATTTTGTACTTGTATATTTATGGTAGTATCAGTGATGAATACTGAGTGAAGCATGGACTTTTAAGAGAAAATATAAATGTAATATACCCACGGTTTTTAAGAGGTTTTAAAGATCAGGCAAAGACTACGAGAGAGAGACATATTTGAAATGAGGCAATCAGAGAAGAGCTAAAAGTATTAGAAGAAATAGAAAAATATAGAAACAAGTGGATTGAACACCTCCGCCGTGCGCCAGAAGAAAGAATGCCCAAACAAGCCTCCGGTACAAACCTAGGGGACGAAGATCAATTGGAGATCCCAAAAAGGATGGTTTCAAGAAATATGAAACCGGAACAGGCAAATGCCTAAGCCGTGAATAAAGAGAAGGAAAAAAAAAAAAAAAGAGTGTGTACCTACAAAAGTGCGTTTTGAAATATTTCTAGCAAATATGTGTAACACTTAGTAGGAATAGATACTTTGTATAAATAATTTGCAGGATAGATACGAAAATAGATTATAACATTTGCTAATTTCGTACGGGTTATTACACATTACTTTTTTTAAGGTAAGAGTAAATGTGTAAAGTTTAATTTCAGGACCCAAATAAATTTCCACGGTGTCAAAACAGGTGATCTTGCCATTAAAAGAGCATTTTTATATTTCAGCAGTGGTTTACGAAAACAGATTTGTCAAGTCACCTGTTTTCTCTAGGTTATGAGCTCCCACATTTTCCAAAGGTACCTATACCGAAAATTTCAGAAGGATTCTTCATTTCTGAATACCAATTCTAACCTTGTTTCGAGAAAAGACTGTAATCAACTTTCCTCTTAGTGTCGAATACATACAATGTGATAACGATAATATAATGTGCTACTACGTATTTGTTGCCTAAGATAAAGCATGAGTGAATACTCCACTTAATTTTATTAAGAGTTGCCTGCTAAAATAATTCACTTTAACTTCGAGGTTACAACGCGACCAGTAAAGCGGTTTTCAGGCGTGCCATTGCTGCTACAAAGTTTAAACTTTATCTTTAAGAGCTTGATTTGCTAATTCTGAATGTTGCAAAGTGCAGTTAATTTGTGAATTATTGTAAGGATATTTAAGACTATTGTGTTTTCATGATGAGATATTTCTGAAATTAAGGACATTGAGAAAGATATGAAGCATTAAATGCTTTAAGGCAAATGCAGCCAAAATTGGCAATTTATCTTATAGAATAGTTTATATAATGTTTATATTAAGGTTCCTTTGGGCTACTCGTTACATTCACATGACTTTAGCTACCCATTTAAAAAAAAAAAAAAAACTATTCTTTCTTTTATGCACTTCAAATTAATCGAGATAAACATTTGTATAAATTACTTTATTATATGTATATTCAATGTAGGTACAGTTAAAATAGGTGAATGCACTTTAAGCGACGTCAAATCTTTTAAGAGCTGATCGCTATGTGCAGGCTTTGAAATTACTCTTTGCACAAACTGGAGGAAAGAAAGGAAAAAAAAATAGACTTCCCATTTGAGAAAAAGTGTAAGTACTGGAAAATTCAAACCAATAACAAGAAGTATTTCCGAAATGGATAACCTGCAAAAATTATATTTGACATAAATTGTATGCTTTAACTAAATCTACATTTTTTTGTGTCACAAGATTTTATGTGTCTTTTACGGTGTACTAGTTATGCAAAAGTCATTGAGAATGTGAATTTCTGAAGTTATTCCCAGAAAATGCAAGATTTACATTTCATTTGTCGTGAATATATTTTCAACTTACAGTATTTTAATCAAAATCGTGAGAGCAATTTTTAGAAGAATCAAAATCTCCGAACAATTTTCCATGTAAAGCTAGTTTGAAGTGGAACATTTTCTTGAAAATCGTGTTGTCGCATCCTTGGAAGATACTGAATTTAAATACCAAGTTTAGTATTTAACTGACTTCGTTTTTGAGCTATGATGTTCATACGAACACACACATACACAGACACACATACACACTTGTACCCTTTTCTAAAAAAAGTTTCGGACTCAGGGAACCTAAAACGTACATTTCCATCTATGTATCGAATCCTATGTATCGAGTATTTGTGTAGAATGTAACTTCTCCTCTACCTGTTGGTACATAGTTTACGGCGAAACGTCGGCATAATTAAAAAAAAAAAAACTGCAGTAGGAAGTCAAAAGAAGTCATTGCTTTTATTTTTTATTTGTTTACTTTTTTGTCTCAGGAAAGATTCTGTTAATGTTCAAACCTACCTTAAATGTTAATGTTAACGCTACTACTATTACTGCTAATGATGATGATAATGATGATACAATACCGCTAGTATTATATCTCCATTGTAAAGCGAGCAACGCTCAAAATACGTTAAGGCTATCTTGTGCTGATTACGATACCGATTCAGTGGCCGTAGGGTGTTTCAAGGACAGACGGGTGCCTTCCATTGAGCAAGGAGTTTATGGCTCCTGTCCTAACTCATGTGGTACATTACCTGCCTTAAAATCCTTCTTAGTACACTCATACTTGTGACGAGAGACGAAATAATGCGTATAGATTGCAGAGCTCCCAAGGTCGCTCGCGTGCACGAGAGTCGCCACTCGTGATCTAAATTGAAAATTCTCGAGACTTCAGAGGCATGCGTTGTTCAGAGGCGTGTAAACTAAGGATTACAACATAGGCATCGTTGCACTTGGAAACATTGGCAGTAATATTGTTTTGGTTGAAACTGTGTCACCTGTCGAGTTGGCTACTCTTTGAAGGGCAGACCTGCAATATGAAAGCAATGTGGATGTAAAGCACGTTACATGTGACGGATGTTTACCAGCTCAAGTGCTTGTCTGGAGGAATAGCCTGGAGAAGGTTTTCTCTTTCTGAACAAGTATGGCAGTTTAGATTCAAGTACACTCGAGGTCCATCATTTTTGACTGTTTATTTCGTTGGAAAGGTCCCAACTAAATAGTGACGTCTCTATCGGAAAGATATTCCAGCGTTCAATTTTGAATAAACGTTTACGCGTTTTTTCAAATACTTTCTAAAAACTAATGGACTCTGCTGTTTTCTTCCAACTTCCAGTTTAGATAGTAACAAATAATTATCACATGTGTAAGACATTAGGTACTTCATCTGTCCGCTGTTTTGTTTCACGTCATGTTGTGAGTATTTGGGATATACTTTTATGTAATACATTCGTAATGAAAAGCCCAGTATGTTTGTACTCCAATACGCGTGCTTTGCAAATCCACTTTAGTCATTTAATTGTACAAATGAAAAGAAATACATCAATAGAATCTTTGTCAAAAGTTACTTATGTTTGTAAATTTTAAATGTAATCATTTCAGTCATGTAGATGCGTAAAGTGAATCACAAGTACAGAAACATGTAAACCTGTGTAATAATCTAACATTTCATAGCGCGTTGCATTAATATTGTAACAAAATGACAATTCGACAAATCTCACTTCTGACACCAATGTAACAAAATGATATTTATCCAGTCCAATTACTTTTTTCTTACTTTATTTTCTTCTAAAAATTGTGCACAACAAAAGTTTTCTTCTCGACGTTAACACAGTCCACAATCCTTCGTGATATTACAACTCACAACTATTTTCTTCTCGTAACCTTGACTCACTCCTTTTTGTCTTTCTTCTCTTTCTCTGCCTCACAAACAGCTTACTTTGACGATACAATCCCTCTACGCTCATTAACTGCTTCGAAATCTTCCTTTCGACGCGACCTCACATACCAAAATGGCTGACTCCGGACGATTCATGTCTGTAAATCACTGCTCTGCTCGTTGCCTCGCCTCCTTATGTAGCGAGGATGACGTAACAAGGACCTTTCTCGCACTATTACAAATTCGCCGGCCACCGGACACTTCTCGAATAATCTCGAAAATCATTTTTTGTTCTGCCACTCTGATTATTGTCACGTGCTTACAACAGTCGCGCGAGGCAGACTGATCCTGAGCACCTTTGTTGCACGTACCCCCAGTGCTTTGAGGCAGCCCGGCCACGACTGTTGCTGTTGCCACTGCCATGGGCCGGCGTCACAATATTGTTAATAGTACACCGTCACATTTGAAAATGGAGTTAGTCACCTTTTTAGACCCACGCTATTCATTTTAGTTTATTTTTGAAAAGATATACCTCCAAACTGTTATTCTTTCAATAGAAAGGACTGCCATAAAACCATACTACAGGATTCCCATGAGATTTACGTATATTACTATATTCATATTACTATATGAACCAGTAATAAGCCAGTGTATTGTAAAGTTAATAAAATTAAAGTTACACCGCTTAAAATAATCTAATCTTGTATAAGCTGTTCAATTTATTCTCATGCCTAAATGGCACAAAGAAATGTACATTATGCACTTGGTGAAGAACAACACTGAATGTTAATTCTGAAAGACATTTAGAATAAGTTTGCGCTAAAATATGTATTATCAGAAATCAACATCTATATCGGCCTCAAAATCTGAAGTTCGCCAACTTGCACAGACTATTAAATGTGACATATATCTCTTGATGGCAAACCCAGGCAAGAGAACGTTTATTATTCTAAATGCATCTTCAAAGTAAAGAGAGCCGTGATTAATGAAGTGCATGATTTCCTCAAGCAGAGATCGTGAACCTTTAATGTCGGAAATTGATGTTGGCACTGACAGTTCCAGCAAAGGAAAAGCATGATTCATACCTCTGGATGCACCAGCAGCACAGCACGTGATAGAAGTCTTTACTGACAAATACACATCAACTTATAACTTGGCTTTCATAACGCTACATCAGAATTCATTTATACTGTGGATCAACTTGATTTTCATTGCATTTTGAAATTTCTTTCATTGATACTTTTGTGCTTATTATTTTCTAGATCTTTTTTAGTTCCGTGCCCAGCGGCATTCAGTGGGTCGTTGGATAGATTCTCAACTGAGATACATTTTTGTGTAAGATGTGTAAAGGTTGGCATCAGATAGAATCTCTTTAACTGTTATAAGTTTTACCATCCCATTTCTACTCCATGGATCAGAAACTTGGTCTCGAACTAGAAAGTAAAAATCAAGAACAGGAAAATGGGTATAGCATGTTACGTCACTCCGAAACTTGCGAAGAACTTTGAATAACAAAAAATCAATACATCAGATTACAAATAACATGATCACGTCAACAGAGCCTCTTCCAATCGTATACTCAAATTTGTACACGTCTATAGACCCAGAGGACAAGACATATTGGACGCCCTAGGAAGAAGTGGAGGGACCAGTTTCAATAAAAACGGATTTGGATATAACTTGTGTGTATTAACGAGTATGGCAAGATTTGGTCTATCTCTTACGGTTTACCAGTTATGCAAAAGTCATCAAAAGTAAAGAAGGCTTCATAAATAGGCTATAGCCAGAAAATTCAAAATATACATTTCATTTGCCATAAACATATCTTAAACTTACAGTATTTTAATCAAAATCGTTTTAGTCATTTTTGAGAAAAGCCAAATTTTTTAAGGAATTTTGTTCAAAAGCTTCGTGTCGCATCTTTAAAAGATATTAAACTTAAATGCCAACTTTGGTTGTTAACCGACTTGAGGCGATATTTTTTAGAAGCCTCCTAAAATAGTTAAAATTTGTGTTTATAGTGGTGGCAGAAAAAGCCCCCTAAAATTGTGAATCATTGTCCTAGTGGGCAATGATATAGATCTTCAATTGTTTTAGCTTGTTCATGTGTTATCGGGATTGGCGTCATGCGGAAATCGCAAAGTCCGCGAATAATTTGAAAAGTTATCGACATATAGTGTTTATTGGAATAACATTGTGTTTTAAAAGTTAACAGGAGTAACAATGCAGAGAACTAATATATAATTAGTAAGGCTGCATAAAAAAATAGAAGAAGATTACGAACTCGCAAAATTACGTAGTCCGTGTTCGGGTTGTGTGAACCCCGCAGGGCTTGAGACAAAGGACGCCAATCCAGAATATTTGTATTATTGTTTGTGACGTAAAGGAACAATAAATAAGTATATTAAAAATATAAAAAGGAAATTTAATCATCCTTGTAAGGCGTAGACCTATACCACGCCCTGAGGTACGTCGAGAAATTCGATGAAAAGTATTTAGAGTCTCATAGCTGCATTAAACGTAAATAACTATCTCAAACGTCGCATCAACGACGTGTGGCAAGTAAGAAGTACAAATAACCGTCTCAGACTTTTCGTTTTTGAGTTATGTTGTTCACACACACATGCACACACATACGCGTGTGAAATGAAATTCTCATGTTCACAATATTAGAATCCTTTTTTATAGTTTACAGATTTCTTCATTTTACGGCTGTTGTCTGCCGAAGTCATTTCACATTTCTCCTTAACAGTACTGTGGATGGAATCTCTTGGTATCTCTTGGAGCTGAATAAATGAGCGAGGGAAAGGTTGAATTTATCAGATCCCAAATGTTGCATTGCCCATGGGGTAGTTGCTTATGATTAAGGAATGCATTGTTTTCTGGCTTGCCCGACGCGGCACAGGTAGCTTTTTTAAATCCGGAGGACGATTAAATTAATTTCTTTTACCTCTCCCCCAAAATTTCTATGAAGTTGTAATGTTATTTAGAATATACTTCTTACACTGAGCCCACCCGTTTACATCTTAGAATTTTAATTTCATAACAACGAACCGAAACTTTCCTGATTTTCGCGGAAAAGGAATGGTAGGTATATCGGTAGAGGTATTTCTGCTCTTTTTAACTTTTCGATAATCTTCCAAACTAGTAAGGTATAGTATAAACCGTGTATGTATCTTTAGATAAACACATTAGATGAGCTTGCGCCTTCTTTAAGGTTCAATACTTATTCACACGAAAGCTCTGTTATTTCCACATCAATTTTGAATTTAGCAAGCTACAGAGTAATAGATTGTGGTTCAGATCCATGTCAGAAGCTTAAGATTTTTTTGTTTCATTTATGTTACCTCCTTAACTTCTTTAGACAAATTGGGCTTTGACTAGAAAAACAACTGATGGTTTTATTAATCTCTGAACTGTGAAGTTTCTTAACATTGACTTTTATAATTTTTAACATTAAACATAACACTAACATTCACTCTAACATCCCTACTTCCAGACTTTGTGGGGATAGGGAATTATTCTGGTTAAATAACAATTACCAGCTCCAGCCACGAATCGAACCTGAAACCTCCGTTGAGAAGCCAGAACAATGACCACTCAACCATAGAGGCAGTCACTTAAGATTTGTCAACGTATAACGTAGGAACTTTGGTGTAGTAATCATTAAGTCGCCGGGACTTACGTTGTTATAAGAGCATGCATTTCTAAAAATCGTATTTTTTCTTTCGTGTGTTAGTCTTACAGAAGTGTCTTTACTGGATACCAGAAATATTTTATTTTATTTAAAATTTTTTGCTTTTTTATAAATTTTGATTTTGAAAGTTAAGGTTCTTATAAGTTATTTTATAATTTATAAGAGCTTGTGTTTAAAGAGGTGATTTTTTTAAAATTTTTATAGATTTTTTATTAAATTTATAAAAGTTTTGAATAGGTATGATTAGGGATGAGATGGAAATTTTTAGATTTTATTTTGGTAATTTATTGGTTTTTTTTCTCTTAATTTTAGTTAGAAGAGGTGTGGTTTTAGGATGTTAAAATGTTGTGTTTTAAATTATTTTATTTTTATTTTATTTTGTTAATCTGTAAATTTTGTAAAGTGTATATTTGTTTTATATTTGTAATAAAATAATAAAGATCTGAATATTGACCCCGGTTTAAGAAATTAGGTGCCGGGGTCCAGTATGCAGATTTTTATTTTTATTTTTATTATTTTTATTTTTATTTTTATTTTTTAGTCCACAGCGCCTATGACCGCACTCGGTCAGACATATTTGGCCGTCGCAGCAAGACGGTTTTCCGTTTAGTATTTCAGCGATTCACTCCAACTTATGCTTCACATTGTTATTTCGTAAACAGTTATTTTAAACCGTAAAGTTATTGATACATCAGTTAAATCAGAAGTTAGCAGATATAATACTTCAATAGTATCTCGTGCTAAGATATAATTCATCCTCTAAAAGTCGGCCACTCGCTTCAAACAGCTCTTTTATTAGCCTCTATTAAAATTAGATATCAACCAATGTAACTGCTATTCTCGCACTCATCCACTTATATCATGAGAAAATGTTATATAGCTCGCCACAGTAGCAGCCGGCAGCAAACTCAACAGACACAGAGATACTGGAGACGGTATCAAAAGGTGTCGCACAGAGCGGAGTTGCTGTCAAACATATACCTTATCTGATTACCCTCCCCTTATGTAGGATTTACACCCCCTAGGACCTACAAACCTGTAGCTAGGGTCAGGCGCCTGTCGGGGAGCAGACGAACCTATGAACCCCTGGAAGCGGGTTATCAAACATATACACCACACAAAATATTGTTCTTTCCTCTCTGACTGCATTTCATATGCCGAAGTAGCCTTCTGACGTTTTACATTTTAGTTATTCTATTGCCATCTTAAATTATAATAGATTAACTATATAAATTGATAGGTTCAAAATGAAGAAAATTCATTTATTTCATAGCCTGCACAGCGATAAAAGAATTAAAAATACGATTAAATTATTTTGAGCAATATGAAGCAGAATGTTCCCATTGAGGCTCTGAGGAAGGGTTTGGGATTCAAGAACTGCGCAACAGTAGCAGACGCCAGAGTTGCACAGAAGTGCAACGTGATTGAATGAAGCAACCCACCAAGATTTTGGCATTAGGCATGTGTGCGAAATATACGGATTACAAAAGAGGATGACACTAGTTTGTCCAAAGGGCGTGGCGAAGCCCCCTACCAGGTGTCCCTTTTGAGGTCAGTTCGGGAGAGAGTGTCCAGCTACTATATAAGTGTCCATTGTCACCATACACTTTCATTGTACAAACACTTCCTCCAAGCCAAGGAGCATCTTCACCTCATACAAGTGCAATGGAACTGACACGAGTAAGTATTTTGTGTAAAAGAGAAAGTGATTAAGTTTCAACGATGAGCAATTTAACATTCGTTAACTTCAGGAATATCCCGGGAAGTAAGTCACTTGTGTCATCGAAGTGATCGCTTTTCTTTTTAATTCGTTTAACGACATTCAAGGTTAAATTTCAATGTCTCAGAAATTGACATAGATACATTGTATTGTTTCAGCACTCAGTAAAGCAATTAGTTCGCAAACCTGAGGAATAATAACAATTTGTTTGTTAGTGCTCAAAGACACTCTTACAAAGAAACAAATTACTGTTGAACTAATTATTCCGTGGGCCATCAGCTTCTGCAGGGAGGTCTTTCATACCTTTAACAATAGAAAGAAAACACTACGTTTCTATTAAATGATTAAAGACAGATGATATCAGGATAATTTAAAGTGTGTCTAATGACCTTAGAAACTGGCATTTATGGACAGTTCTTAGTTTATCAGAGTAGGTTAGCGTGCTTAATAGCTTCTCGTTCAATTCTTGCGACGTGTAAATAAGTGATTTGCAGTCTTGATCTCCATTATTTTATTAGCACTCTCCTATCTCCTGCCAATTTTTTAATTTCTTCGCAAATGTCATTCCGAATAAAACTTGAACCAGAAACTAACTGGCTATCCGCTCATTTTCTGGCGGACGGAAAGATGCACATCAATTAAGTTTTGAGATGAAACGTTTTATCAGTATAGATATAAAAGTTGATCTACTTAGATTCAAGGTAACACAGTAAATAGTTTCCCTCGTACCTATACAAGTACGTTTATTTATCGAAGCTGAAACATAGTTAATACTAATTCTGTAACTTATTCGGAAGTTTCCTTCCAATATTCTCTTAAGATAGATCAAAAACACAGGATAATACTTCCTAAATGATTGGTAATGGATAAAGCAGAATCACTTGTTACATTATTGATATACAATATACAAGAGCTCAAGTTTCTAAAGCGTTTTCCAATTCTTGACACACTTGGCAAATAATGAACGTGAAACGCTTCTCGCATACCAAAGTTGCCACTCCAACAAAACTGCGTTTACTGACCAGTACATGGAGAGGTGTGTTGAAGCAAATACTAAGCTTTCATTTCACATTAATGTAGCTTTCCTATTGTAATCAGCAGTCCAAATGCTGTCGAAGGACTTAGTTGTTTACGAGATTATAAGCATTAGCTTTTGTACTAAAATGTCGTGGTCCAACGGCATTATAGGTGGAGAATTCAACCCGTGTATAGCAAATTAACCCTTATGTTTGCTTTTCAGTAACTTTATACATTGAATTAAATAGTGATCGGAGGATCACATTTTGTGTATGGCTGAGCGAGGTGACGATAATATATTATCCTGCATTTGAGAGGTCCTGATTTAAAATTCTATTACCGTCCAGACTGTCTGTTTTTAATTTGTGATTTCTTCCATTTTATTTTGCCTTTAACAGACCATTATAAAGAATTTCAAATTGGAATTTTTGTTTTAAATTCAAATGATGCTGCGCTCAAAAGAAGGATAAGCCGTTTGCATTTTATTATTTTATGAATATCAGGTCTATGAAAATATTTAATAAAAAATAACCTAATTATAAAAGTTTAAAAATGATCATGTGACTCTGTTAACTAATGATTCATGAAGTTTCGCTGAGAACTAAAAGTTATTTGGGCAAACAGTTTCACACGTGGAGCATTTTAATTAATGTAAAATACTGAGTAAAACGTGTTGAGAAAAAACGTCATTTAAAATTGGAATGTGCATTACAGCACTCTGTTCAGGAGTGTTTTAAAACCCACACAAAGTGGTAATTATTGCCGATATAAATAAAATCGCCAATGAGAGTATTTAGCATAATTACAATAAAAAGCAACAAAAAATCAATTTTTGCATATTTTCCAGATTTTCATCCAATTACACAGGTGCCTTAAGAGGATGAAGATGTGGGAAACAATAATTACAAATTATCCGATAAAGAGCTGTATTAGAAGTACCTACAAATAGAGATCAAAATATATTTATATGTAAAGTTCCATAGCAAGTCACTCATATAACAGTTCTGAGTCCATTCCCTAATACAATTTTAAGGGAAGAAAAATCACAAACTAAGTTCTCTATTAAGGAAGGAATACAACTGGGTACTCGAAAATGAAAAAAATATTTGCAGTACAGATTACTTAATGCATTGCATTAGAGAACAAACTCTTGCTTTTTGTATGCTGTGGCGTCAAATCTGTGAATTTAGAAGACGTACATATTACTCCACCAAATCACAAAAAGAAGATTAGTTGCAAGAAGGACTACTAACTCCATCCGGTATCTTATTTAGAATTAGATTGCCATTGTATGACGCAAACTTTCTCCAGTTCAGTTTGTGCTTTATTTTGGATTCGTGCTTGCACCTATTTTAAATTATTTGCAATAATTCGATGTTCTTTTTATCCCAAAATGTGTTCTTTCTTGATGAAGAATTATCATTTTTCTCAGAACACCAGCAATAATTTGAGTCCTAACTTCACAGATTTCAAGATGCATATCTACTTTGTTTTTATATACAACAAGGTTGTTTTCTGTTACTTAAATTATAGTAAATTGTATAAAAATGCATTGCAATTTCGTTACACCCTCGAGTGTCCAGCCAGATAATTGGAGAGGTAAGCTAGAGAGGTAAAAACGGATTGAGAAGTTTCACCGCGGTGTAGGTCTTTGCCGCGCAAAGCTTACGGTAATTTCGCCAATTGCTAGTCTACGTAAGATAGGGACTTTGTAACATAAGCCATTGACAGCTATAGCAGCAGTATTACAAACTAATTGCTACATACTCACGGTAACAATGCCACAAAGTTCACTTCTGGACATAAACAGGAACATCAAATGGTCACAAGAAGGATTTTGCAGGGGAATACTGAAAATTTATTTTGTAATGAAACATTTATATTTTAATCATGTTTTCAATACGTTCTAAGCGTTCAGACTCGGATATATTCCTTGCACATTCCATTGGAAGTATTAAAAAAACTCAAGTTGATACTGCGTGGCCCGTCTCTTCAAATGCTTTTAATTCTGTTTTATAATCTATGTAATGTTGTGAGGGATATTTGCCATGGGCGCTGTACTTAAAATGTATTTGGTTTTAGGTGGCCATTTTTGTAGTGTGCCTAGCGGCACTAGCGAGGGCCGGCGTAGTGCCGGCAGCTCCCTATATTGCATCACCCTATGCTGCTTATGCTGCCGCTCCTGCTGCCTATGCTGCCGCCCCCGCCGCCTTCGCTGCCGCTCCTGCTGCCTACGCTGCCGCTCCTGCTGCCTACGCTGCCGCCCCCGCCGCCTACGCTGCTGCTCCCGCGCCGCTTGCTTACGCCGCCGCCCCCGTGGCTAAGGCCGTGGCCGCTCCTGCAGTAGCCGTCGCCCCAGTGGCGAAAATCGCCTATGCGGACGCGTATCCTCAGTACCAGTTTGCATACACGGTCCAGGACGCTCTGACTGGCGACTCCAAGGCGCAGGAAGAGACCAGGGATGGTGGCATTGTCAAGGGCAGCTACAGCCTTATCGAGCCCGACGGTGTCAGAAGGACCGTCAACTACTACGCCGACCCCGTGAATGGCTTCAACGCCGTGGTGCAGCGTGACCTCCCTGTCGTGAAGGCTGTTCCGGCAGCACCCATCGTAAAGGCTGGCCCTGCTATCGTCGCGGTCTAAACTGGCAGTCTTTTGGGACCAAAAACACCAGAAACGTGCGTCAAATGCATATCGACGTCTCTATATCTGTCTTTCAAAAAGACTATGTAATGTCTTATCTGTTTTCTAAGAATAGTTACCAATCTAGTTTTGTCTTAAAAGCAAGCAATTTATAGGCGGTGAACCATTGATTTTGTAATTGTTTCACAGAATTGATCTCGATCTTAAACTGTCGAAAGGCTTCATTGAATTTTGTTTATCAAGATCCTTTAAAACTTCTGCGTAAAATATTCTTGTAGCTCCTAAATGATCAGGTATTTCAGTAGTTAATTTGCTGTACTAAATGTTTTGAAAGTCATTCAGTGCCATAAGAATAAATAATTTGAAATTGTGTACAAAACCTAATACTATATGGATTATTTTTACTTAAGGAGTTAATGGCACTGTTTATTATACGGGTAGTAGTACGCAGCCGTTGCCAGTACTGGGCTGTAGAGTGTGTTTCTATGTGTAAATATGTATGTATGAGTGAAGTTTCTGTCTTCTGTATCTCAATTGTGTAGAAAGAAGGTTAGTTTCTATTCCGATATGCTATTGCCGCATGTTCCTGAGTTTACTGACAACATTAACTACAAAATGGTTAGCCTGTTATGTTTCATCTTGAAGAAAAGCTCTCTTGTTATCAAATCATGTTGATTTTAAAAGTTGTTTTGTTTTTATTACCTCTCATGTATTATCTTCCATTGTTATATACCACGTTCCTAGATTTATGTACGGAAATAAAAATATTACTCGTATCATTACTATGTGTTTTTGTTTTTCCACCACTCTCTATGTATTTAATTCCTAATATGTGTTGTGCAGAGTAGACAAAGTCCCAGTATATGTTCATGGTATATGTAATATGTATGATTAGGCGTGAAAATCTAGATAGCACTCACTTGAGAATTTGGGTACCTGTAACAAACAAACCACAAATATTAGATGCGTTGAGAAGAGATTGTGATAGAAGATTAAGAAACCCCATTTGTAAATCACAGACATTTTGTATCCAGTCTCACTTAGATATTCAGAAATACCCATTTTGTACGCTGATACACCACTCCTGTTTTTAAAACGTCAGTGATTATGTTAGCCACAGAATTAAGTATCCTCTAATTGAGCGCACGAGAAACAACATAACCACATTTAAAATTGTAGTGATTGACATTTGCAAAAATACAACTGAGAACAGTGAAGTGGTACAATCATTTTATTTGACATGAATTACTCGCATATATCTTAAGATGTACACTGTTTTCAGTACTAAGCTTCTCACTCATTCGCAAGGTTTTGCAGTTTCATAAAAATTAGTGAAAATGAATAGTATTTCAGAAGTTTGTATAGAGAGCTGAAAAGTATATTTTATTCAGTATTTTCTTACCTCAGGCATACGGAATTATAATCAAATTTTAGAGTCTGTTTTGAGAAGATAAAAAGATAACGATTTTTTTGAAGGGGTCTTTCGGGTTTTGTGAATTCGTGAAAATCGTCCTTAAAATGTTTTAGCATCCTTAAAACACGTTTCGTTTTTTAAAGCGTCATGCAGACGTTTGATTCTAAACTGGTACCGGGCAGCAGCTTTTCATAAGTTACTGAGCTG